>VWZE01016001.1:149643-162289 GCA_013396675.1 Eubucco bourcierii
CCCCCCGGGGAGGCCGAAGCACGGCGCTGCTGGCTCTGGCTCTGGCGCTAGCGGGTTCTCCGGGCGGCGGCCAACACTACGACTACTACGGGTGGCAGCCCGAGAGCCTGCCCCACGGGCGCTTTTACGGGCGGGAGCCGCAGTGCCTCGACATCCCTCCCGACATGCAGCTCTGCCGCGACGTGGGCTACAAACGCATGCGGCTGCCCAACCTGCTGGAGCACGAAACCATGGCCGAAGCCAAGCAGCAGGCAGGCAGCTGGGTCCCCCTGCTCGCCAAGCAGTGCCACACTGACACCCAGCTCTTCCTCTGCTCCCTCTTTGCCCCCGTCTGTCTCGACCGGCCCGTCTACCCTTGCCGCTCCCTCTGCGAGGTCGTTCGTGACTCCTGTGCCCCTGTCATGGAGTCCTATGGCTTCCCTTGGCCCGAGATGCTGCATTGTGGCAAGTTCCCCTCCGACCACGAGCTCTGCATCGCCGTCCAGTTCGGGAACAGCAAGGTCACCCCACCACCAGGTAAGTGGGAAGGGCACTGTGATGGGATGAGGATGCGCGAGGGGCATATGCCATCACTGTGTCCCCAGGCAGATGGGGATTCACATGCAGAGTCCTCCTGCGGACCCCCGGCATCCGCAACCCTGCACCTCTTGAAGTAGAGCCCAGGGCACTGGCTCTGTCTGCAGCAGGGCACAGGTGAACACTTGCTGCTTAGCATTTGGCTGGGCATTACTCACTGCTTATGGCAGTCAGGCATCCAGCTCCTTGCAGAGAGCTATCCCAGGGTAGGGCAGAGCAGCCTGGAACACTAGCAGGCAAGGTACTCTCTGCCCACAACATCACCCTGGCACAGCTGCCCAGGGAGCAGAGAAGCTTTCGGTGCTCTCCCAGCACGTTCCTGCAGAGCAGGCTCAGACAACAAATACCAGCAGCATGGAGCTGAAACAGTGGTTGGTTTTTCATCAGTGTCCAAGATCTGCACCCAGTGTGAGATGGAGCACAAGGCAGACGGCATGATGGAGCAGATGTGCTCCAGTGACTTTGGTGAGTGCTGGGGTCCACCTCTTTGCCTCTTTGGGACAAGAGGCTGCTGTCTCCTGTTCTGACAGCCCAGCCCAGGCAGGGGTTGATCAGAGGGCACAACTTGTACAGGGATAGCCCCATGGGACACCCCCTGAGCCATTCCCTTGGAGCCTCTGTGCATGGGATGGGTACACAACAGAATATGACACTGGTGGGGAGATAGGCAGAATGGGACATTTGGGAAGGTCACTGGGTGTCTGTGCTGAACTCTGTTACCATAGCCCTTCCCCTCTCCACACAGTAACTTACCCAAAGATCCTTCAGAGTCCTATCCCAGGGACAGACTGCACCCTGTCCTGCACAGACACCTTGCCCTGACTCCCCTAGAAGCACTCTAACAGTACCCCTGACAGTCCCCTTCCCAACCATGCCCCATGGCTGCCCCACGCAGTGGTGAAGATGCGCATCAAGGAGATGACAGAGGAGAACGGGGAGCGGCGGCTGGTGGCCGCCCAGAAGAAGAAGGTGCTGAAGCTTGGCCCTCTCAAGCGCAAGGACACCAAGAAGATGATTCTGCACATGAAGAATGCAGGTGCCTGTCCCTGCCCCCAGCTTGACAGCCTCAGTGGCAGCTTCCTAGTGATGGGCAGAAAGGTGGGCAGCCGCCTGCTCCTCCTTGCCATCTACCCCTGGCAGAAACACAACAAGGAGATGAAGTTTGCTGTCAAGTTCATGTTCTCTTACCCCTGCCCCCTCTATCACTCCCTCCTTTATGGGTCTGCGCAGCACTAGGGCTCTGCCCATCCTGCCCTGTCCCAGGACTCCTGCACTGGCATCATGCTGTCCCCCTTGCACCCCAGCTGCACTTCTGGTGTTCCTGGTTGCACTCCAGGACCCAAACTGTCCTCCCCTCAGCTCCTTGGCTGTGCACCAAGACCCTGCTCTGCACTCTCAGCATTTCCAGATGCATTTGTGGGAACCTTGATCCACAGCCAGGACCTCTTTTCCCCTCCTGAGAGCCCTGCTCTATGCCCTTGGGACTCCTCTCCTCCCACAACCCCTGCCCAAACCCAGGAGCTTAGGCTGCACCCAGAACCCTTGCTCTGCATATTTGTGAACCCTGGCCTGCACCAGAGATGCCTGACTATTCCAAAGCCCCCAAATACCTGAGGGACCTTTGTTTGCACTTAGGATCCCTGCTTGGCCCTTCTAGGACTCCTTGGTTGTACTGAAGACCCCTACTACTCTGCACGCCTCTGTACCCTGCCCAGATCCCTGATGACACACCCCAGATCCTCATCCCCTCACAAATCCCTGCTCCACACCTCCAGAGCATCCCACACCCTCACCTTGAGCTCACATCCCAGCCCTGGGTTGTCCCACCTTTGCAGGGAGCCTCCTGACACAAGGCAGGTTCATCCTGGCCCACTGTCCCCACAGACTGCCCCCCTCAAGATCAAGTGCCAAGAGCAGCACACCTCCTGTGACAGCATCTCACGTGCACCCCTGCCAAGACTCAGCTCAGGCACCCCTTGCCCATCCCCATCACAGTAAATTATACTGCCTCAGACAAGCCTGTGTCTAACTCCCTGTGGTTTGTAGGCAGATGTCCCTTGGTACATCCTTATGGACCCCAGGAAGGATGGGAGGGGACTCCCAGTCCTGCCTTGGGGAGCAGGGTCATTCTGGGTTCTGGCTGTAAACTTGCTCCAGGTGCCATCCCCAAAGCTGGGCAGCACAGACAAGGTGAGGTATGAGGTTCCCAGTGGTCACAGCACGTCTGGAGACTCTGTGGGTGGTGAGGAGGATGGAGTGGACAGCGGCATCACTGCTGCTGAAGCCCCATAGTTGTGACTGAGAGCATTTGCCAAAGAGGTTTCTCCCTCTGTCACCCATGGGTTCAGATCCATGGGCTGGGAGTTGGAGGCACACAAGAGCAGCCTGGCATTCAGCATAGCAGGGAGCAGATTCTAGACCAGCCAGCCTGCACCCCTGGGCACCTCACCTGAAAGCACTGTCTTCAGCTCCCAGCCAGCCCTTCTCAGCTGCCAGACCTCCAACTCCACAACCTCCAGTCTCCTCCAAGAAGGCTTCCAGTGGCCACCCACCTGCTCTAGCTGGGATGTCCCCAGCAACACCGGCACTAGGGCATCCCTCAGCCTAGCCTCTCTGATGGCAGCAAGACACTTCCCCTCAGTTCGGCTCCTGCAGCCACGACACAAGGGCTGTCTCTGCTCCAGCAGCACCTCAGTCCCAGCAGGTGAGGGAGGCAGCCTGCCCAGCTCAGTCTTGTTTACCCAGCACATTCCCACATCCACCCGTCTCGACGGGTGAGGGAGGCACGAAGGCAGCCACCAAGATATTTACCCAGCACCCGGCTGCCTGACATTGCAGCTTCTCACCAGAACTGGCCCTGCCACAGGGCAGTCTCCCAGGACAAGAAGGGAATTGAGGCTGCAAAATGCCTGCAGCCATCCTCCTCCTGGCTGAAAAGGCCTCTGGGCACCGGCTATGTGCCAGGGTGATCCCTGCTCCCTTTGCTCTCCAGCGCCTCAAAAGGTGCTCACATCCTGCACGGATCAGGGTGGGGGACATGCCCCTGCCCTACAGTCAGCCAGCGATACAGGGCAGCCATCCCTGCCACAGCCTCACACCAGGGGCAGGCAGTTCCTGCCCCCGCACCTTGCTGATGTGGAAAACAAAATGGAGAGAAAACTAAAATATTGTTAGAAGGTATGTTCAGAATGGGGCTGCTGAGAAATAAACATCATCAATTATGTCATTTTACTGCAAAATTTAAAGCATGCAAATAAAACCCTGTCTCACACAGCCCAGATTTATCTGTAGCCCTCTGTTTTTTGTGTCATTAGCATCTTTCCAGGGAGTGTTCAGACATATGTGGTTATTGCACTCATTGCTCCAAGGGTTTTCTCTAGAAAGAGGAGTAACTGCTCTCTGCCTCCCACTATCAGCCATCTAACCTCTATAGCTCAACCCCCACCAGCCCCTCACACACCAGTTCTTCTTGTTGCAGATAGACCCCCACACACAAAAACGACCTCACAACTCCCTGAGGTGCCACACTGCCCCCTCCCCCAGGCTACAGTTGCTCTGCTGCCCCTAATAACTACTGAACTCTCTGCATGCCAGCCCCCTGGCACACCTTGGCCTTGGAACGCACCCAGCCATCTCAGACACACTCATCATCACTGCCGAGTCCAGTTTTTCCCCAGATTTATACAGAGCACAGCCTGAAGAGGAGGTTTACAAGCTAACAGCTGAGGGCTCAGACTGCCCCATGGAAAACCCAAGTTGGTGGAGTGTGCAGTCAGCAGTTAGAGTTTGGCCCCCAGCACCATCTTAGACTGGTAGGCATCACATCATGGTGGGAACTGAACGATGTCCCCTCCCTCCCTAAACCCCCTGGCCAGGGGTAGTTGCAGCTGGCTAGCATGGACCCAGGCCATGACCATTCCCAGCTGCATGGCAGCCAGGGTCACATTCCTGGAATAGTTGAGAGCTTTGCTGTTCACCCAGGGAAAGGTCATCCTTGTGCGGGCAAACAGCTGCTGGGACCACTGCCTGAGTGAGGCAGAAAGAGCAGCCTTGAGAGGCAGAAAGGAAGTCCAGTCAGTCCTGAACTCCTCAGCTCCAGCCCATCAGGCTTCAGCCCTGGCACAGCCAAGGAGGTGCAGCTGCACCCAGCCCTGAGCAGAGGCAAACAAGGCCACAGTGTGACAGAGCACAGAAGCACCAGTAAGCATGAAGAGCTGGTGGCAGAGACACACCTCTGCAGGACAGCTGGGATGAGGCCACAGAGTTGCCGAGGTGGCCTGGGACAGGGACAGCTTTCACTCGAGGCAAGACAAAAGCCAACTAAGGGCAGGAGATTTATTGATCATTCTCTATATACACATATATTGATCTGTAGCAGAAAGTAGCAGTCACAAAGTGCAGCACCTACTCATACCTCTTCTTATGCTGGAGCTGGGACCTGGTGACACAGCCCCACTGAAATGTATCCTTTTTGCCTCCTCAGCACTACAGCCAAAGGTGGGAGGACAGGGAAAGACTAAACCTGTAGGCAGTGAGACCAAGGAACACAGGAATGATTAGCAAGGGTCTCAGTTGGGCCAGGGCAAAAGACCACATTCTCCTAGGGATGTAAGCGGAGCTCTGACTTCTTCCCAGAAACAGTCACCTAGCACAGCACTGGAAAAGGTAGGGACAGAGTCCCAAGGTGGTTGTTCTGCTCCACCTAGGAGATGGAAGTAGGATTGCAAGTGGGAAGAATTGCTTCTTCATCACTGAGCTGGGCCACAGGGCCTGGGTAGGTACATGGCAGTGAGTGCCAGGGACTGTCCAGGGCTTGGAGCAGCTGCCAGGGGCAGCCATATTGATGGGGGCACAGCTGTGGGGCACTGTTCCACTGCAGAGACCCAGCTGTGCAGCTGATGTCGCACGGCAAGAAGCACAGGTCTGCCCCCAGCTTGGCAACGGCAGGAGAAACAGCAGGCACAAGTGTCCTCCATCAGGTGATGCCATGCCGGGAACCAAGCAGCCCAGGTCCCCATTTGCAAGGGGACATTCTGTCCTGGGTGTCAGGCAGTGCAGGACCCAGAAGCTAGTTGTGCCTGTTTCAGTCACTTGATGAGCACTTGGTTGCACAGAGCACACACAAACACTGTCTCCCTCTGTGCCTCTGGGGCTGGAAAGAAAAAAAGAGATATCAGAGATGCAATCCTTCCCCACCACAGGCTAGGGAATCAAGCCACAGAACGGCTCTGAGAGCTGCAAACCCATAACTGCTCTGTCAGAAGCCAGGCTGCACTGGGCAGGTCCTGACCATCCTTCCCACCAGAGCTGGGGTACATCCCCGCAGCAGACAGCACAAATCAGGGCAGGAGCTCTGCCCTGTTTCACCTTTCCACTCACCTGTGGCTCCCATCACAGACTTAGGGACTTTGAAAGAACAACACCTGGAGCAGAAGCTGTTCCCACAGTTACTGCAGCTCCGCTGTGGAGAGAGATAGACAAACACTACTTTGAGCCCATTCCCAGCAACCTCCAGTGCTGGAGTGCTGCCAGCAGCATTCCTTGCTGAAGTGGGGTGAGCATAAGCCCAGAGCCCCAAGAGCAACAGCAAAAGAGTCATCTGCTAAGAACACCTACACCAGCTGCCTAACACTGGATCTGCATGCAAGCATGCTCTGACATCGCAAGTAGCCTGTGCCCAGTCTGAGAAAGCACTGGGATCACAAGTTTCAGGAGGCTTAAGGACACTGTGTCATTCCTGGTGCTCTATAATCTGGAGCAACATAATCTCTAGAAAGCCCAGACTAACCCAGGAGTAAGGGGAGAGGACCACAACTCTGGAGATGGGGAAGCAGAAGGAAGACAGAAATGTCAGTCTGGACAGAACGAGATACATCCTTCCCAAAACTGCCCATGGGACAGCAGACCAAGCATCACAGGGAGTGGGATCAAATAAGACAACAAGAGTGGTCTTTGCTCCCTTAGGTCCACAAGCAGACCCATACTCTGCTTCAGCAGAAGGCTTTTGGGTCACAGGAAATGAGCTGTACCAGGGAACAGAGCAGGTGCTTTCTGCACATGTGGATTAGGTCTGAAGCAGCTTCCAAAGGAGCAAATAGACAAAGACTCCACAAGGGGTTCCTAGCACCATTAGGCATATAAAAATAGCCATCACTTAGCTGACATCATCTGCAGCTGGGCTGTGACCAAAGGCAGCCACCTGAACTGTCAGAGAAGGTCACAGCAAGCACATGCAACACCTCTGCCTCAGGGGCAGGCAGCAAGCTGGGGTAGAAGCCAAAGACTCACCCTCTTCTTGAGCACAGAGAATGTGGCTGCACAGCCTGTGCAGCTCCCTGGAAGAAAGGGAACAGAGGTCAGGCAGGGCTCTGCTGCCTGGGACTGCAAAAAGTACAGGTATAGTTGTTGTAAAAGCTCAGCTTGGAGACGACGTTGCTGCTCCCTCCCACTCTTGCCCTTCCTAGGAGGCTGAGAACACCCTCCCCACAGGGTGGGGAGGTCATTGTGGATGTCAGCACAGCCCTAGTAGGTACCACTCCACTGTCTCCCTCCCAGCTCAGCGGTCACCACTAGGAGCAGCATAGATCCCGCCCTGTCGAGCCCCTTCAGGCAGCAGCTGCTCCCAGGCTTACCGAAGTTGTTGGTGGGGCAGCGCTTGCGCAGGCGCTCGGTCAGGCGCGACACTTTGCTGCGGATCACCTCGTTTTTGCTCATAAAGCCGTTGTCGGGCAGGCTGAGGTCAAAGTCTGCTGAGCACTGAGAACTCTCGTCATCTTCCTGCAGAGAACAGAGCCAGAGGAGCATGACAGGCAGCCAGGACACACTTGAGGGCTGCCACGTGGCCCACCCCGAGGAGCAGGATGCTCCACCTGACATTGCCACAAGCAAACTAGGCAAAGCCTGCCAGCTTCAGCTGGCAGATGCCCCTCTCACACAACTTGTCATGGCAGTACTCACCATGACCAGCAGCTGGTTCTCCTTTTCCCGCAGCATAGGACAGAGAGGGGAGGCAGTACAGATGGAGTCAGAGAAGTCCAGCCCCACAGCCACCCTGCTCAAGCACCCACCTTGCCCACCAATCTCCGGATCCCTTCCCACCTCAGGCACCCTGTAGGCACAGCCTGTTCCCACCAGCCTCAAACCTCAATAGCATCTTTGAACTCCTCATCAGGCTCTGCCTCCTCTGCCTCTTCCACACTGCCAGGAGTAATGTCCTGCAAGAGATTCACCATTAGTCTTGCTGTATCTCCAACTCCTGTCCAAGGTGTGCCCACTCTTCTGCATCAGGTTCCAGGACTATTGAATAGGCCCTAGGCAGCCCAATGAAAAGACACAAGCCCCCCACCCTAGCATTCCAGACTGCATGCTTACATACAGCAAGATAACTGAGCCAAGCCCTCAGTGCATGCAGCCAGCCCCCCCCACCCCAGCAAATCAAGAGAGGCTCAGAGGCTTCTAGCAAAGCTAGTGGCTAGAAGACATTTGTGGGTAGAAGGACACAGTCACGGTCAGACCAAAAGGCCACCCTACAACTACCAGCCTTCCCCCTATCTCACCTCTGTGCTGGTGGGTGTGGGGGTCCAATCCAGGGGGGCAGCAGGTGGCATGGGTTCAGTAGGCTCTGAAGTGCTCTCTAGGGATTTGGTGCCCACACACTGCTCAATCGAGGCCTTGAGCTCCATTATCACTGATAATCAGAGGAGCACAGCTGGAGAAAGGTGCTATTTCCCTTCTCACAGCGCCACCACACAAACATCAGCTGCAGAAGCCAATCCCACATGGGTTGGGGAAAGTCCCTCTGAAGCCACAGATTGGCTTCCAGGGAGATCATACTTCCAGGGAGATCTCTTACCTTGGTAGAACTGGGCATTGCCCAGGAAGAGGGTGCTGTTGAGGATGGCAAGGACCCAGTAGAGGGGCAGCAGGTAAAGTATGCAAACAGAGCACAGAAGTGCCCCATAAAACCTGTGAAGGAGCAGCAGGACATTGCAGTCAAGACAGAGCAAGTCACACCACAGGACTAGCCCACTTCTTTCACTTAGTCTTCCACTTGCTCCCTCAAAGTACCAAACAACAGTCACAGCTCCACAAGCCTGTCCCGCCTCCCTGCTGAGCCCACTGCAGGATACTTGACCTGGTACTACTCACTGGGAAGAAATGGTGGGGTTCTCCCAGTACAGTACACGGTACACTGCATTACAGTTGCAGCACATCCCACTTAGGAATCCCTCCAGCTGGATCAGGCTGCAAATGAGACCCCACAGTCACAAAAAAAGCTCAACAAATATCCCCTGGCTCCCACGCACTCACAAACTTTACAGTGGCCCGGTTGTTATGAAATCAGACCCTCCACAGCCACAGAGAAGTCTTCCCAGACACTGAAGTCCCAGAAGCCCCACAGTCAGGTCTGCAGAGACTCACAAGTTCTTGACCTGGGCGATGGCCTCCTGCCTCGAGAGCTGTACCCTGCACAGGTCTTCTCGGCGAACGCTGTGATATCTCCTGCGCACCAGTTCGGGTTCCGAGGGCCGAGTCCGACACGTCTCCTGCAGGTAGCCCAGCAGGGCCGGCACCACAACCAACAGGGCAACCACCGAGTACCAGGCGGCTGGAAGCGGTAGAACAGCGTCAGCCCAGGGGGTCCTGGGAGAGGACAGACCCTGTTCCTTCCCCCGCTCCGCTACACGCACCTCGGCCGAGGGTAAGCAGAAGAAAGTTGAGGCCGAGGCAGACAAGGAGGGAGCACACGGGCCGTTGCCACCTGCGAAAGGGGAGGGTGAGTGACGTGAGGCCCCAGGGATAGTCTCGGTCCCAGCCCAGCCCTCACCTACCGGAGAAGGGAACGAATAGCCTCGGCCGCGTCCCGCAGTGGTTCTAGGTAGAGTTCCAGCCGCCGGTAGCTCCGCACCAGCTCCAGCAGGTCGAAAGCGGTAGCAGCCTTGGGTGGTGACGGCTCCGGCGGGGCCTCACCACCCCCCACCGCCCCTTCGGGGCCACCTACCGCCACGTCCCGCTCTGCTGCCTGCATGATGGGCCGGGGGAGCGCAGCGCGGGACAGCCGAGTCAAGAGTCGCCGAGCCGGGAAAACAGAGCCGAGTCAAGAGTCGCCGAGCCGGGAAAACAGGGCCGAGTCCGCCGCCGGATTCAGCCCGGCGCTGTGCGCCGCTTCCGCGACTGTCCTGACCTCACCCGCGCGCCGACGCGCAGCCAATCAGAAGAGCCGGGCGGGAAGAGCAGCAGGACCCGCCCTCGCCTGGGCAAAGGGGCGGGGGAGAGCGAGGCTGGCGCGAGCGGTTGCGCTCTGCGCGGGTAAGCTCGGCCGGCCTACGGCCCCTCCTGGCGGCGGGGACGGAGCCTGTGAATGTGCTCTGGGTCCAACGATGCGTCTGGGCGTGGTGTACCTGGGGCAAAGATTTGGGCCCGGTGGGTCTGGTCTAGATACTGGCCCTTACTTGGGATTGATCTGAGTCTCGACTCAGCCCCCATCTGGGTCCGGTACGGTGCAGGAATCAACCCTAGTCTGGGTCTGGTACCAGTTCAGGGTTGGGTGCCGATCTCGGTCTGACTCTGATCTGGGACACAGTCCTAGTTGGGGGCTGACCCTGATCTGGATCTAATCCTGATCCTGGGCTCAGCCCTAGTCTGGGTCTGACCTTGATCTAGGGCTAATTCTGGTCTGCGTCTTATCCTGCTCCCACCACCCTGGGCACCACCAGGAGCTTGCAGTAAGGCAGGGCTGCTGGCACCCAGGGATGCTCTGGGGACGATAGGCTGCTTCCGACGCCAAAAGGGGTGGTGCCACCCTATAATCCTCCATGCAACCATGTTTACCATGTACTAGCTATGAGAGCATCATAGGACTCAGAGCTGCTGCCAGCTGTCCACAGTATCTGGGTATGTTTTCTGAAGGCAGAGGGCTGGGGTCATGGTGACACCCCAGCTGTGGGTAGAGGTCCAAGACTGATCTCCATCATGATAGTGTGGCCCAGGGCCAGACCTAGCCCAAGGAGCAGCTGGCTGTCCCCAGCCTGACCCCAGCTCTCCAGCCTTGTGGGCAGGACTGCCCAGTAGTGCTCCAGCCCTGGGACAGGGAGTCCTTTCAGCTCGGAGCAACAAAGACCACTTAGGAATGCAGCTCTGTCCTGGCCCCAGCACATCCATATAGCCTCACAGTCCCACTGGCTGGCAAGAAGTGCCTGTAGCCAGCACCAATATGGGCACCAGGCTGTGCCCAGTCTTCAGAGGGAGCCAGGTACAGCCCCTATCCCCAAAGGCCAAAGTTTAAGGCTCTCTAGCAGGAGTGGTGGCTCAGCACAACAAGGCCTGCCCATGACCCCAGAACATGCTAGGATGTGACCACAGCCAGAGGCTGCAGACAGGGAGGCTTCCAGGCACAGAGCTAAAAGCCCAGGTGTGATCTCAGTTCAGACCCCAGCTCCAGCAGGTCCCAGCCCCAGCACAAAGCCCCAGATGCCTGGTGAACGCCAACATTGCTTTATTTGGAAGGTGAATCCATAGGGACTAAAGAGCAGGCTGCAAAGGGACAGAGCTGGCACAACAGGCAGGGCTGCAGAAAGCCAAAGAAAGGCACTTGTGGTGGCAGAAGCCCCTCTCAGGGGTCTTGGGCAGCCTAGGCCAGGTGCTGCACCAGAGTAGCTGGGGCAGGCAGTGTCAGGGACCAGCCCTGACACAGGGTAGGGACAGTGTGTCCTGCCCAGGGAAGTTATAGATGGCCTGGGGACTGGCAGGGCCCTTGAACATACGGGGAGAATGACTGGAGCAACACCTCATGACTTTTTCAAGTCTCAGGGGGATCACAGCTGCTTTTCTCTGACCCCAAAAAGGCACCAGAAAACCCAAAGCAACAGCCAAAGCCTGTGATCAGCTGCTAAGGACACGTCTCACTCAATCAGGCCCACATAGAGACTGGGATAGATCCTCCCTCACACCAAGAGTGAGAGGACTTGCCGGCAGGCAGCACAAGGATGGCTTGAGACAGGATAGCCCTGGTATGGTGCTCCTCAAAAAATTCCCAGTTTCTGGCTCCAGACAACCCAATATGGCCTCAGAGCTGAGCAACCAACAAGCTGTGGAGCCTGATCCAGGGTTAGGCTGGTTGCACTGACAAAGTCCTCTTCTCCCGTTTCCCAAAATAGGCAGTGTCCTCACAATGCTTGGCCTCCACTCCCCTTGTGGCCACAGTGCCAGGAGCAGCCCAGCACTGCCATGTTGCTGCACTCACCCTTCCCGTCGACCTTGCCACAGTCTCCAGACAGCACAGGGCCCCGAGATAGAGCCATAATGTCCCAAGATGATAAACCAAGAACCACAGCGCCAGGCAGCACTGTGGGCCAGTCTCCAGTGCCGCTGGCTATGGTGTGCCTGTTCCTGTGGGAGCAGCTGGGTCCCGGGTCAGTCTCAGTGGCTCAGAGTCACAAACCTTGCTGCAGGAGGGCGGGAGCAGAGAACCGCCTGGTGTCCTGCTCCCTTCAGCCCCAGGGGGACCCAGGCCCATGCCAGGGCAGTACCAAGACAAGACTGGAGCAATTTATATCCTGTCTGTGTTCACAGAATCAGGCTATGGCCCTGCTTGCCCCTCCCCTCACCCCACAGTGATAGAGGCCTTCCTGACATGTGCAGGCTCAGTCCCCAAAACAGGACCGCATGTCAGGGCAGCTGGGGTGATGCCAAATCAGGCTCTGCAGGAGCTAGGTGTCTCCACATCCTCGGAGCACTGGGCAGGGAGGAGCTGAGCCCTGCAGGACTCAGGCAAGACGGTGGACGTGTCCAGGCCAGACAGAAGGAGGGGCCTGATCTGGGGAAGCCAAGATCAGAGCTTCTGTTAGGAAACTGCATAGACGCCATGCAGCTGGGAATGGCAGGCAGAGGCTGATAGCGGATTAGGGAGGAATTTATACCCACCCATCCCCTCTATGCACCACTGCCCCCTACTCAGCTCCCCCAGGCCAGTCCCCCTCCACTCTGAGGACAGATTGGCACCCACCTGAGCATGCAGCATGTGCAAAGCCAGGGGCAGAGGAGTTGGACAGGGGCCCTGGGGGGGGGGGGG
>VWZE01016001.1:162299-189382 GCA_013396675.1 Eubucco bourcierii
CTGCAAGAAAGTCTGGTCTCTCTTAGGGGTGCTTTGTTTGGGTCCTTCCACTTTCAATAACCGTCCAGGGGTGGAGGAGGGGCTTGTGCTGTGGTTAAGTACCCACGCTGTCTTCATGCGATGCACTGGAAGCCATGCTCGGTGAAGGCCTCTGTCCGTCCATCCATCTGTGCAGGACTCTCTGGAGGAAGCGTGGCGCAGTCAGCCAGGAGGGGACGGGGTGGCAGGGTCACTTCTTCCCAAAGCAGAGCTGTGCTCCATTGGTGGGTGAAAAGAAGGGGTGTTGAGCAACAAGGTATCTCAGATGATGTCGCGCTGATCCCGGCAGCGCCGCAACAGGCAGTAGAGCCCAGAGAAGAGGTACAGGCACGCGGCGATGCCTCCGCAGATGGAGGCGCTCAGGTATGCATTGTAGAGGCACTGCTGGCTGTAGCCCGGCAGGTTGCAATAGCTTTTCCGCCCAGCCTTGTAGCCCATGATGCCGGTAGCAGCCGCGTAGAGCCCCACACCCAGTGCCAGGTCGTGCACAAGGTTGGTGAAGAGCCAGCGTGAGCCTAGCCAGGGCACCAGCGCCCAGCGCCCCAGCAGGCTCAGCCCAAAGAGGGCCAGGGTGAGGAGCCAAACCAGAACGGCGGCAAAGAGGGCAAAGTGGGCCGCCCCCTCGTACTTGTGAGCAGCTACCGTCACCCAGAAGGCAGCGCCCATCACCAGCTGCCCCAGGCGCAGCAGTCCCAGCGGGCTCCGCAGGTACGCGCGTTGAAGGCTGAGGGAACCACGGGCGGTCGGCCCCGGGGGCGGTGGCGGCACTGCAGGGGGAGCCGTGCGGGCCATGGTCGGAGCCCTGCCTTCTCCGGCCGCGGCTCGGGCGGGACTCAGGGCCCCGGCAGCGACTTCCTCTCCCGCCCGCTGCCAAACATCTGGCGCTTAACGGTCCTCCCCGCGTAGGGCCTCCTTTCCTCTCTTCCCTGCCCCGCCTTCGCGGGCTACCGCCGTCGGGCGGGGACCACCGCGCCGTTCCCGCCCCACCGCCACGGGAGTGGCTGCACCGTGGGGCGCGGTCGGTGGCGGCGCGGTCGGGGGACGGTTGGGGAACGCACTGGGACACCGCGCGGCGACCAGCGGGGTCGCGCACCGGGGTCCCCCTTACGTCACTCGGGATTTCCCTTCTGCGTGACGCGCGCCGGGCTTGTGCCCGGGGGCGGGGTCACGTCTGCTGAGCCTCCCCTTTGATGACGTCACCTACGCCACGTGTCCCCCCTCCTCGAGGTGGTGCGGCCGCACCCCTCAGCGCCCATTGGCTCTGGAGGCCGGAGGCGGGCACGGATTGGGAACGCGAGGCGGGGCAGGTGGATGAACGTGGCGCGCAGCGCGGAGTAGCGCCGGGACCCTCGTGCAGAGGCGCGGAGTGGTCCCAGGTCGCGGCGGTTACCCGGCGGCCCTGCGCTGGCCTGGTACCGCCAGGTCTGTACGAGGAGCCGTCGGCTGAGGGAAAGTGGGTGACAGTCGGGACCGCCGTCCCAGTCACCGGCTGGGCGTGACCAGACCTGCGTGCGCCAGCCCGAGTCGGGTGCCTCCCGCATTCCCGGGCGGCCCCGCCCGCGCCGCTGGCCTCCTGCCCGCGTCCCGGCCCGCCTTCTCCCTTCGGCCGCAGCGCGTCCTTCCTCAGCCGCCCACCTTCCTCGCCGGACATCCGCGCCGGATCCCGGGACAGCCGAGCCGGGTGGAGGGAGTTGAGCCTGAGGCTGTCGTGCCGGCAGCGGCCGGGACAATGGGCACGCCGGCCTCCGTGGTAAGCGGCCTTTCAGGGCGGGAGGTCACCGTAAGTCGCGGTCGCAAGCGGGCCTCGGCCAACATCTTTCAGGGCGTCGGGCTGCCGGAGCTGCGGAACCTGTTCCGGAACGGCGGGGCAGAACGGCCCGAAGAGCGAGCCCGCCTCGTGTGGCGGTATGCGGGCCAGCGGCGCATGGCGCGAGCTCTGCGGCGGCTTCGGCGGTGGCCAGTCCAGACCAGAGGCGGGATAACGGCCCTGCGGCACTTCGGCCGCCTGCGGTAGGTCTGGTTAGGGAAAGCCGGGAGCGCGAGAAGCACGTCCAGACGGCACCGCTAACACATGGCTCTTCCTCGCAGGATCGCGGAGGAGCTGGAGGGCAGCCGCAAGGCAGGGGGCCCCTCGGGGTCCACGTAGCTACACTAAGGCCAGGCCCTGGAGAAGCATAACTGCTGACAGTGGGTGCCAGGACAGCCGGGCTTTCCGAGGACGCCAAGCATGCCGGACAGGGTGTAATGGTTAATAAAAGATGAACGGAAGCTGCTCGAGGCTCTCTGGCTATGTCCTGTAAACCAGTCCTCCCCGCAGGGCCCTTGTGGAAGGTGAGCTCTGGGGTGGAGACATGGGAGGCAGGCAGATGAAGGACAGCTCTGTTAGACAGTTGCATGGTTTAAATACATTACATATATATCTACAGTGCATTAGAACAATACATTTTGAGTCAGTCAGAGCTGTAGCTGGGCCTGGTCAGAGAGCTGGGGTCTCACTCTGCCCTCTCTGTGCTTGCACAGCCAGTGCTGAGCCCCTCACACATACAGGAGATAAAGGAGACACTCTCCCCTCCCAGACTAAAGCAGCAGAGCCCCAACACCCCCAAAGATAGGGTAAAAGGACAGTGAGACCCAACACTGACTTCCCCAATCAGCAGGAGAAACTGCAGCTCGAGGCAAGCAGATGCAGGCAGCATCTTGGTACTGTTTCATGGGACGCAAGCTCAGCAGCTTCTGTTCTGGGGAGAGAGGGGCTCCCTGCCTTGTCCACCCACAGCAGGCCTGCAGGATTGTCAGCACCCTGCTCCCATCATGCCTCCCACCCATACAGCAAGAGCCTCTATGGCCCTTCCCAGACAGCCCCCCTGCCACCGTGATGGGCCCTTGGCACAGACAAGGCTGCTGCCATGCTGGCTGCACAGCAGCCAGGGAGCTTGCTACAAGCAGGGTCAAAAGCCAAGCAAGAGCAGCTGTGGAGATGTGGCAGGAAGGATGGACTGTGGCAGCAGAGGGCACTCACACCCACCCTCAGCCCTCTGCAGTTGTGGGAGGTGAAGCCCCTACGGTACAGCCCCTCCCAGAGGCACCTGCTTGTCACAAGGGCAAGCTAGCACCATTTTCTCCTTAGTGTCCAACTGCACTCAAGCCAGCCCCATGAGCTGCCCCTCATATGTCCCCCTTCTCAAGCCCCCAGCCAGAGAACAGCCGTTCATTGTGGTCCCCACTGCTTCAGTGGGCAGCAGGAACTCCCCCTGAGGAAAGCAGCGTGCACAGGGTTGGGGCAGAGGAGGGACAGTGGAGGAATACAGCACGTCCTTGAGGAAGGGGACAGAGTAGAACCTGTTACAGGCTTTCCCAGCCCATCAGCTGGCATGATGGGGAAGAAAAGGGCCAGTGACTGGTGTAAAGGACTGGACGGATCCAGGCCAGGGCAGCCTGCTCATCCCAGCACCAAGCAGGGGTGCTCAGAACTGCATGCAGGCCAAGAAAGGGAGGCAGGGGCAGGGTTCCTGCCACACCACGGCTCCTAGGGGATTCCCATACCTCCCCCAAGGTCTGTTCCAAGCAGGGCACTGAGCTCCATCGATGGAGCTATGGAAGGACCATGCCCAACCTGCCTGGCTCCTCCAGTTCAGCTGCAGGTTCCTTCAGCCACCTGTTTGCTCTACCCAGAAGGTCAAGTCCCAGCCACAGAAGCCAGCAGCAACTTGGCTCCTCTCGTAGTGCTAGTCCAAGGCAGCTAAGCCCTGCCCACAGCTCCCACAGCTACCACCACGTGAAGAAAGGCTTCCGGCTCTGGAAGCTCTGCGTGTAGGACTCGCTAGCGGCACGCTGGTGAGAACGCGCTGTTTCCACAATCACAGGCGGCATCTGAACCAGGTGCAGGGGGCTCTTCCCATCTTTCAGTGCCTGAGTCAGGTTCAGGATCTGTATGGCACAACAGAGCAATGCCAGAGGCTATCCTACTGAAGCAACAGGGAGCATCCACCTAGGCACCCTTCCAGCTACACAGGCAGGAATGGGACTGTGCCTTACCCATCTGCTAC
Source organism: Eubucco bourcierii (assembly GCA_013396675.1). Classification (NCBI taxonomy): domain Eukaryota; kingdom Metazoa; phylum Chordata; class Aves; order Piciformes; family Ramphastidae; genus Eubucco; species Eubucco bourcierii. The sequence continues at coordinate 166,385 of VWZE01016001.1, forward strand.
ACATGGCTTACCTGTCCTCTCATGACAGCAATCTGCTTGTGAAACTGTCCTCTGTCAAAGCCAGGGTCTTTCTGTAACACAGAGCAGAGAACACAGCGGAATCCACTTGCTGCCCCACACCATGCAAGAGACCCCTCCCTATTCCCCAAGCAAGCCTCCCTTCTCCAGTCCTGTAGGCTTCCTGCTTCTTCCCACACTGAATATTCAGCTTCTGGCAGAGGGATGATCCTGCTATGCCCAAGAACAGTCAGGAGCTTGGCCACCTTTCTGTCCCCTGCAGAGAACTCTCTAACACCACTTTCTTCTTCCCAAGCCATCCTCACCTGTGCCCCCAGCTCACCTTGAAGAGCTCATACAGATCTTCCTCCAGGTCCTTGACAAAATTGGGGTCCGAGATCTTGGGAAGAATCAGGTCCTTGATTTCTTGTGAAAAGGGAATTTTGGCCTGGGGCAGCCATGCCCAGTAGAATGGATCTGTGGGAGGAAGCAGGAGTCATTAGAGCTAGGGAAGGCAAAGGATGGGACCATGACCCTGAGTGCCAGATCACTTGAGACTGGGACAAAGGGTCCAGCATCCTCTGTTAAAGCAGAGTTGCTCATAAACCTGAGTTTGCAGAACCACCCTAGCTTTCTTCTCTCCAACTCTGGAGAATGATGCCTGACCAGAGTTTTATAGCTTGCCAAGGTGCCCCAGCACAGCCTGAGGGTCTCACATGCTCTCCAGGAGTCCGGGTGTTTCAAAGGAAAGGCCAAACCGTTGTCTATAGCAGCCAGCTTGATGATGGGCTCCTTTACCACCACCCAATCACTGTCCTGCAAGGAAGGGGAGCATGTCATAAGGAGACCCTCCCAACAGGATGAGTCCCTCTCCTACACCTCCAGTTCTGCTGCCAGAATCTTCACCCCGGCTAACAGAGGCACAGCAGCCTCTCGTCCATAGCATGGCCCACACCTTTGAGAAGACACTGTTTGATTCAGGTGGGACGGGGACAAAGCTGCTGCTTGCCCCCTCCAAGGCCTCAACCCAAGGATGCACAGGTCCAGCGACATCAGTTTCTCCCATACAGAGCAGCTGGATCCTCAAAAAGTCCCACTAGGCCAAAAGTGACTTATGCAAAGGGCACTGGAATGCCCAAGAGACAAGATCAAGGCCTCCACACTCAAAAACCCAAGCCAGTTAGGAAGCCCCTGGCCTGCCTGCCAGGACTGGAGCCCCCACAGAGACCTTTGCCTGGGAAGAGACACTCACCCGCACTCCCGCGCTGTCCAAGGGACAGTCATACTTGATGAGCCAGTTGTCATTGCCCCGATCTGCAGGGAGATAAAAATCAGCCATGTCAGCACCAGGGCTTGCCTGCATCACACCAGACAGAAGATTGATCCTCCTATGACCTAGTGGTGAGATACCAGTTTTAGACCCAAACTCTACCCCAGAGCCCTCAAGCTTGCTGTAGGCCTGGGAAGCCACAACCACACAATCAGCCCTGGAGAGCAGAGAACTTCACACATCCTCAGCTCCCAACAGAAAGGTAAGCCTGTAAGTCCCAGAGTATTACCCCAACCCCTTTCCCCTTTCAGCTTGGATGGTACTCAAGCCCAGAATGAAATGGGATATAGGTGCTGGATCTCTGGATGTCTTGTAGTTGGCAAACTTTCACACCAGCGCTGTGGTGGATCCAGATCTCCCAGAATACAGGGCAGCAGTGAGAGCATGGCCACAGTGGTGCACAGCCACAGCAACTGCACTCTACTCACAAGCAGCAGTCACCTGGCAGCAACCAAGTGCTGCTGAGAGGAGTTTTGGGTACCAGGAAGAGCTGCCAACCCCCTGCCCCCTTCCCTTTCCTCCAGTTGGCAGGATGTGAAAGAGCAGGCAGAATCACAGGCAGCTGGCCTTACCTGTGTTCCTGATGATGTAGTCCAGCACCACCAGCCGCTCAAATTGCAGCAGCAGCTGCCGGTTAGTGTTCTCTGGGAGTGGCTCAGCTTCAAACCTTCGCAGCCAGTAGTCAGCATCCTTGTAGCCTTCCACAAAGAGCTGGAAGGAACCCACCTGAAGCAAGGAGAGATTACATTATAGGATGCTGCAGAGGATAAAGAAGCAGCAATGGTCAGGCACAGAGGCTGGCAGCCCTACCTTGGGTGGCAGACCAATACGGTTGAAGCGCTGGCCAACTTTTGGCACCTTCTCCAGGGCCAGCCTTTTTCCTCGGGACTTCACCCTGTCGATGGCACTGTAGTTAAAGGTTTCACTGGCCAGATACACCACCTGCAAGGATTGGAACACAGGTGTCAGCAGGGACACCTAGTAATCACCATATAATTGGCTAATAAAACAAAGACAACATTTTTCATGGCTCTGCCCAGCATGAAGATTTCCACAGCTTGAGCAGGTGTGTAGCAGTCCCAGTCCAGAGCTCTGAACACATCTCCAAAGCCAGCAGTGCCCCAAGACCAAGTACAAGCAGAACTCTACAGAGGCAGAAGAAAGCCTCCCCAGGAGAAGACTCCAGCAGCTGCCCCTTTACCTTTGTGCGGGGAACAATGTTGAGTTCCAGTTTCTGGTCCACCAGGCTGGCACCTGCCTCTGACAGGTAACCCTGGTTGAGGACAAGACAGTCTCTGCCAAAGCAGCACGGGCAACACAACTTCTGCAGCCACTTGGTCCACTTGGGGTTCAGCTGCCCATAAGGCTCCTCATTCTTGGGCTTGAAGACACCAATGATTTTCTGTTAGGAGGAGAGAGAAAGGCTGATCCAAGGCAGCTGGCAGTCAGGACACTCTCTCCCAAGACAGCTTGTGGTGGGGACACTCAGAAATGGGCCTAGAACAGCCTCTCATCAGAACAATAAACACGCCCTGGAAGCAGGCAAGCACTGCAGCTTGCAGGAGGAACTAGGAGGGACTCTTCCCCAGACAGTGCCCCATTCCATGAGTGCAGGGTACTGCCCCAAAACCTTCATACCTGGCTCACACACCTAGAAATGATACTCCTTGTCTCAGAAGACACCAATGATTATGCTGTGCCCTGGTAGACATCCCAGTCCTATTCCAGTGACTGCTACTGCTACTCATTACATCAATGCAGGAGAGAGACAGCAACAGCGATCCTAACCCTGGCTCCAAAATCCACCGAATGGCGTTGATCCTAACCTGACCAGATAAAACTGGACCAGAAAGCTGAGCAGCTGGAGCACCTTCCACAAGCCTAGGGCTCTGTGCTGGAGTGGCTAGCTAGAAACAGCAGAGTGATTGGTTCTGAGTACAGTGTGGTCAAAAGTGCACAGGCAGCTCCAAACTAGCCTCCACCTGGTACCAGCAGTACTTTCAGCCCTTCAGTACAACCTTAAACACATCACCAAACCAGCATTGCCAAGCCACACAGCTGAGACAAGTGCCTGGACAGCAGCAAGACCACCCACCCCTGTGGACCAAGCATTCTAGCTGTGGGCTGGCAGCCCCCGCTCCTGGATGAGTCTGCAGCACACACGGCCAGCCCTCCTCCCTCTGGCTGGTGCCAGCCCCAGCCTAAATGGGTAACATTTCCCCAAGACAGGCTCCTGCAACAATGTTGAAGTGGGATATGTCCCAGCACCTCAACAGGAAACCGCAGTGCAATCCTATTCTGCCAGAGGTCAGAGAGCGACCCAGGGCAGGCAGAAGCAAGGTTTCGTCCAAAGGAAGAAGGGTTTGAGGCAACAGAAGCACTTCAGCCATCACCAGATCACATGGAGGAGCTGACTTCCCCTAAGAAGGCCATTAGGCAATCCTCTCATCTATCCCACGTGAAGGTACAAAACTGCCAACATACCCTTGGATTTGAGCCTGCAAGAGCTCTGGCAGCCCAGTGCCCTGTACTCTGTGGAGTTGGACCAGGAAAGCAAGGCCCAGCCAGGCAGGGACAGTGCAGGAGTGAAGGCCAGAGGCCTGGTAACACAACATTCCCTTCCAGAAAGACCTGTGCTGGGAGCAGCACTGGCAGGGAAAACAAGTCTGTCTGGCAGCAACAGCAGGGCAGAGGGAGTCGAGCCAGCTCCAAGCCACAGCCAGCACTTGGGATAAGCAGTCACTGAGGCTCAGGAAGCACATCCTAGATGGGACAGCTCAGACCCTGATGGTCTCTGTGAGCACAAGAGAAAGAGATTCCCCTAATTCTCTTACCCTCTGCCCTAACCTGCCTATCACAGCAGCACACTGCACTCCCTTCCATGCTGGCAGTGGGCAGGTTTTGGTGACCCTGGGCAGCAAGCCACAAACCAGACACACACATCTGCTAACAGCAGGATGATCTGGGGGACCTGCCAGGTGACCCAGACCAGAGTACACAAACTTGGGTTCCTCACACACACTCTCCAACAGCCCTTGCTGAGCTGGAGTCTCCTGTGGCCTGGAAGCCTCTGCCCTGTCACCTTCAGACAGTTTGTCCAGCTGCCCACCCCCATGACACCATATCTCATATTGAGCAACAGCAGAGGAGGACAGCAAGAGGAAGTGTATCTCACCCCATAGCCCAATAGCTCAGCCAAGACTTGCCTGTCATAGTCACCAGACCCAACTTAGGGCAAGAAAACTAGGACAGAGCAAAGACAAGCTAGTCCAGTCTCATTTCCCACGAAGGATCCCAGCATACAGGCAGCGAAGGAGTCACAGGAAACAGCAGCAACTCAAGTAATTGGTCTGGGTGCTGCAGGTCACAAGACAAGTCACCCTGTGCCATGCACACATCCTGTCAATGGTGTGGAGGCAGCTGCTACACAGCTGAACCTGTAGATTTCTATAGGGACCAGCTACATGCTGACTTTGCCTCAATTACATCAACTGCAGCCACAGAGAAGACATTTCACAGGCATTAAAACCCCTCAGCTCTCAGAGTCAGAGATCTAGGGCTGGAGTCACTGCGGTCAAGAAATGTTGATGCACAACTTAGGGGTGAGGACGACCCTTCCTCTTTGGACACGACAGCCACAGAAGAAGCTGAAGCAGCGCTAGAACACTGCTGCTCCCCACTCCTGATGATGGTTCCACTGCACTTCTCCCCCGGGAAGCCTTCGGGGCGGCTCTAGCCGCTCCTCCCAGCGTCAGCAGTTCCCCCCGGGCGCGCCCTCCTCCTGGCCAGTGCGGCTCGGCCCACAGTCCTCGGGGGCCGACGGGTAGCAGCCAGCCACCCCCGGGGCAACCATACGGGGCCGGCTCACCCCCTGCGGGTCCTTGACGAAGTAGCTGCCGCTGGAGCCCTGCGAGATGCGCTCGGGGAAGATGCCGCGCTCGCTGGCCAGCTCGGCCCGTCGCACCACCTCGGCGAACTCGGGGTCGTCCGGAAAGTCATTACGCTCTCGCTGCGCCGCCGCCGCTGCCTGGGCCTGGGCCTGTGCTGCCGCCTGGGCCTGCGCCTGGGCCTGCGCTGCTGCCGCCGCCGGGCCCCGGGCCCCGCGCTCTAGCAGCGGCTGCCGCTCGCGGTCCCGGCCGCCGGGGGAGCCGGGAGGGGATGGTGGTGGCGGTGGGGCGACGGGCGGCAGGGTGCGTACGGCACCCCCCGGCAGCCCGTAATCGGGGGCTTGCGCCCGCTCCGGCGATACCAGCGGGCTCGTCTCGTCCATCGCGCCCACCCGGCCCCAACGCGCCGCCAGCGCCTGCCGCTTCCGCTCGCGTCACCACGCCCTATTGGCTGCTCCGCCCCCACGCCACGCCCAGGCCGGGAGGACGGCCGCCGTCCGGGGTTGCCGCAGCCGTAAAGCCCCATGGAGCGAACCTAGAGATTTTCCCACCGTTTGGCTGTGAGGGCCATAACGTGTCTGCCGTTGCCATGACCCCGTCGCGGAGACTTATAGCAGTGCCCCACACAAAGATGGCCGCTGGGAAGCGACAACGCCCCCTGCTGCCCTACGCAAATATGGCGTCAGGGCGGGGTCGCTATCCCTCTGCCAGACACACCCAGGAAGGGGACCTACTTGCCCCACACAAAGATGGCGTCTGGTGAGGACGTGCTGCGAAGCTGGCCAATGAACAGGCGCGTTGCTAGTGGTTGCCATGGAGACAGCCAATGGTGGGTGGGTATAAACGCTGGCGGCGTGGCAGCGCCCGGCGGGTAGGGGGGCTGGTGGGGGTGATAGCCGTGCCACCGCCCCTCAGCGGGACACCGGTGGGGAGCGGTGCGGGCAGCGAGCGCGGAGCCAGGTGAGCGCGGGCAGTGGGTCCCTGCGCCGCCCGGTCCGGCCTGCCTGCACAGCCCCCAGTCAGTCACTCGGTCCCCGGGCCTGCGGGAATCGCCACGCATGTCCTAGTGGGGCGGGTGTGACCGCCCCTGGGTGCATGGACCTAGTGGAGCATGCATGCATCAGCCGTTTGTGCATGGACACAGCGGGGCGTGGGTGCATGGATCCGGTGGAGCGTGCATGTGTCAACCGTGGACGCATGAACATAGCGGGACGTGGGTGCATCGGCCGTGGGTGAATGGACACTGTAGGGTGTCCCTGTGGGTGCACGAACACAGCGAGTTGTGCATCAACCGTGTCTGTGGTCAGCGTCGCTGAGCACACTACCCAGATGGGCTTTCCTTATGTCCCCAATGAGTGTGTGGCCCGGGCAGGGTGTGCATGCGTTGCCCAGGGGTGTGTGGCCCACCTGGGTATATGGCCCACTGCTCTAGCTTGTGGGTGTGTGGCCAAAGAGGTCGTGGTCTCGGAGTGGAGGTACACTCAGCGCAGGCTGTGCTATGTGCACCTCTGCTTGCTGCAAGTGCTGTGTATGCATGGCTCTGCTGTGAGTGGGTACCCATGGTGGGCCATCCAGCTGCTCCCCATGCTGGCTTGTTCACAGAATCAATGCTGCGCCTCCCTGGGATGAAGTTTCAAGTACAGACACAGTTGTGCTAGTGGAGTGAGCCTTCCATTGCCTCGGCTGTTAGCAGTCCCCGGAAGCAATCTCTTCTATTGGCACTGCTGGAGGGATCCCCAGAGGTCCTGGGCAGGTTGCAAGCTGGGGACCCAGCTCTGAGCTCCTGGTCCCTACCATCAGCAGAAAGCACTGTTCAGTCATTGTTTGGCTTGGCTAGGGGCATTTCTCCTACGGACACAATGCCCTTGCCAGTTCCTTGTGGTGTGTGCAGGTTCAGTGTCTTTCTGGTTAGCATATCTCAGCATCCATCTTTCCAGAGAGGCAGGCTTGTGTGAGCAGCAGTACTCCCTCTGGAAGTAGGGGCGTCACAGGCACTGCCTGAGCTGTATCAGGAGACGCTGGAAAGGCAGTGCTGGTGCCTTCCTGTGTGCTGGAGAGAGCTCTGGGGGTGTCCAGGGTACTGGGGCCACTTGCTGTATTAACGGGCAGGTCTGCAGACCCCCAGTAGTTGAAGCAAGGACTTGGAGCCCCAGGGTCTTCTCTGCTGTCCCTCTTAGGAGTGGCCACTCCATCCCTGTGGAGTGAGCCTGGTCTGCCCATCCTCGATGGTGGAGCTGAAAACCCCACAAGCTCTCTACTCCCTCCCATGAAAAGCAAGCATCTTCTCTCCAAAATGTCTATTTCCTTCTGGGACTGCCCTAGTGGAGGTGAGGGTGGTCCATGCTCTGAGTCTGCCATGGTGCCAGACCCGTTGAGTCTTGCCGTGGAAGTATGCTGGAGGCAAGAGGCAGCCAGTTCCTGCCATGCTCCTCTTCCTGCCTCTCGCTCACATTTCATGGGGCTGTGACCCATGAGCTCACATCACTCAGAGCCCTACAGCAGGACATGCAGCAACTCGAGCCCAGAAGCTGGAGTTTCAGGGACAGGGCTGGGCAAATGTGCTCCTGGGGTCACCTCACCTGTGGCATGCACTAGCATAGGTGTCTCCAAGGCAAATACATGCTCTTCTAAGAGCTGAGGGGACTTGGATCCTCTGGGTGAGCCAGGCTGTTGTCCTCACCCAGCAGTCACCCTCCACAACTCTCTCTGCCAGCTCTTGCCCTGTACTGACGGAGACTATCACCATGACGCTCACCAAAGGCTCCTTCACCTACTCCAACGGGGAGGAGTACCGCGGCGAGTGGAAGGAAGGTGAGACGGGGCAGGAAGGGATGGTGCTGCCGGTGCTGGGGGCCAAGCAGCACCACATCCCTGTCCAGCACCATGCCAGGGTGGTACTTGCCTCCATCAGTCTAGTGCTGCACATTTCTGCCCTTGCCTAGGTCGCAGGCACGGTGTTGGGCAGCTGACGTTTGCTGATGGCACCACTTACGTGGGGCACTTTGAGAATGGGCTCTTCCACGGCTGTGGTGTGCTTACCTTCTCTGATGGCTCCAGGTGAGCATGGTACCCCTGTATAAACCCTCCTGGGCATCCCCACTTGCCGCAGGATGGGCTGCTGCCTCAGAGCTTCCTCTCACACAGGTACGAGGGGGAGTTTGTGCAGGGCAAGTTCAATGGCGTAGGTGTGTTCACCCGCTGCGACAACATGACCTTTGAGGGCGAGTTCAAAGGCGGGCGCGTGTATGGCTTTGGTGAGTGCCCAGCAGCATGGTGCGAGCAGCCACAGCCCCGTGTAGCTCCAACTCGGTATAACCCCATCCAGCACCTCCGGCTCTGGCCCTGTTGGGTGCTGCTCCCTGCCCCTTCACTCTTAGCCCTTCTCTTTCCTCTTCAGGTCTCTTGACCTTCCCCGATGGCTCCCACGGGGTGCCCCGCAACGAGGGCTTCTTTGAGAACAACAAGCTGTTGCGGCGGGAGAAGTGCCCAGCCATCATCCAGAGGGCCCAGGGTGCCTCCAAATCTGCTCACAACCTGACAGCATGACGGTGTCTTGTGTCCCCTCCTATCGTGGCAGTCACTGGGTACTGGCTGGTCCCGCCAGCCCCAGAGAAGGGATGTGGCACTGCTGTGTGCCCCCCTTCCCTCCATTCTTACCAAGTTCCCCCTGCCAAAACTGCCCCTACTGGGGGGGACAGGGCCTTCTGCCCTCCACCCAAGTGCCCCGGGGCAGCCATGGTGCCTTCTCTCTCTGGCTATAGCCCTGGCACTTGCCAGAGCAGTGAGGGCACAGTGTGGCGAGGGCTTGGCCCCACTGCCCCTCAGGAAGGCTGTGGACCACCAGTGCTGCTAGCCTGCTGCAGAGAATGGAGCAGGGGTGTAGAAGCTGGGGCTGGGCCCTGGCCTCACTGTCAGAATGCCTTGGCTAAGAGCTGCTGGCTGGACCACATGGCCATGGAGGGACAACTCCTGGCCCTTTTGGCTACCCTGGTCCCAAGGTAGGGTGGCCACTTTGGGCATTCTGTGGCCTACACCTTCATCTCTGGATGGTTGGCCAGGCCCCCATATTTCCTGGACAGGGTAGACATTGTGCCTCAAGCCTGCTCTTGAGGCCAGCTGATGGGCTGGTTCCCCTCATCCTTGTGCCAATGCCGTCCATCTTCTGCCTCGAGGACAACTGCAGCAATATCCTAACCAAGGGGAACCAGGGGATGCCCAGCCTGACCCTTGTCTGCTGCACACTGAAGGAAGGCGGGAAGGATGGCAGGCAAGGAGCAGGGCTGGCTGGCTGGAGTCCAGGATGAGGGGCATGAGCAGGGGTGTGGGAGATGCCAGGGCTGGGGCAGGAGGCCTGAGCAGGGCAGGCATGGAAAGGGGAGTGGCAAGGGACAGGAGCCACACAGCTCTTTGCCCCCTGCACACATCCTTCATCTGCCCTGTGTGCCCACCTTCACCCCACTGTGGGCTGGCTGGCTGCAACGTGGGGGTCCTGGCAGCCCTCACAAGCTCAATGGTGGGCTGCAGGGAGGCCACGTCCCATGTGCCCACACCAGTCCTCTCTGTGCCTTGCCGTGACCCTGCCTTGGGCTGCCGCCTGCACGGGCCTCAGCTGAGTAAACCACATTGCCAAACACCTGGGCTGTGTCCTTCTTGCTGGGAGCCAGGACTGGGTAGTGCTTGCTTGTGTGGGCAGGACTGGAAACATGGAGTTGGGAGCATCAGGTTTATTGCTGGCGCACAGCATGGGTATCCATCCATTCCCAAGTAGGGACAGCAGCACCCTGGAAGCTGTTGAAAGTACCTGTGTGCCCAGGCCAGGGCACAGGGGTGACTGTCGCAGGGGTGACTGAGGGATGCTGAATGTCCACCCCACTTGCTCTACCCAAGGCATCCTCGTCCAGCAGGAAGGAGCAAGATGGGGGGGCTTTCACCTGGCCACATCCCAGTGTTCCTGCCACATCCCCTACCTCTGGGGTCGCTGGCTCTGGTACCTTTCTAGGCTGGAGGCGGAACCTGTCACAACCAACCGTTGGTGCTGAAGGTACTCCTCAGCTCCTCAACCTGGGCGGGGCTCAGCTTCGCCAGAGGTGTGCGGCAGGGTCCCCCATAGTAGCCAAACCATTCCATGGCTTTCTTCAATCCTGGGATCCCGAACCAGCGAGTGACCTACGGGAGGCAGGGTGCTGGAGCATGCTGACTCAATTGAGAGAGAGCAGCCTGCTACGTGAGCTCCTGCACCAGCACCGTGTAGGGTTGCAAGGCTGAGCAGGGTGCAGGGTGGCTACAGCCTCCCCAGCAAAGTATCTGCAGTGGGGTGGGAGACCCTGGGGATGAGCAGCTCTTCATCCCATCACTGCATATAAATAGTCAGCAAAGGCTCCTGTGGAGCAGCAGGCAGGCACCCACTGCCAGTAGACATGTGCTTACTGGCATAGCAAGGCTGGCATTTCTCTGCTGCCTCCCATCTGGCTCAGCTCACCGGCTGAGTGCTGTGCCATTCTGTCCCCATCGGCCCACCCCCAAGGACCTCTGTCCTTTGTCGTTTCACAGCTCTGCCATGGTTCAGGAGTTCCACCCTGCAACCCGAGGGGTGCCGCCTGCTCACCGCCATGTTGGGTTCAATGAGCCTGTGCTGCAGGTCGCGGGCCTCCTGCCAGCAGCCCTCACGGCACAAGTGATCCAACTGGCACAGTGCATCCCCCAGGACATTGGCAAGGGCACAGACACCCCCAGAGGCACCTGAGGACACCAGGAAAACTTGGCAGCCGGGTTGGCACACTGTGCTCAGCTAGCAGATCTCAAGCATTGCCACCAACCCTCATCAGCCTCCCCCCACCCAGCTGCCAGTCCCAGCCAAGTGTCTCCAAGGCAGCACCCCGTGGCCCCAGCTGAGCAAGGGCACCAGCACCTACCTAGGGCATAGCTTGCCATCAGAAAGCTGGCTGATCCTGCCAGCACCTGGAAGTCCTCCTGCTGTGTCTTGTGGACCATCAGTCCCATACGGCTAATCTGGGGAGAGACAGGCTGTGCCCTGGGACAGGCATCACTCTGGCTCCCCCACCCCGGGACTCATGTGGCATCCCCAGGGGCAGGGAAAGGGATTTAAGCCTCAGCTTCACATTCCCAAGTAGGGGCTAGGTTTAGTGGCAGGCAGCCCTGGCAAAATCTTGTCCCACTCACATCCCCACCGCTGTCTTTGATCCCAACGATATTGGGGTGCTGAGCTAGGATGAGGACAGCCTCCAGGGGCAGGTCCAGGCCTGTGTTGGCAGGGACACTGTAGAGTACCACGGGGATGGGAGATGCATCGGCGACCTGTGTGAAGTCAGGGAAAGCTCAGAAACTGGGATGGGTCAGATATGTGAGGGAGGCGTTCCCCATGCTAGTCTCCCAGCTGGAGTTACCAGCAGGCATTGGGCATGACTCACCTCTGTGTAGTGTTGGACCAAGGCAGTGCTGGTCATAGCACCCCGGTAGTAACAGGGTGTCACAACCAGCGCCACATCAGCCCCTGCCTCTGCCATGCTGACAGTCACCTTGATAGTGGCCTGGGTGGCTGAGGAGGAGGCAAAACAGTCAGAAATGATCCAGGAGACACACATGACCCCTGCATTGCCCATGCGGGCACTCACATTCGCAGCCTGAACCGGCCAGTAGCAGGCGGTCCCTGGGAAGAGCCTGGCGCACACATCTCACCACGTCCAGCCTCTCATGAGGTGTCAGGTAGGGGTACTCCCCATTGGAACCTAGCACCACCAGCCCTGAAATACAAGGGTGGGAAGGACAGTGCCTGGACACAGAAGCGGGGTGCCCATGGGACAGCCATTCCTGCCCTCTCCACATCTTAACTTTTGGGTGGGTATTACACACCGGGAGCAGCTAAGTGCTTGCTCCCTTGGGCCAGAAGGCTCCTGAAGGTGCCCCAAAAAGCCCTGGGCTCCCCCACAAAGGGCTTATGTGGGTATGCGCCCCCTAGATGGCAGTGCCCACCTTCACTACACTGAGGACTGGTGATACTGTCCCCCTACTATGCTGCTTTGAGCAGCCTGCTCCAGACAGAATGGATAATTTACCCCCCAAAGGGGTAAAACGACAATGCTCTCACAGAATTGGAAGCTAAATAGAAGTAATATTTACAAAACCAGATAAAAATACAAAATGTAATAAGAGGAAAAGGGTATATACAACTCAGCAAAGGCCCTGTCCTCCCCAGGCCAGATCCAAGACAGGGCATGTTCTTCAGCAAAAAATCATCTCTCCCAACAACTAGGACCTACACTCCACACAGCAAGCCCTAGGAAAGTTAAGAGCACAGAGCAAGAAGTGAAGGGAAGAGAAGAGAGAGCATTGACTGGAAGGTCAGCTTCTTATATAGGGAAAATACAGGATGAGGAATGGGATAACGAATTATGTACCGCCTGGTACCCTCTATCCCCTTGGAGGAGCTTTCTTTATGGTTTTATAACACTCTCTAATCTACAGCACCTACTCAGGCACCCCAGTGCATGCCATGCCATCCTGTGGACTGAGCATGCCACCTGCCTCCCTCCATCCCCAAGAAACCAATCCACACAACACTGCTAACAAAGCATTAATTGATGCCCACAGTCAGGGTGTGCTGCCTTGTCCCCTCTGGGGCACACAGACCCCTTCCTTGTGACCCTGCTAGCACCACAGACACAAGCGGGCCAGCTTCAACCCAGCACTGCTGGGCTCTGCCATGGCATCTTGGGCACTCAGGCAGGGTTCTGCAGCCCATGGCACGCCCTTTCTTGTCCCTGTCCCTGTAGTCAGGCAAGCCCTGGACTTGCAGCCTGATCAGAAAGGAGGAGACCCAGGGCACGTCTCTGTGACTTCCAGCCTCTCCCTCCGGCCCCTCTCATCACATGCATTTGTCATGGGCAGTCGCCAGACACTGATCCTGTTGCTCTAAATCTGTGTGGGTGTGCAGAGGGCAGGCACAAGCCTGCAACTCTGTGTGGAGGATCTGTGCAAGCCTGAACATGAAGAGTATGGATGCAAGTGTGCACTGCAGTGTGGTATGTGTGTATCAAGGACGCGTGTGTGCCTGGGCACTTGCTGTGCAAAGGGCCCCAGCTGGATCACCTGAGGGGCTGCCAGCCTCTGAGCAAAGTCCAGCTGGAGGCTGAACACCCTAGGGAAGCTGGCAGGCAGACAGAGTGCTGCTGCACAGCCCCTGCAATGGGCAGGGATCTGGCAAGAGCCTGCAGGGAGAGAAGCAGTGGGCAGTGCTTACCTCGGAAGGGGATTCTGGCATAACGTTGCAGGTTTCCCTCCATCTGGACATAGTCCACCTCCTGCATATGAGAGAAGGGGGTGGCGAGAGGTGGAAAGATGCCCCTGAGGTCGAGTGTGTGTCCTGGTCCTGGGGGTGTGCTGAGCCTCCGGCACTGCCCAGAGCCTGCCCAGTGCAAAGCTGCCAGGGTACGCCGGAGGGTTGAAGTGAGGCAGGTGCTGAGTGCCATGGTGGCTGGGTGCTGCTGCTGGCTGTGCTGCCTGGCCTGCCGGTGGGTTGTTAATGTTTGACGGGGCATGTGAGGGACCGGATACTTGGTTGGGCAGTCAACATGGCGGGGTGGTACCAGGTGAACTCAAAATGCTCTCTCTCCTCCGGAAGCTGACTGTAGAAGCTCAACATCCCTCTGAGTGAGCCCTGGCCACCACAAATGTGCTTTCCCTTCTACTTGACTGTTGTGCCAACCATCCCTCTATCATCTACAGGCCTGGGCTGCAGGCTTGGGGTAGGACTGGGCATTTCAAGAAGCCCTGGGATTGTGGGGAGGGCTCACCAGTTCTGGTTATTGGTGTAGGGTGACCTGTAAATGGGTGAGTGAAGGCAGGCATTTCTAGGTAGAGAGCAATGAGCTCTGTCTTTGGCAGAAGTGACCAGGCTGGCAAAGGGGCCACTATGTCCCCATGGAATGGCTCCAGCAGGGAATGCAGGAGAACAGCCATCCATTCACATTTGTAGGGTGGCTGCTTGTTCTCCTCAGCACACCAGCCTTCAGCACAGCATGGATTTGGGTCAAATTCTCTGTCATGTGGTTTTCTTCCCCAAAACTGTCTAGGAGGGACTTCAAAGCACTGCAAGCAACCAGGGGATCCCTGCAGTGAGAAATCCTGCCCTTGGACCACGTGGCCATGGTGTCACTGATACTAGAATTCCTAAGCTAGGAGGCACTTCCACACTGCTGGATAACCCAGCTGCCTGGATAACCCAGCTTCCCCATCTCTGTCACCCCCAGCACAAGCCATCCAGCCCTGCGGCCCACTGGAGCCAAATGCTGATCTTTGCTGGCATTTATTGATACAGACAAGTCTCAGCTGGATCTTGTTCCTTGGAGCTGAGCACTGTCCATAGTCTCTGCCTGATGCTTTTATGCAGGGACCTCCATCTCGCCTTGTGGCTGCTCCTTGGTCTCCAATGCCTGTCGTGTGTCCACTTGCCACTGCTGCACCAGATCTGTTGGAGTCTTTCCAGCCTGCAAGAGCAGGCAAAGAGAGGCTGGTCCTAGGGTCGCACAACACGATGGGGCAGCAAATGGCTTCAGTGCTGGCCCCTCTCTGATCACCTGATTCTTGGCCATCATGTCAGCCCCGTGCAGGATCAGCATTTTGATGATCTTGTAGCGACTAAGCCGTGTGGCATCATGCAATGCTGTGTCGCCTTCCTGTGAGAGATACTGCCTGGTCTAGTTCTGGGGACAGACAGTCCCTGCCTGTCCCCAGCATTGCTCCTTGGCTCACCACACACACCCCTCCCTAGAGGGACGGTGCCTGCCACAGCCCTGGCTGCAACTGACAGCACCCACAGGGGTGTGCATATGTCTGGGTGTGTCCTGCTGCAGGTGTTGGGGGTCCCCAGAGATGACAGCCAAGAGAGAAGGTATCAGTGCTGCCCCTCCAGTGCTGGGTGTGTGGCTGCAGTACTCACCCTGTCTGGGGAGTTGATGTCCACTCCACAGTGGATGAGGTGCTCCACGATGTCAGGGTGCCCGGTCCTGGTGGCCACGTGGAGGGGTGTGCTGAGAAGCTTGAGGGGAGAGAAGATGGGCACCAGAAAGGATCAGCATCCATTCCTGATGACCCAACACAGGGCCAGCTCCAGCCCTTCAGCACAGCACCATGCCCCTGGGATCTGCCCTGCACACCTTGTCCTTCAGGTTGAGGTCTGCCCCACGGTCCTGCAGCAGCTTAACAGCATCCAGGTGCCCACCTCGGCAGGCCCAGTGCACAGCAGTGCAGTCCAGCTGAGCACACAGAGCCATGTCACAACAGAGGACACCTCCACTCTCTGTGCATCTCTCACCCCAGCCAGTTTCTGTGGCCAGGCTGAGCCAGCAGAGCCCTGCTTGCAACCACCTCAGTGGTGGGAACAGTGCTACCCTGCTTTAGGGCTACCTAACCCTGCTGTTGCTCCATCTGTGCCAAGCCAGGAGACTCAGACCAGCATGGAGCTGGGGGCAGGATCCAGCCTCACCCGGTCCCTAAAGTCCACGGTGGCCCCGCTGTCCAGCAGCTTAAGCAGGATGTCCATGTGTCCCTCCAGTGAGGAGCGGTGCAGGGCTGTGCGGTGGAACTGGGGGGATGAGTTTCTGCATCAGTGGCCAGATCAATCTTGCCACAGCCCAGTCCAGTGCTGAGGGTCCCAGCCCCTGCCAGCAGGCGCGGTGGGGCATGCCAGCAGGACACAGGCATGTCCTTGGCAAGCTACCTCGTCACATGTGTCTGGGGGGCCACCGTCTGCCAGAAACTTCTCGATGACACGCATGTTTCCCTGGACAGCAGCTCGCAGGAAGTTCTCCGGCTCCACAGGACCCTCCTGGTAGCAGGGTGGGCTCAGGGCTGGGGCATCGGAGGGGCACAGGCAAGGGGACAACACAGGAGACCCCCTGCCCTGCTTCCCAGGGCAGTCCCTGGCTGGCAGGGTGACCCACGGGATGGCCTGTGGGGTCTCCAGACCCTGTCCCAGCAGGTCCCCTCCCACATCCCAGGACCTCCCAACATACAATCTCCAGGGGCTCAGGTGGAGGAGGGGGCTCAGGTGTGGCTGCCCGCTCCTCCCGGCGCTGCCGGCGCTGCTTGCGGAGCTCGATGAGGCGCTGGATGCTCCCCACATCGATGATTTCCCGCCGCAAGTCCACCGAGCTTTTCCGTACCCGCTCTTGGCCCTGGAGGGGACAGACAGTGCCCTGTTTGGCTTTTTTTGCCCCCTGCCACCCCATGCCCCCCTGGACCCTGTCCCCTCTCACCTTTATGGCCTCGAGGCCCCGGTTCCTGGGGCCACAGCGTTTCTCCTCCTCCAGCTCTGGTGTGCTCATCCGCTCCACGGCTGGTGGCTCCCGTGCCTCATTTCCTTTGAGTCGCTGCACGACCACATGGGTGGTGTATGATCCTGGTTGGGCATGGAGCAGTCCCACTACCTCCCTCCCAAGCCCACTGGTGGAGGTGGCTTGCAGCCACCATGAAGTCTACAGGATGTCCAGCAGCCCTCAGGCTTGTGCTTCCCCACCTGATTTTCTTGGCAACCTGAGCACCTGCCTGTTTCTTGGCTCTGCCCCATGGGCAAGAGCTCCCAAGTTGGGAACCTGAGAGCCCTTGGCCACCTTTCTACATGCCCAGGGATAGCATGGTCCCTGCCAGCCTCCTCACAACTGAGTCCCTACGGATAGACGCAGTGCCAGGTGGATCCCTCTGTCCTGTGGACCCACCTTCTCTTCTTCCTCCTCCTCTGCCAGTTTCTGTTCAATGAGCTCCTTGGCCCGTTCAACGTCCAGCTCCATGTCTGCCTGCAGTGCACAGCCCTGTGTAGGATGTGGCCTTTTCTCCTTACCACCACAAGCACAGCTTGGACCTGGCTCCCAGGGCTGCCGGCAGCTCCACTGCCTGCACAGCTTTATGCCGCTGGCCCTCTGTCCCACAGCTCAAGAGCACCAACAGCTGTGGCTGCTCCACATGACTGGGGCAGCTTTGCCATGAGCTCACCCTCCTGCTTTCTGGCGGCCCTAGCTCACCTCCCCAGCCCCACACCCTCTTAAAGAGACCCACTTTCCCTCTCTCCAGGCTGCCTGGCACCCCTGTGCTGGGCATGAGGAGCTGGGGTGCACAAAGTCTGCATCAGTCAGTCTGGAGAAGCTAGGAAGAGTGGGAACATACTCCAGGGTTGCCCCATGTACCTATGCCACCCACTCTGGGCAGCCACGATGATCCCCATGGCTCTTATCACCCACGGCCATGCAAGTGGACGCTGCAGCACCCACTAGTATTGCTGGCACCCCAAAGATGCAATGCCCACAACAAAGGAAGGTGATTGAGCTCCCCTAAAGCTCTCAGCCAGCAGCAGGCAGCACGTGATGCTGGGAGTCACAGTACATCTGCACCACTTTGGAGGATGACTTCAGGTAGGGAACGTCCCAAGCAGCCCTGCCAGAATCCTGGTGACTGTCTGGCCTCCTGCACCACACACAAGCAGCCTGGCAGTGCAAACAGCCTCACACAGGGCCAGCCAGCAGAGTCGGCAGCTATTCCTGGCAGTGGAGACATTGTTCAGACCCTCTGGGATTTGTTCTCCCCTTTTGTAAGATGAGGCCAGTGCTGCCCTGTGCTGGGACAGTTAATACACTGGGCACCAGCCCCCAGCACAGGACACGAGGGAAGGACAGATGGGACATGTCACTGTCACCACCCGGGGGGAATTCCCAGGGCCAACTTTGGGTGCCCTGTCCCATGAGTGCCATAGCTTCTGGCTGCAGAAAAGCACTGTTTTCACCAGGGTAGGCAATGGTGGCCATAAAGGCAGTCCTGGGACCATCCCTTTCTGTGGGCTGTCCCACCCAGCCCCATGGCAGACAAGCTGAAACCTCCGAGGGCAAGCACCTGGAAAGGGAGGTGATGGCCCCACACCTGCAAACAACCAGATCAGCAATGCCAGCTGTGCTGGCAAAGGGTCCAGGCAGGCAAAGAGCCAGAGCTGTCAGGGTGGCACTAGAGAGCAGAGCTGGGACACCGAGGCTCTTCCCTGACACCCTGTGCCCATCCCAACATGGGAGCTGATATCAGACAGGCACTGGGACCTACCATAGCAGTTGGTGACAGTCTCCTTAGCCTGCTGCAGAGCATAAAGGAATGATGAAAAGGCTTTATTGATAAATACAGACTATGTACAGAGGGGAGACATCTCCACCCATCCCAGCACTCTGGGGCCTCCTGGCCAGGGGAGCTGGAGCCCAGCAGGCCACAGCCACTCCCTGCCAGCACAACCCAGCAGTGGGGCCCTGACTGTGATAACCACCCCAGAGACATTTGGTCTTGAATCTCCTGCAGGAAAGGCAGTTTGTGCCTGTGTGCCAGCCACTCCAGCAGCACACCCCCATACAGACCTTCCCGGAGGTCACTTGGATGGAGGGGTCTGCTTTGCAGGAAAGTAAGGGCTGCCCTAGCTTTGTCAGGGCTGAGATGCAGCACGGGACATCCCCAGAGGTGCCACTGCCCCCTAGCCCCCTCCCAGCAACTAGCGCAGGCGTGTCTCAGTTCCTGGATGTCAAGGGCTGGTTGACAATCACTTGCACAACAAAATCCTTCTGGATCTTGGTCTCTAGCAGCCGTGTGCGGTCAGTGAGCAGCTTGCCTGAGAAGAACCAGCGCTGCCAGGCCAGATCAATGCCCTCCTGGGCCTGCAGCTGCTTCTTCAGCTGCCCAATGGTGTCTCCCATGCTGGCATTGAGCCGCAGGTCCTTGCCAGTGGAGAGCCGCACCTTGAGAGCAAACTCCCGTCGGGTGTTTGGCAGGGGCTCTGCCGGCTCTGCTGCCATCTCCTCACTTCGCTCCAGGATCAGATTGACAGGAGGTGCCAGGCAGTAGACAGGCAGTTGGTACCGGTTGCCCAGCTCATCATAGCATTCTGTGAGGGACCCTGCAGATGGCAGGATAAGATACTGTTAGTGGAGATCCCAATGGAGCATGGGGACAGCTCCGCTCCAGGCAGCAGCACGGACCAGTTTTGGCCCCCTCAGCTGGGTTCAGCTGCAAGTCTGGCAGCTGGGAACCCCTCTCCAGTTTGGAACCCCCATGCGCCCAGACAAGGGAGACTCAGCATCTGTTCCACCCACACTCCCAGTACCACCTCTCACCATGAGGCAGGGTGATGCTGGCTCCATCAAGGATAGCCTGGGCCAGGCTGTGGTCATTGGCCTCCACGGCACAGGCAGCTGCCTTCAGAGCATCCCAGATCTCCTTGCGGCCCTCAAAGGCAGGTGCTGTGTCCCAGAACTCATCCCGCTTGCTGCGCAGCTGCCCGTCTGTCATAGGGTAGTCGCTCTTCCACTTGGGACGCTCCTTCTTCAGGGGCTCATTGCGGCCTGTGGTGAGGTAGGATGTTCAGCCAAGGAACAGAGCTCCTTTCAGCCCTGAGCCACCCATCGCCACTGGTTCCTGGGGACCCTTTGCAGCATGTACAGCAGTGTCCGAGGGACCATCCTGCCCAGCACAGTCCCCCGTGCTTGTGGGGGCAACATAGCTAAATATAGTCCTGCCCAAGGTCCCACAGCAGCTACCCCAAGTGACAGCACTTGCACCCAGGAAGGGACAAGAGCTCTTGTCCCCATGCTAGGGGGATAAGGCCCTTCCCCATGGGGTGGCTGCAGTACCTCAGGTCCCTCTGAGGCAGAGCAGTATTTATAGCTTGGGGAATTAGCCAGGAAATAAGCTGGTGAGTTGGAGAGGGAAAGGGATTATGGGGGTTGAGCTGCAGTCCTGGCAGAGAATGGAGGAGGAAACATGACTTCACTGTCCTCTCTGCCCACTCCAGGGTGGCAGAGACCAGTAGCAGACAAGACGGCATTCCCAGACCACAAGGGTGGTGAGGGGCACTGCTGGCATGGGGGGCTGCCAGCCCAGAGAAGCCCCAGCAATATGCCAAGCTGAGTTGGCTCTCCACTAAACAGCTCTCAACAATGTCCCCAGGGACCCTAAGCAGCCAGTACTGCCCAGGGGTCTGGCTCACCTCCAAGCCAGTTGCACATCACCATGTCCCCTCTGCCCTAAGCTGCAACCTTGTGAGAATAGTCCTATCCCATCAGCCCCACTGTCAGGCTGGAATCATGGGGCAGGAAGGATGCCTGTGCCCGCACAGCGACCTGCTNAGTGACAACAGCTCCTTCCTGCCTCCACTCTCCCTGTGGCAGCCAGCCAACACCTTTCCTGCAGGGACAGGACTTGGGGGATGTGAAGCCCTAGCCAGGCAGGAAGGATGCCTGTGCCCGCACAGCGACCTGCTGTGCAAGGGGATGCCATACATCCCTGCTGCTGGGGACAGCCACCAATGCCAACTACAGGCTGAGCCACGTTCCTCAGGCATCTTTTCCTGGGCAAGTGTGTGGATGACACAAGGTGGATGTCCCACCCCATCCAAAACCAGTAGAGCCAGCACAGCATCTACTTTTCCAGCAAGCACCCAGCCTAGAGCTGGACACGACGTGTGGCACCCACCCCAGGAATCCCCATGGGGCACAGGAGCTCAGCTGCGCCAGGGCGGAACACTAAGCATCCCTGATGGCAGCATCCTGCCTGCACTTGCAACCCTGGAGGAGTGAGGGCAGCTGGCTGCAGCCAGCACTGCCGATTCAGCAGTCACGGTGCTGGGCAGGGAGGGATTTGCAGCACCACAGGACAGAGCAAGGTCACAGGCAGCACCTGCCCCGGGATGGTGGTGGAGCATTAGCAACGACAGCCAGTCTGCAGGACGTGGCCAGGACCATGTCTCCACAATGCTGTGGCCACTAGGCCAGGGCAAGCATCTTTGCAGCTGGGACTGTGATGCACAACAGGGCTCTCAGCTGTCATCCCCTTGTCTCTGCTTGCACCAAAGCAAAGAGGCTGGCCAAGGAGAGGCAGTAGGTTCAGAGCTATGGGGCCCACACAGCAGAGAGTAGGGACAGGCTGTGGCCACCCGTACAGGCAGGCATGCCCAGCAGCCTTGCCCAGGTAGGTAGAGGCTAAGCTGTATCTATTTATTGCTGCCACCTAGTCCGGCCCCACAGCCTCTTCTAATCCCCTCCTGCCACTCTATTCCTGGCCCCTTGTGCAACTCTCCATGGTAGCGCTGCCGGACAGGTCCAGCCACTCACTGCACCCAGACCTGAGCCAACAGGATCTGGCTGGCAGCCCACCTGTGTCCTGCCCTGTGCCTGCAACACTCTGCCTGAAGCTCAGTCGTCCTCCCCACTGTCCTGCTGTGGTGACCCCCAGGCAGAAGGCTGTGCCCTGGAGGATCCTCTGCCCAGGGCTTGCTCCCTACCCAGCTGTAGCCCCAGGCAGTCCCAGAGAAGATGCCAGACAGATGGCACACAACATTGCTTCCAGCAGTGCTGACTGGTCCCCTCCTGGGCCAGGCAGGGTTGGGTTGATGCATGTCACCAGCATCCCCTGCTCCTGCTGGCCACTTCGGGGGCAACACTGTCACCTACTGCTGGGAGCCCCATCAGGACCCCTCTGCTGGGGATCAGTGAGACCTAGACAGAGCAGGAGCTAGCTGGGCTGCTTGGCAGGACAGACAACCTCTCCCCGCTGACGGCAGGTCCTTGCGTGCTGGGGCCCGCCAACCTAGGATAGTGTCCTTGTATTGAGGGCAGCTGTAGCCTTGCTTCATCCCCCACCACACGCTAAATGGTTCCCATGGGCTGGCGGCACTACACAAGCAAAGGTGTCCCAGCAGAGGGGACAGTCCTACGCTCCCAGGAAGGAACATGCTGCAAGAAAGCAGCAGCCAGGGGCACTGGAGCACCAGAAGGGGACTGAGACCTATCCCAGGACAGCCTGGCAGGGAATAAGTAGTGGTGACGGAGACACAGGCTTCACACAGCCAGCTGCTGCCTGGCACACAGGGCAGAAGAGGGATCCAGGCGCTGGGATCCGTCCCCCCTGCACACGCTTCCTGCTCCTCCTCTCCTGCCGCCTACCACCGCTTTGCCATAAACAGAGTAATTACCGGCTGCGATTGCATCGGGTGGGGAAGCGAGGGGAAGGCGGGCGTGATTCACTCTGCCGGCCCACGTCCCCTCCGCTCGCCCATCTCTGTGGCCTCTGGGACCCTCCAGGGCAGTATCCTGGCAGTAACCTGCCAGGGTTTCCGGCTGCTGGTAACTCCGGCGAGGTGCAGGGATGTACCATTATCCTCTCACAACCCATGTCTGGACCACAGGCATCTCCCAAACCCCCTGGAGAGCGGGGACGAGAGTGCCTGCCGACAGCAGCCCAATATACAGGCATCACTGACCCGTGGCAGGCACCCAGCAGTGAACAAGAGGCGGCGCGCAGGGGCACACTGCCGAGTCCCAATCGGGGATATTCGCCACTCTGAAGAGCCCCGGGGCACCCCCTCCCTAAAAGGAGCTGGAAACCGGCGAGGCTAGGCAGGACGCACCGTGCGCTCTGACCTTGCAAACCCCCCAGGGTGCCGAGGCAGGAGCTGCGATGCCTACTTGCTTTCCGGACGGCACACCTGACCGACTTCCACGGTGCTTGAGAATCCCTATCGGCACAGAACGGCTCCTGGGGATGTGCAGGAGATAGCCTCCTCCCCGTCCACGGTGCCACTCTGATGCCAAGACTCCCCCCGCGCACGCTACCCTCAGAGGTACATAAGACCTCCGGTGCTCGCGACCCCATCCATGCCCAGGTGGGACAGCCTCGGTGGGCTCGGCCCTGCTCACCTGCTCGCTTGCGCGGGTTCCCGGTGGCGGGCTGCTCCCGACGCTGCCGCCCCAC
>VWZE01016001.1:189423-335631 GCA_013396675.1 Eubucco bourcierii
GCAGCCGCCCATGGCAGGGCTCAACGGCGGTGGTGCTCGGCATGGGGCCGGACCAGCTCCCCGCTGCGCGCGCCCGCCCACGGGGCCCGGCGCCGTGCAGCCCGGCTCTGAGTGCCGGGGCCACACCGCCGCCGGAGACACCCCGCGCCGCGCCCCGCCCCCCCAGGTGTGCATGTGACCGCCCGCACCGGTCCCGGCCCTGCCAGCGGCTCCGCCCACATGTGCGCCCCCTCTTCCGCAGCACTTTTGTCCCTTCCGCCCCGCCGTCTCGCGCTGGATCTGCCCCCTCGTGGCCCCTGTCTCCACGCGGGGGCTCGGCGCATGCGCGCGGTGGGAGGGCCGGCGGCCGCTGGCCTGGGCCCGGGGTGTCATGGCGGCTGCCGAGGCGGGAGTTGCGGCGCTTACCACCGCCGTTCAGGACTTCGTATCCGGGCAGCAGGATTGCCGCGCCGCAGAGGTGGCGGCAGGTATCAGGCGGTTGCGGGGTGGGGCCGGGCGTGGGCACAGCGGCGGGGCCGGGCCTGAGGCGAGTGTGGGCACGATGGAGGGGCTGTCGGGTTTTGAGGCAGGCTTTGAGGGTGAGCATAGGGCTGCGGGGCTCGCTATGAGTTTGTGAGACAGGGTGTGGGACTGGACGCAGTCAAGGCTGTAGGGCAGGGTTTATAATAAAGAACGGGTCAGGGCGCGGCAAGATGTGAGGGCGTGGGACAGACCGTGGCCGTGGGCTGTGAAGCTGAGGCGTGCGGCTGTGCTGTGGAGCAGGGCATGGGGGAATGGGTAGTGCCTGCAGCTGTGAATTGACCATTGAAAGGAGGTTTAGGACTAGAAGCTGTGAGGCAGGCGTGAGCTAGGGTGAGGTGCTCTGTAGGTGAGGCCGAGGTAGGTAGTGGGGTTGTGGGAAGTTGGGGTTCAGGCAGAGTTGTGGGGTTTAGAGATGGGGAGGGATTGAAGCTGTTAGTTCCACTGAGGGGCTGTTCTGGAACAGAAGAGGGTATGACATGGCATGTGTGAGCCGATGGGAGCATCATACTGCAAGCCCTGGCACTGGGTGTTTGAGGGAGCTGCTGTGGCTGCTGCTCGATGTGGGTAGTTGGGGAGTGACCATGGCTGGGTAGTGGAGAAGCTGCCAGTGGGGAAAGAGCTCCTGGCCTTGCCAATATGTTGTAGGAGATAAATGGTGTGCCTCCGTTTCTGGGACCCAGGCTCTAACTGCCCTCACTGTAGTTTCTTCTCCTTTCCTGGCAGCACTTAAGGCGTTTTGTTTCCTTGGATAATGGAAGTCTTTTCTTCGTGAAGTAGTGATTTGATTGCTTTGTTACATCAGGGAATTTGGAGCTTCAGGAACATATAGGGGTAAGGTGAGATGTTTGTGTTTCTGGGTAGTGGCTTCAGTGTGTTAGAAAGATGTTGAGAGACCAGAGAAGGACTATCTAGGTTGCATTACTCACAGAACTTTCCCAAAACTGATGTATTGTGAACTGATCCACGGTATCTTGGTGGTTAGATGAGCTGGCAGAACGGGAAGGCAACCCATTGGTCCATGTAACACAGAGTGAAGAAAACACCAAGGAAATTTGGAGGAATTCACTACAGTGTGTGACATGCAAGATGTCATAAAAGAATTACACAAAGCCTTTGGCATATTAGGGGTAGATGGGAAAGATAACCTTACAGCTGCTGCTGTCATCTGTGCTCATGTTACACAAGTGCCCAGAGAAAGCTTTGTCTCTTTGAAGACATACAAAAAGAAAAGTCACCCCTGCCCTCCCCGCCTCCAGCTCTCATCAGCCGTATGGTGCTTGTGACAAACCTACCTTGACAAGCGAGGAGGCCGGCAAGCATCCTTTGGCCCTGCTGACCTCGTGTAGAATCACACGTCAGAAAGTATTAAATTGCATCATGTATCCTTGAGCGAAAGGGAAGGCTTTTTTCTAACCTTGGTGGCTGTTGTGCAATTGTTGGAAGAAACTTGATGAGCTTCTCCCATGGTGTTGCTGAGTGCTAAATTGAGTGGAACTTGGCAAGTAGAAGAAAGGCCTTGGTGCAGTCACAGCAGACAACTTGGGCTGTACAGGTCAGTGAGTGTCAGAAAGAGGCTGGACTAACTCTTATTGAAAAATGGGGAGAGAAGAATACTGACATTGCAGAAATCCATCACATGCTCTCCATGAATGCTGTGCTCACATTTTGAGGGTGTGGGTGAGGCAAGAATTAAAAGCTCACAGGAATCACAGAATTGTCAGAGTTGGAAGAGACCTCAAGGATATCTAGTGCCAAACTCCCTGCCATGGGCAGGGACATCTTCCACTAGATCAGGTTGCCCAGAGCCACATCCAGCCTGGCCTCAAAAACCTCCAGGGATGGGGCTTCTACCACCTCCCTGGGCAACCTGTTCCGGTGTCTCTCCACCCTTATGGTGAAGAACTTCTTTCTCATGTCTAATCTAAATCTTCCCTCCTCTAACTTGGATCCATTCCCCCTAGTCCTATCACTAGCTGACACTCTAAAAAGTCCCTCACCAGCTTTCCTGTAGGCCCCCTTCACATATTGGAAGGCTGTGACATAGTCTCCTCAAAGCCTTCTACTCTCCAGACTGAACAACCCCAACTCATCCTGTCCTCAAAGGAGAGGTGCTGCAGCCCTCTGATCATCCTCCTGGCTCTTCCCTGGACATGTTCCAGCATGTCTGCATCGTTGTTTTAATAGGGGTTCCAGAACTGGACACAGTACTCCAGGTGGGGTCTCACAAGAGCAGCGTAGGGAGAGATTTACCTCTCTTGACCTTCTGGCAACGCTTCTGATGCTACCCAGGTTACAGTTGTCTCCATGGACTGTTGGTGTACACTGGTGGCTCATATTAAGCCTCTCACCTACCAGCACTCCCAAGTCCTTTTCTTCAGGACTGCTCTCAAGCTAAGCACTGCCCAGCCTATATCGCTGTGTGGGATTGTCCTGACGCAGATGCAGGACCCCACACTTAGCTTTGTTGAACCTCATGAGGTTGGCATGGGCCCATCTCTCCAACCTGTCAAGGTCCTTCTGGATGGATCCCATCCCTCCAGTGTGTCAGCTACACCACACAGCTTGGTGGCATTGGCAAATTTGCTGAGGGTGCACTCAGTTGCACTGATTAATGTCTAAAAGAACATTGTATGATAGAGGGACACATGTGTCGGTAAAGGTAGCAGCTTGATGTCCCAGTAAGAGTCCAGCAAAGGATAAATGGTATGCTTCTGTTTAGCTTCTTGGACTATAGGAACACCAGGCCCTACTGGTGAAGAGAACGCTGAGATTCAAGGTGCATAATTAACCTTGGGAACTTGCTGCTGCCAGATGTGGAGGCAGATGTTTCACGGACTCACTGCTGTACCTGCTGTGGTGAAGAGGCAGGTCCAATTATAGCTGTGCTTGCACTTAAGCTGTGGCCTGTGTGGCTCAACCTGTGAGCAGGAGGCAGCATTTGCAGGTCGTGTTGTGGGGCCGGTGTGGTCATGCCGCATGAGGCAAAGCAGGTCGTGCCCCTGGGTCCCTGAGGACAGAGCAAGTCCTCTCGCTGTGCCTGGGTGAAGTTGCTGCTAACCACATGGAACATCAATAGCCAGCTGTGGTTTGATCATTACATTCAGCTCTTTCCGCTTGATTAAGAAAAGAGCAGCTTTGTGTAGATGCTGCTTTCGGTCTTGAAAAATGCAGAGAGGCAGAGTGCTTGGCCACAGAGACAGCATTTGTCTCAGACCTTCCCCATCATGATTTTGAGGCATGAGGGCTTCTCGTGGGCTTGCAGGGTGGGGGGTTGGTATGCTGAGTATGAAGGAACCATCTGAGCTCTCACCGCAGCCCACTCAGCTTTGTGACAGTGCACAGCACCTGCTTGCTGTTGCACTCTTCTCCTGCAAGAAATTTTCTGACACCTTACAGCTGTCACTCAAGGCACCTCCTGGTTAGTCTCTGCCTGTCTACTCTGTGACCTGCTGGGTTCCTTCTGTCCAGGCTCCCTCTCACTGCTGTGCCAACCAGGATTGGAAGTTCTGTCTATGGAGCCAGGGCTGCCTGCTGCCAGAAAATGTTGCCATCTCGTCTCCTATCACCACAGACTACTCTCTGATGAATAGTGTGACTTAATACTGGAATTAATTGCTTAGGAAGAAATAGTGGATGCTTGCAAGAGCGGGAGATATTATCTGAGACGAGGCTTGGGAAAGCCCCGAATTACATTGCTGGGCTTCTGAGGGGATGAGTGCCTGGTCAGTTGTTTAGACAAGATACAGTTGGTAGGGCAGAAGGATGAACAAGGTCCTCTGGAGTGTTCCTAGGCAGCAAGGAAGGTGCTTAATTTTGTTATGGAAAGCTGTTTTGTGCAGGTAGAGCGAGAGCTGCTGCTTGTTTGCCAGCTGTGTTCCCTGTCACCTAAGCTACAGCTTAGGGATCTGAAGGTAAAGAGAGTCCATTGCCTCTCGTGCCATGTCTGACCATAGAGCACATACAGAGCTTTCCTACTGGAAAGGTGTCACATTGGCAGTGGGTGGTGAGGGTGGAGAATCTTCTGCCAGGGCTCTTGCAGGATGTGGCAGGTCCTTGCCAAAGCTTCTGGGGGAGTGATTCCCCAGTCGAGGTGCAAGAATATTGAGGCAGGAGGTGGGTGAGGCAACCTGGCAGGATGTCTGAGTCAGAGCTGGAAATGGACTCCAGGAATCCCAGCACTTCATCTTCCTCTGACCACAAAGCTGCCTTTCTCCCTTCTCTCCATTTTGGATGGAGTTTGCACAAGTCTTGCTCAGCATAATGTGGAGGTAGGGGAGCCAAGGTGTGAAACTGGGCGATCACTAGTGTCTGGGCTGTTTGCTTGGCCAGTTCTCCCTTGGGAAGCACGTAGGAAGCTGCTCTCTGTCTCCTCCTGGCTTGCTTACATTTTTGTTTCTAGGGTCTTAGTGAACTGGGGCATAGTGAGGTTGCTTCTCTTGGGAGCAACATGGTGATGAATGCAATCAGGCCATGAGGAGGGGTACAGGCAAGTTCATCCCTTGCTGTCTGCTCTCAGCTCTCATCCAGACAAGACAGCTCTTGGTGCCAAATGTGTTTGCAGGCAGGGCTGAAGGCAGCTCCACCAGGTAAAAGCAGATGGCTCATTTGGTGTTTATCAAGGTGCTGGCACCCAGACAGCCTATCCTGCTGTGGTGCAGGGGCTCTCCTCTGGCATCTAGCTCCAGCACCATGCCTGACTGATGGTCTGAGAGTCTCTTTGGTTCACTCTTTTTACCTTCTTTCTCTAGGAGTGAAAGATGGAAACTGGACTGTACTGCAGCTTGTGGAAGCCCTAGGGTAAGAAAAGCTTCTTTGTGCTATATGTTGTGTAAGGGCTTTGCAGAGGAGAATTCTGCCAAAAGAGAGAGTGAGAAGGAAAAGTCCAGTGACAGACACACTGCATCATGGAGACCTGCAAGGAAGTTGTCCAATCACAGCACCACAGCCTGGGTGGTGCTTTGCCCTCTCAGGGTTTGGGAGCTGTTTGGGAAAGAGCAAGGCTGGAGTGGCTCTTGATGCTCACCCAAGATGAAGGAGAGGTGTTTTAGCAGGCAGCAAGTTGCGGGATACTTCTCATTTGGGACTGTCTCCAGAAGGAGGCCATCCTCATGCATCTGTACATCACCACATCATGAATTGGATTGAATGCAGCTTTTGATTCTGTCTATGATCTGTCACTGCATGGGACTTGAGAGGGTTGTTTGTTCCAAGATAAGGGCTGGATTTGCTTTGTTATAAGAGGCTTTGCCCTTTTTAGGCCCCTGTGATCTTGGGAGCCTGAATTCCTGGTGCAGATCATAGTACAAGAGCAGTTTCTTTGGTCCAGCTTGAGAAACTGAATTTATGGCTGTGTGGCTCTGAGGCTGGGTGCGTGTGTGCAGCATAGACTGGAGAAGAGGAGTCTGCTCTCATCTTGCTGGCAAGTCAGGCAGGATTGGGCCACCACTCCCCTGCCCGGAGAGGAGTACCTCTTTGTTTTCATATGTCTGCTCAGGATGTGTTTCCTGCTTGGGTGTCCCTGCTTACAACAGGCCTCTTGGGCATTCTCCCTGCTTGGTCTAGGTCTTGTTTGGAGAACACAGATCCTCGGATGCGAGGGCGAGGCATCCAGCTGCTGTCACAAGTCCTGCTGCAGTGTTACTCCCTGCTCCAGGAGAAGGAAGGTAAGGGCTGTTTTAGGCCCTTGACTGGGTCCTGGCAGGCTGGAGGCAAAGGCTGGCTGTTTGAGTGCCTGTACTGCAGCTGACAAAGGAACTGATTTAACACCATGACAACTTTGCGCATGTCTCTGAACAGTCAAAGTCCAAAAAGGGCATGGGGACTCGCACTGCAGCCTTTTTGCCAGCATTCCTGAATAATTTGGGTGCCTCCCTGAACACACCAAAGCCCTGGGCTGCAGCTGGTGCCCCTGGCAGTGTGTGGGTGTTACATATCTAGGTGTGCTCAGTGCCACATGGGACACCTTAGGGACACATCTGCATGTCAAAATCCTTTGTGGGTGATTCAGTGCAGGAAACCATAATTCACAAATCAAGTTATGCCGCAGTCCTGCAGCCTGCCCAAAATAACTCTGGGACTTGGGGAGGGGGGAGATGAACATATAGATGAGAATAGGGTGGAGGATTAGGGTAGGGAGAGGAAGGTGCCCCATTCACGGAGGCAAGGAGGTTTGGCTATGTTAAAAGCTTCTTAGCAACTGACTGGCAGTGGGGGAGGCCAGTAAGTTCAGCCAAACTTTGACTTGAACTGGGGGCCTTGCAGATGGGTAGGTGAACCTGTGGCAGCAGCAAGGCAAGGCATGGGGGTCCAGCTAGGAAGTAAGGTAGACAAAAGGAAGGATGGAAGTAAAAGGTGCTCAGCCCTTCACATCTGGCTGTCTGTAAGGCTCAAACTAATGCCAGGAAGGGACAGGAGCAGCTGTGCAGAGAAATTACACACAGACTAGCTACTGGTATAGGTGGAATTAAACCGTGATGGCGACCGGTGTGCTCCAGAGGTGGAGGTGGGGAGGTTTGGTGGGGATACCTGGCAGAGTCAGGGCAGCTAATGAGCTGAGTTAGAGCCAAATCACCAGGAGGTCTGGAGGAGGGTGGACAAAGCCAGGTCCCTGGCAAGGACGTAGGTGGCTACTGTGACACCCCCAGCTGTCCCTGTCTCTCATCACATCCCTCCTCACGCAGTTCATTTTTTAAGTGCTTCATCAGGCTGCCTCCTGGGGGTTGTTTCTGCAGCATCTGTGGGCACAGGATGCTGCTAGCTGGCTCTTCCAGTCTGCTTCCTGCTGCCACTCCCCAGGCGCCCGTGGCAGTGACTCAGGGGCTGGGAACGTGTTGTGGAGTCCATGGAAGGGAAGCTGGAGCTCCTGCTTCAGCCCTGTGCCCCACCCCATGACATCCTCCAGCCTCTGCTGAGCAGGCATCCGCTGCTTCCCTTCTGGTGTCTGCACCCATGTGTCTGGGCATGCCGGGGCAAGCGCCTCCTGGGTAGCTCTAACACCTTTGCAGTGGCCAGAGGTGTGTGCTGCCTTGCTGCTTCAAACATGGGTTGCTGAAGGTGTTGGTGCACCCAACAGTGGCAGCTTGTTCTGTTCACCATCATGAGATGTGCTTGCTCATAATTTGGCACCTGGCAGCTGTATTTCCTAGTACTAACATGCGTTGGTGTCTGTTTCTGACAGTGCTGCATCTGGTCCTGTTCTACGAGAACCGGCTGCAAGATCATCACCTCGTGATCCCTTCAGTGCTCCAGGGACTCCGAGCGCTGGTGAGCACCAAGCTGTGCTCCAGAATGGTGCCTGAGAGGTGTAACCGCTGGGCAGAAGCTGGAACAGCATGTTGAGCAGGGCCCCACTGGGTTGGCAGCTCTTGTCCATCAGCATTGTCCTGTCTCCTCTCTGTTCCTGCTGTGCCCTTTGCAGAGAGGCAGGGGAGAGGATACTAGCTTGGGTTTGTGCCACATACTCGCAGTGGGGCAAGGCCCTTCAAGGCAGGCACCTTGTCCTGTCCTGTCTTATAAGGGTGGTGAGGTCTCCCTGGCTTAGGAGAGGACTCTGGAGGTATCCACTCTACAGAAGCAGGAGCTCTGTTATATGGGGGTTTTATTGTTGCTTTTCTTTT
Source organism: Eubucco bourcierii (assembly GCA_013396675.1). NCBI lineage: Eukaryota > Metazoa > Chordata > Aves > Piciformes > Ramphastidae > Eubucco > Eubucco bourcierii. The sequence goes on from VWZE01016001.1 coordinate 197,562, forward strand.
CCTGTCCCCAGAGCATGTGTGAGGTGGTGTCCCCAGGGCTAGCAGTGTCTGTGCTCAAAGCCATCTTCCAGGAGGTACATGTGCAGGTGAGCAATGTGATTTCCCATCCTCCTGCTTCCTGGGTGTCTGGGGATGGCCTGCATGCCCCGAGGACTGAGCGTGTTCAGCAGCAGTGTGGTGTAGTGCATCCTTCAGCACAGTGCAGTGCTTCTGCAGAGCTTGGAGACTTGCATGTCTCACTGCAGAGTGAGGGGGTCCTGTTTGGCCCTTGTCCTCTCTTCTCTTAGCCCTGGGGTAGTTATTTCATTTGTTCTGTTCTCCAGGTTGTGTTTAAGTGCCCTTGGCACCCAAATTTAAGATCATTTACGCTGGACAGGCCAGCATCTGGGCCTGGTGTAACTGTGATGGAGCATTCGTGCGATGATGGACACAGTTGTGTTCAGGTGCCATTGCTTAGGCAGGCGCACACTCTGCATGTGGTAACTGGGATCTTTGTGCCAGAAAGTAGCAGCTAAGCTGTTGGGGGTGCTGCCCTTAGGTGATGGGTAGCAATGCTGCTATGTGTGAACGCTTGTTTTGATTGCTTTGTTCCTCCCTGCAGTCTCTGCTGCAGCTGGACCGCCACACAGTCTACAGCATCATCATTAACTTCATGGGCTCCAGGGAGGAAGGTGAGGAGGCAGATGGCAAAACCACTTTGGGATTGTCCAGGCTGGGAAAGTGACTCACTTTTTGCCTTTCCTGAAGGCTCTGTTGTTCTGCCTGGAAAGGCTGCAAGGCTGGGGAAACTGGGGTGATTTCATGGTGTGTTGGTGAGGTCTGGTGTCATTCATTTTCTCACAATCTGTATTTCTGCAGAGCTGAAGGGCCTAGGTGCTGACTTCACCTTTGGCTTCATCCAGATAATGGATGGGGAGAAGGATCCTCGCAACCTGCTGGTGGCCTTCCAGATTGTGCGTGATCTCATTGCCAAGAACTATGCCCTGGGTGAGCTTGTGCCTGCTGAACAGAGCTGACCAAAGCACATGTTGCTTTTCTTTGAGCCATTGGAGGGATGGCCCTTGGGTATGCCCAGGGCTGGGAGCATCTGTAACATGCTTTAGGAGCTGCAGAGCCATCCTGCTGTGAGTGTTAGGCATAGCTGCTGAGCCTCTTTTACCCAGCATCTCTGCTCATGTCCTCTGTCCTTTCCTTGCAGGTCCCTTTGTGGAGGAGCTTTTTGAAGTGACATCCTGCTATTTCCCCATTGATTTTACTCCAGTGAGTCCACTCTGTGCACAGCCTATTTCATGTGGTGTTTTCTCAGAGGGTCTTATCCCCTCCAGGGGGTGGGGCAGGAGTGGGCAAGCGTCTTGGCTGGGCAGTGTTTAGCTGTGAGCTGTGGTATGCAAGCTGATAGACTGGTGCCAGGCTGGCTTCAGTGATTGGTATTGCTGCAGCCTTGCTGGAGGTGAGGTGATGTAGCTTTGACTGATGGCTGGCTTGGGAGGTTTCCTGACCAGTGACCTGTTCTCTCTGCTTCCTTTCCAGCCTCCCAATGATCCTCATGGCATCCAGAGAGAAGACTTGATCCTGAGCCTCCGGGCTGTACTGGCCTCCACACCCCAATTTGCTGAGGTAAAAAGCTTTTAGGGTGTTCTTGAGCACCCCACTCTGAGCATAGACTGCATTTCATAGTGCTGCAGCTCCTGCACTGGCTGTGTGGGAAGAGAACCAACTGGGATCAGGAACCTGTGCTGGAGCAACCCTGTGCTCTCCTCAGGCTAGGCATGGAGAGGGTGCTGGCAATGACACCCTGGGAAGGGACTGCCTGTTGCAGACTTCCCTCCGCCTCTGCTCTCCTGGCAGCAGCTGAGCTTGCAGCCCTGCAGGGCCATGCACAAGGTAGTGCAAAATATAGTCTGAATCTGTGTGCTTCTCTCTATAGTTCCTGCTTCCTCTGCTCATTGAGAAGATGGACTCAGACTTACAAAGTGCCAAGCTTGACTCCCTGCAGACTCTGGTAAGGAAGGATCCCCTGTTCCCTTCAGTCGACAGCTGGCCTGTGACAGCTGCAGCCAAGCCACCTCTGAGTCTTTCTGCCTGCCAGCTTAGATACTCCCTTGCTGATCATTCATTTCTAGGGTCCTAGTTTGGCCTACATCAGTCTTTCCTTTTTTTCTGTCTCTTGAGTGGTTTGTGCAGTTCAGCATGAGCCTGACAGGATGGTCAGTGCCCCTGCTTGGTGTCCTGGTACTGGCATCTGCCTAATGCTTTCCCTTGGCTCGCTCTTGCAGACTGCCTGCTGTGCCATCTATGGGCAGAAGGAGCTGCAGGAATTCCTCCCCAGCCTCTGGTCATCTCTGCGCAGGGAGGTGAGTACTGCAAGGCCCTAGCAAATGCTCCACCGTGGTTGGGCCCCTGCTGAGCAGGAGTTCACAGCCAGACCAGGTGGGCTCCATATTTCCCAGCAGCCCCCACCTTGGACAGTCCCAGCTGAAGACTGAGGGAGCAGGCCAGTCCTCTTAGTGTGTCTCTAGGGCTCGGATGTTTCACACTGCGTGTTTGAAGCACATGGGAAGTGAGGCAGGAGCCTGAGTCCTTCAGCATGCATCAGGAGCATGAAGCCTGGGTCTGGGTTCAGCACAGAGCTTAGCTGATCCTACAGCTTCTCCTGCAGGTGTTCCAGACAGCGAGCGAGAAGGTGGAGGCAGAGTGCCTGGCTGCGCTGCATGCCCTCTCAGCCTGCCTCTCCCGCTCTGTGCTCAGCTCTGACACTGAGGATCTGCTCGACTCCTTCCTCAGCAGCATCCTGCAAGGTAGCTATTGCAGAAGCCTACGCTGCCCTGAGCCTGCAAGCATGCCCCTAGCTAGAGATCTGCCCTCTTGTTCTGTTCAAAGCCTCCTTCTCTTTCTGGCTTTGTTGTCTTCTGCAAGGGAATTGGCTACAGGAAGGGAGGAGAAAAGGGGGCACAGTTGGAAATGTCTATTGGATTGAGTAGCTTTCTTCTCTGCTGGGGTTGAGGCAACCAAGGCTGTGCAGTTGGAGCTGCGGGAAGCAGCCGTGTTAGGGAGGCTGTGCAGCAGCATGTCCCAGCCCAGGTATCAGCTGTGTCCCTACACACGAAGCAGAGGAGCTCTGCTGGTGCAGCTGATGCCCAGCCTATCTCAGATTGCAGGCACCATCTGTGCGAGCCTGACATGAAGCTGGTGTGGCCCAGTGCCAAACTCCTGCAGGCAGCAGCGGGTGCCTCTCTCCGTGCCTACCACCATGTTACCCGCATCGTCCTACCCCTGCTGCTAGAGCAGTACACCAAGCACCCACAGGTGAGGGATGCAGCCTGGACTCTGTGGTCAAAAGCAGCAGGGCTCAGTGCACTCAGTGGCTCTGCAGAACTTGGTGAGAGCACTGTGTCAAAGTGGCTGTCCTTCCATGTCTGTAGACAGAGACCCCTTGGGCACCCTCTGGCATTGCAGAGGTATAGCTCTGTGCCAGCAGTGACAACTATCTAGGTTACGCCTTTGTGTCCCCTGCAGAGCAGCCAGAGAAGAACAGTCCTGGAAATGCTTCTGGGATTCCTGGAGTTGCAGCAGAAGTGGGGACTTGTAGAAGAAGGTGAGGCTTGCTGGTCCCTGTGGAAGCACCCATGTCCCAGGGGACTGCTGCTTCTGGTGTCACCTTCCCATATGCTGACAGAGAAAGAAAGCTCACTAACCTGGGCAGCTGCATGTGCAATCCCCTGCCATATGTGAGGGACTCTGCATGGTTGAATGGGAATGGGCAGGGCCCCAGCAGGTGTCTTATCAGGTGCTGTCATAGTGGCTGTGTGGTAACAGGTGGGCACAGGCAGTGACTTCATGCTTTCTCTCCAGATGAGAGCACTCTGCTGTCACTTCAAGCCTCTATTTGCTCTGTGGTGTTCTCGGCACTGACGGATCCTAGTGTGCAGCTGCAGCTGGTTGGGATCAGGGCACTGACTGTCCTGGGTTCCCTGCAAGGTTGGTGCCTTGTTTTTCCCTTAGGGAGGCAGAGGAGGGTCTCACCCTGGTTTGGGAGACGTGTTGCCATACGGCATCTGGGACATCCTCACCTGCTGTCTGTAGGCGCACAGGAGCGGTGGCAGCATTTTTCACCTGGGCCACAAACTTCAGGGACGGCATGTCTCTCCCTTGCCTGTTCAAGCTGGGCACATTGTATCTCTGGTGTTTGGCATGCTGCTGCATTGCTGCCAGCCCAGACAAGGGGGAAAGTTCCTGGCCAGAACGTGGGCATCTCTGCCTTTGGCTGAGGGTAGGGTTCTTTATGGCTCTTGTTCCAGGCTTTCTGTCTCACTCTGACCTGGAGCTGGTTGTGGATCACCTCATTCGTCTCACTCTGCATGAAGATTCCCAGAGCAGGTGAGGGGTGGGCTGGTGCTGCTGCAGTCACCCATGCTATGCGGAGAGCTATGCTATGCTATGGATTTGGTAATCCTGGCTTTGCTGCAGAGAGGAGCCAGAGTCTGGGGGAAGCCACAAGAGCTGTCTTGACTAAAAGACCATGTGGATATAAGAGCAAAAGTATACACCAGATTTATAGGCTGGAAGATAGGAGTTCTGGGCCTGTCAAAGTAGGGGACTCTATTCTGCCTGCCAGTAGAGTAAAAAAGGCAGACTGCTGATAAATGGGTTTCCGGAGGCACCTTCTGGCCCAGATATGTGCAGCTGGTGTACAAGCAACCCTGGGTTTGCAGTGTTCATGTCCCCTCTCTTTCTCTTCTGGCAGTGAAGCAGCAATGGAGGCAGCTGGATCTCTGGCCCCTATCTACCCAAAGGTTTTCTCTGGCCACATGGTACCCAGACTTGAAGAGGAGCTGCAGTCAGGTAGGGCTGGCAGCCTTGTGAAAGGAGGGATGTCTGGTTTTGGGTTGAAGCCTATCCCATCCCTGTTTGATTTCTACGAGGTATTTGGGGCTGTGCTGTGTGGCATAGGTTGGCAGCTCTCCTTAGGGGTTCCTAGCACTGCTGTGGTGCTGGCCATGCCTAGTGCTGGAAACCAGCCTGTACAGCCAGGATTAGCATTGTGAGGAGGAGCTGCCCAACTCAGAGCAGGCAGAGTGCCTTGGGCCTAGTACTGCTGTGCTGCTTCATCCCATCCATCCTGGCAGGGTCTGGGCCCTGAATGTCCTTGGCCAAGGGGGGTTGGGGTCACCTCAGCACCTCTCAGGTGAGTTTCCTCTTCAGAGCGGGAGGAGGAGAGCTCCTGTGACCATTACTCCCTGCAGCAGCGCTGCCTGCAGGCCCTGGCAGCTGTGTCTACCCACACGAGCATCGTGAAGGAGACTGTCCCTGTCCTGCTTCAGCATCTCCAGAAGGTGCAGAAAGGTAACACTGCAGCAGACAGCTCAGAACGAGGCTGGGCAGGAGATGTCTTCCTTACTGGTGATGGCTTGGAGAGAGTAGGGATGCCAGCGGTGCTCAGGGCCGGGCTGTGGTGGAACAGGAGTGGGGCAGGAGGCTGCATTGTCTTGGGATCCCAGTAGAGTTCACAGGGTGGGTGCTGCTGCTGTTCCATGGTGACTGTGCCCTGCAGGAAGCGAGGCTGGAAAGACGCAAGGCATGATCTCCGTCTGCCAGAGCCTACACCGCGTGGCCCTGCAGTGCCAGCAGGATGACGACGGCTGCTGGTACTACCACCAGACAGTGGTACCATGCCTGCTGGCCATGGCCGTGCTAGCGGCCATGCAAGGTAGGCGCGGGGCTGGAGCGAATGAGGGGAGGGCCTGCAGCTCCCCAGCGTCCGGCCCTACAGCCAGCCCTGCTCTGCCGCCCTCCGGCGGCCGTGGGAACTGCAGGCCTTGCCCCCCCCACCCCCGACCAGAGCTGGTGTCGGTCAGGGCGCTGCGCCTGCCACCTCCATCTGAGCAGCGGGCGCCAGCGCGTCCCTTTCCTCCCACTTGCCCGCAGAGAGCGCCCACCCACTGCTGGGCAAGGTACTGATAGAGGAAGAGGTGCTGGCTGCCATGGTCCCCGTTATCAGCGCTGCCACCACTCACCTGAGCCCTGAGTAAGTGATGCTGGGCCCTTCATCAGGAGGAGGGGCCAAGCTGCACCCCCTCACTACTGCTGTCTCTTCATAGGACCCTTTGCCTCCTGGCAAGTGCCCAGGAGCTCTCTGGTGACTCTCCAGAGCAGCACATTGCAATGTCTCTCCTAGGCTGGCTGCCCAGAGTGTGTCTCATGTGGTGCCCCTTTTCCTGGATGGAGAGGTCTCCTTCCTGCCCCAGAACAGTTTTCCCTGCTCCTTCCAACCCTTTGAGGTGCATTGGGTGCTTGGGGCTGGGGATGCTGTAACAGGGACAGAGAATGAGGATGTTGGCATAGGCTGGCAGCAAGGACTGTGATGATGTGTTCTTCTCCCACAGGATGGTGAGTGCTTTGATGCACAGAGACGCCTGGTTGCCCTTCTCATGGCCTTTGTCTGTTCCTTGCCCTGCAATGTAAGTTGGTGGTGAGGGGAGTGGAGAGGGGCCCTGTTCAAGTGCCACCCTGCCTTGATTCACAGCAAACTGCACAGGAGCTGCAATCTCAAGCTTTAACACACTCCACATCACTTCCAGGTGGAAATTCCTCAGCAGGAGCGACTGCTGCAGGAGCTGCTGGCACTGAGCTGCTCCTGCAACTGCCCCTTCACAGCCACCACAGCTGCCAAGTGCTTTGCAGGGCTGGTGAACAAGCACCCAGCAGGTAAGGGGGCTGGGGAGGACTGAGGGTCCCTGCCTGCTGCTGGCAGGGGAGGAATGGCTCAGCCTGTCCTTTCTGTGTCACCAGGACAGCAGCTAGATGAGATTCTGCAGCTTGCAGTGAACAGAATGGAGCCCAGCCTTGTGGAGGGGCCCCGAAGAATGCAGGCACTCACCCTGCTGCTCTGGGTAAGGCCTGCCCTGGCAGTGGGATGTGGGAAAAGCCAGGGCAGGGCCCAGCCTGGTGCTGATTCTGCTCTGCCTGCACAGGTTACCAAAGCTCTGGTGTTACGCTACCACCCCCTAAGTTCCCACCTGACAGACAAGGTAGGTAGTGGTGGGGCCGGGCAATGTCTGAGGAGCCTGTCCGCTCCCATCATGGCTGGCTGGGACCCCCCCAGCAGCCAGGCACCCTATCTCAGGGCTTTGTCCCTCACAGCTGCTGGGCCTGCTGAGCGACATGGAGCTGGGCCCTGCGGCAGCTGACGGCTTCTCCCTGCTCATGGCTGACTCCCCGGACGTGCTGCACAAGGGCTGCCATGCCGACGTGCGCATCATGTTCCGGCAGCGCTTCTTCACCAACAATGTCCCCAAGCTGGTGCAAGGCTTCCATGGGGCTGGTCCTGGTGAGCAGCCACCCTCAGCATGGTCTCACCACCTCGTGATCCCTTCACCAAAGAACTTGAGCTGGCACCCCCTCCTTCCCCTAGCTGCGCTTAACAATCTCTGCTCTCCACAGATGTGAAGGCAAATTACCTGAAGGGTCTGTCCCATGTGCTCAACCACCTCCCCAAGCCTGTGCTGGTGACAGAGCTGCCTACGGTGAGAGCCAGCCTTGGTGGCAGGAGGAGGGGGTTTTTGGCAGTGCAAAGTGTGTGGTAGAGAGTTAATTTTATCTTCTGTGTCCTCCCCACCCACAGCTGCTTTCTCTCCTCCTTGAGGCCTTGTCCTGCTCAGACCGTGTGGTGCAGCTCTCCACACTGAGCTGCCTCCAGCCACTGCTGCTTGAAGCTCCCCAGATCATGAGCTTACACATTGACACACTGGTCACAAAGTTCCTCAGCCTCACCTCCAGCCCCACCATGGTGTGTATGCTCCCTCCTTCCCCATCCAAGTCCCTCTCCTCCATTGCTGCAGCCCTCAACCTTGTCTGTTCCAGGCTGTCCGCATTGCTGCCCTACGCTGTGCCCATGCACTTACCAACCTGCCTCAAACAGTGGTAAGTACTTCTGCAGTAGCCTGCTGCATGCATAGGGGTAAGGGAGTCCCAAATATCCTCCTGGGGGGCATCCAACACCCACCTTTCTCACTAAGAGCTCTTTCTGTCCTACAGCTGCTGCCATACAAGGCCAGAGTTATCCGGGCGCTGGCAAAGCCTTTGGATGACAAGAAAAGGCTGGTGCGGAAGGAGGCAGTGGCAGCACGGGGGGAATGGTGAGTGCATGTGGCAGGAGCTGTGGGGGTGGTGGCATTTTGGGGATGTGGCTGATGGCACTATCTCTGTCCCCACAGGTTCCTGCTGGGGAGCCCAGGCAGGTGAACACCTTGTGTCCCCTCCCTGTGCTGACTGACAACGTGACCAGACTCCTGTCAACCCATCCATCTGATGCCACGGACTCTCAGAGCCCAGTACTGCCCCAAGTGCCAGGGCTGGAGCATGGGGGCTAGCAGACAGCACCCCTGAACATGGCACCTTGCTGGCACCCCTCACATTCTTCCTGGCACCCAGTGGGGAAGCAGCTGTGCTGCTTGTGGCTTGCCCTGCCTCACCTGCAGCCAGAGACAATGACAGACCCACCACGTGTGAGCAGAGGGCAGGCCTGAGCATGCACAGTGTGTGGCATCCCATGTGCCAGAGGAATAAATATCTCTTTTGGTAGGACTGTGGGGAGGTCTCTGCAGCTCAGGCTGGGACCTCAGCATCCATCCATAGGTTGAGAGCTGAAGTTGCTGCTGGTTACATACCCTTACCCTTTGCAGTGGAGAGTACTGAGCTTCCCTCTTCTCCCCATATCCAGTCTGTGCCCCTCAGCAGGAAAAAGAGCCAAGCTCACTTAAAAAAACAAAAAAACCCCAAAGGTATTTATTGGATGGTCTTAAAAAGGCTCCCTGAGGAGTGCAGGGCAGGGATGCCATCCTCTGTGTCCTACCCTGCCAGAGAGCCAAAGTACCTGTGCCAGCAAATGCAGCACCTTCATCGAGAGTAGGGAGCAGCAGCTCTGCCACCTTTCTCCAGGGCTGCCTGCAGCCACCAAGGAGCCAAGAAAGCAGGTGTTCAGGACAGATACTGACACTGTCCCTAGAGTTTCTTGTGGCTCTGACTCCAGTCAATGATGCATGCCAGCACCTGCCTTCCACTGTGCCCTTGAGCCAAAGGGAGCAGGGGTGGTGGAGTAGGGCCTCTGTGCCTTCCCTTGCCTGCAGGGAGGGATGTCTGCAGCACCTGGGGCTCAGATGGCCAGGAGTGGTGCACGCTGCTCAGTCACACAAGGAGGCAGGTCCCAGGTCAGGCCTGTCCCATGGGGCAGGTGTGAAGAGGGCAGCAGGACACGTGTGAGCCAGTGCCTGTGGAGAGGAGTGAGGCTGCAGCAAAAGGCGGAAGTTTTGGTGCTTCTTAGCTCTGCAGAGCTGAATAAGGGCTGTAAGCCTGTGTCCCAGAGCTGCCACAATGGCCAAAATCCACAGCCATGCCTGCCTTGGCAAAGGGGTGCTGGGTAGGCCAGAACTTGCCCCCGGGCTAAAGATGCATGAGGCAGCTGAGCCTCAGGTCCTCTGCTTTCTAAAGCCACAGGGCACAGCACAGGATGCTCACTGTCCTGCTCTGCTCCAGTTGCCCAAGGGCAGTCCCAGTATCCCAGCACCTCCATGAGCTACTGAGCCTCACAACCTTCCTAGGACTTTACCTTGGCACATCCACACCCAGGAACACCTTCCAGTTATCCCAGCTGCCGTAACTGTAGGGGTTCCTGAAGACCTGCAGGCCAGGGAAACTTGCATCACGTCTGGTTCTGCCCCAGCCAGCCCTCCTTTCCTGCAGGCTGTGCTCACCTTGCCTTTCTTCTGCAGTCTCTGCCTCTCCTTCTTGTTGATGTGTCGCTCAATGCTGGTTTCCCCACGAGTGATGAGGGCAGCATGCCACAGCGTGAGGGCACCCAAGGCCAATGCAACTGAGCTGGGGACAGGCAAAGGACAGTAGGTTGCACACAGGCCTTCCTTCCCTGCACTCACAGCTGTGCATGGGGGTTGCCTCGTTTAATCCCGTGACAAAGAGCTGAAATCTCATCTGTATGGCCCAAGAGTTGGCAAAGCTCGGACAGCTGCTAGAATAAGCTAGTCCGCCCCAGGGTGATAAACAGCAAGCAGCGTTACAGGGGGGGCTGCGTCACTGCTTCCCCCAGTCCCTGCCCCTGCTTACCTGCACAGGACCCAGAGGTAGACCACACTTTTGTGGAAAGCTCGCTGGCGGAAGTGGAAGGTGGGTGGTGGGGTCTGGTAGTATGTCTGAAAAAGGAGCAGAGAGGGGACATTACCCAAGTTGCTTTTATAGCTTGAAGCCAGACACAGGGACTACTGCACATGTTACTGATGGAGAGTTCAGACAGCCTGAAAGGACTGCAGCTGCAACCAACACAACAGCCTGGGGTTATGAAGAGACAGCCACCAAACAGACACCCAAGAGTTGGCACAGGGGTGAGAAACAGTGGGCTTGAGGTCAGGGAGCACGTAGCAGCCATGGGACCAGTCAGGACACACTACCACAACTGGTGCTCAGGGTGAGGTGGTAGGCATGTGCTGATGCAGCTTCCTCCGAAGAGCACGGCCTGAACAGCACATGCTAAGCAACTGCTGCCAGCCAAAGCCCCTGGAAACAGTGCAGGGGAAGCAGACCCCAAGCTGCTGGAGGCAGTGGTCATAGCAGAACTGCCCAAACAGCCTCAGCTTTCTTGACATGAGGTGAGCTGGTTCTGGCTGCAGGATGCTCCTTGAGAGCAAGGCCCCAAGAAGGACCCTGGCTGCAGGACAGGTCTGCTCCACTGCCTGGAGCAGCTGTGGGGCAGGGATGCCCTACCTGGTTGGCAGGCACCTGCAGTCTCTCCTTCTCAAGCAGTTTCATTCTCTATGAGGATGGAAAACGGCACCAGTTACCTGTCTCAGGAGGGGACCCTTCCCCCCTCACCCTCCCGTGGGACCAGGGCAGCTGGGGACCTCACAAGAGGAAGAGGGAGGAAGCAAAAAGTCACTATAAAGCCAGGTCTGGCCCAACCTCATTCTGCAAGCTCAGCCAGGGAAGCCCAGGTGATCCTAGGCCAAGGCAAAAGCTCACCTCGATGGCTGCGTAGGCATCCCAGAACATCTCCCAGCCACTGATGCTGCAGTAGATGCAGCCCATAGTCATGAAGAGGCAGAAAGAGAAGAAGTAGCGGTGGTTGTAGTGTCCCACACAGTTGTTTAGCCAGGCTGTTTCTGGGGTTAAAGGTGTGTAACCATGACAGACCACAGGTCCAAACCCACCCCAGAGTCTAGGGTGCTGCTTCTGGTCCTATCCCCCAGTGCACCTGCCCATGATGACTGACCCAGGAGAGGAGCAGGGCAGGGGGATGAAGGGCCAGCTCCTCCCAGGAGACTGCTGTGGGTTAGTACTGAAGAAGGATACGACAGTGGTGGTCCATCTTCAGCACACACCTGTGAGGGAGGAGAGCAGCACCAGTGTCAACGCCAGTGCAAGCACCACGTTTGAGAGGAGACAGGCAAGCCCACCATCTCTGTGTGCTGTGCAAGACACGGCAAGAAGCCAGCAGAGGAGAAAGGGACCCGGTCTCAGAATGTGGCAGGGAGTAGGAAGAGGAGGTCCCAGAGTTTGCCTCAAGTACTGCCATGGTCAGAGAAAGTAAGCCCTACCTGTTGCAGATGCTGCAGTGGTGGGTGCGAGCTGGCTTGGGGGCAATGCATTTCCTGCAGATGGAGACGCCAGTGAGGTTGTCCTTGGCCTGTGCACAGATCAAAAGAAACTTATGCACCCAAGCCCTATGCTTGTACTCTGCTCCCTATGCTCCTCAACTCTGCTGTGACCCCTAGCCTCCCTAGCCCACGGTGCCTACTCCAGCTGCCCTAATCTGGAGGCCCCTACAACAATACCACCAGGCTGGTTTAGCTATTCCCAGTGATCCCTAGTCCCCAGCTAGGACATGCTGCATTGCTGGTCAATGTCTCACCTGTGGTGGGTGCCCAGGTGAAGTGGTGATGGCCATGTAGTAGTGGAAGACAATCATGATGAGGTTCCAGTGCCCATAAGCCAGGTGCCAGCAGATCCAAGCAGGCGTGTAGGTCTGCAGGATGAGGGGCAGCAGGCAGATGTACACGATGGCTACAATGGAGCTCGTCAGCCCGATGACCAGTGCCACAAATACCTATGGCAAAGAGGCCTGTGTCACCACTGACAGCAGCTCCTCCTTTCTGCATAGAAGATCCACAGGCAAGGTGTGGCCGCGGGAAACCAATCTGAACTACACACTGAGGTCCCCACTCCCTTCTCACCCAGGGCACAAGCAGACCTGAGAGTCAGCTGCCTGAGGAGTGCCCCAGAGGTACCTCCCTGCCCAGTGAGGATACTCGCCACACCAAGGGTACTCACCACACCAAACCACCGAGTGACATGGTCCACTAGCCAGTAAACAGGCTCAAAGAGAGAGTCGAGCACCACGTCCCCGTTGGTGAAGGAGTTGTAGAGCAAGGAGCGGAGGCAGAGGTGCCCATAGTGCCACAGCTGCTCTGCCTGCCGTACCAGCTTAAACCGCCGCCGCCGGCCCAGCCGCAGGCACTTGAGGAGCAGGCGCATCGCTGCTGCAAACATCCGCTGCCGGCTCCTCATCCCTGCCACGCCACGCCTGAGGGAAGAGGAGCTCAGTGTGGGCAGGCCACCCGGCTGCCTGCGTGTCCCTGGGGAAGGGTCGCCCCACCTAGGCATGCTGATGATGGTCACACAGCTCCCTGCACCGACTGCACAGCAGGACAGGCACCTTTTCTTTGCCCTGCCCCAGGATGCAGAGCACAGGGAGCTGAGCCCAGGCTCCTGCAGACTGTAGTGCCACTGTCACTGGGAAGGCTCTCTGCTTGGAGCAGGGGAGCACAGGCCTCCGGGTTCAGATGGTCTCTGATCTCATCTCATCTTTCCCAGTGGGGTGAGGACTGGGCTAGTGACATGGAGAGTTTGACTTGGAGGAAACCAGAGAAGGCATGAGCACCCATGAGCACTGGACCAGTTCCAGGGTCAATCCCAGCCCCAGCCCCTCCCAACAGATTGCGGGATAAGAGAACCCATGCAAGATGTAAAGGATCCAGGTCAGGATTACCCTTCTCTCCTAAACTGATCTCCTCACCTCCAAAAAACAGGGCTGGGATGCTACTTCCCTTCCCTCAACCTCTGGTCCAAGCTGCAAAAGTCATCCTACACCTTTCCCAACATCACAGCCCCTCTCTAAGAGTCCAAACACTTCTTCCTTCTCCTTGCCTGGATCCACCTTGGACAACGTCATGCACCAGGAAAAGAGTGCCCCAGGTTGAGGCCATGCTGCACAGCACTTCCCTGTCTGCTGAGCCACTTGTCCCACCCAAACGTCTGTGCTGGGAGCAAGGAGGAACCTGAGCTGGCCCAGCAGCTGGATAAATGATCTGCAGGGCTGGGGCCCCCAGGACTCCACGTAGGCAGTGCCCATCAATATTAAGCAGTGAGGCTGCCCTGGGGTCCTGCCAAGGTACATTCTGAGCCTGGGCCAAGTGCTTGTCTTGGCACAATTCCACATCCCACGTGGTGCCACATCCCTGCCCTCCAGCGGGGACCACCTCCCTGTTCTACCGTGCCCCCTGCACTGCCACCAGGTAAGGACAGGAGCTGCAGCATCCAGATGGGCTGTCCAAAGGAGCCAGGGGCTCCCCTCTGCCCTGCCTGACAAGCATGGGGCTTATCTCAAGGCTGAGGAGCAGCTGGACACGACGACACCAGATCCACCAGCCCACTCCTGGTCACAGGTATGTGACAGGTCTCCTGTAGCCTGGTAAGTGAGAAGTGGGACATGCAAACCTCAGGGCACCTCCCTCAGTGCCCTTCCTCATGTTCTCCCTTAGATCTGTTAAAAGCCTTCAGGTGCAAAGTGGAGCAACAACTTCCTGCTGTGCAGCCTCTGGACAGCACTCATCCCTGTGCTGTGAGTGTGACAAGAGATAAAATGCTGCAGCCAGCAGTTCTTGGGGGCAGCCTTTTCTTCCAAACAGAGGGTTTCCCTTCCTCTCAGAGAGGTTTCCTTGCCTACAATAGCCAGCACCAGTTCAGTAGCACCTTGCCTCGTGGTGCCAAGACACTCTCTGGCACCCAGCCCCCATCAAGTAAAGGCTACCCACAGCAACAGCAAACACCCCTCAGCACCACTGCATCCAGCCCCATAACACTCGGCATCCTTAGCCTCACAGCACCACAGCATCCTCCTTCACCCTCCCGCTGCCTCCCAACACATCACACACCTCCACACCCACCCAAACCCCTCCAGGCTCAGAGCACCTCCTATAATTTTTTTTCAGCCTGTTCAGGCCCATAGCACCCTCCCAGCCCCCTGAAGGCCCACGGCCCCTCCCAGGCCCATGCCACCCCACAGCATCAGTCCCATCCAGCACCGCCGACCTGCCACCCGCGCCCCGCCGCCCGCTGCCTCCATGCCCGGTGCCCGGTGCCCGGTGCCCGCCGCCCTCACGGCCCCACGAGCACCGCCCGGCACCCGCACACTGCGCCTGCGCGCCTGCCGCGCCGAGCATGTCAGGAAGCGCCTTCTGCCGCCGTTGGACTACAATTCCCAGCGAGCAGCGCGCCCACGCTCCGTGACTGACGGGGAGAACCAATAGTCGCGCTGTTTACGGCGCGGCCTTGCCGCCAGGGACCAATAGCATGAGGTTTTTCTGCGAGCAAACTCCCGGCTGTGAACATGGCGCCTCCCGCTCGCTACTGCGTTCCCGGTAATTGCGGGCCCAGGTGGCTGACCGGGGAGGGCCAGTGCATGCGTGGGGCTGGGAGTTCTCCATGACAGAGGTTGGCTCAGGTCTGGGGGTTGTCTGGGATGGAGGGTGGCGTAGATAGTGTGCTGGGGTTGTTGGAGAGGGCTCCCGAGACACAAGTTGGCCCGGATCTGGAGGTTGTCTTGGATGGAGAGTGGCGTAGGTGGTGTGATTGGGTTGCTGGAGGGGCTTCCCGGGGCACTGGGTGTTCGGGGAAGGGCAGATGTGTGGGAGGATGCCTCGAGCCGAGGGAGACGGCTGTGTAGAGGGGATTTTGCCGTGGGGCCTGCAGGAAAGCACTGCCGGGGGACAGAGGAGGGCAGCGCGGCCACACGGGGTGGGCAAGCAGTGGGCACTGTGCACTGGGGCCGTGCGGAGCCTGGGACCCCTGGAACAGGAGCAGGACCAGGATGCAGGGCACCCTGGGAAGATCAGCCACTGAGTCCTTGTCTCTTAGGTGAGCGGCTGTGCAGTGCCGAGGAGGCCACAGCTGGCACTGGAACTTACACCCGACATGGCTTCATCTTCTCATCATTGGCTGGCTGTGTGGAGAAGACCAATGAAGACGGTGGGGTGAGCACAGCCACAGTGCTCATTGCCCTTCCCTAAAGACAGCTGCTGAGTGCTGAGTCTGTTCAGCCCCTTCCCAGTTGGTGCATCAGGCTCTGATGGGGCTTGACTGGTGCTGGCTGTGAGCCTGTTAGTGGGCCATGCCCTGAGCTAACCCTCCTGTCTGGTGTCCTGCAGCTACCTGTTGTGTCGGTGGTGAGAGATGCTGAGTCCCAGCTCCTGCCTGATGTGGGGGCTGTGGTGACATGCAAGGTAGGGCACTGGAGTGTGCTGTGATGGCAGACTGAACAGCCTTTGCCCTCTCTGCCTTCTGCACAGCCCATACATGCACACCTTTATTCCTGTGCGTGTATGGGGTGGGATGAGTAGTCCCTGGTACCTTCTATAGAACCCCCAGCAGGGCAGAGGAAGCCTGGGGGCTCCTTTGAGTCCCATCCTCACCAAGAAGCCAGATGGAGGACACTTGCCTCTTGACTTCACCAGCCCTAAGACTGAAGTGGACTGAGGGGAGGTTTTATTTAGTTGTGCCATACAGAACTTTTTGTGGGGCAGAGTGCATGAAGGACAGTGCCAGGGTAGCTTGGAGAAAGGGTGGCACAGACTGGGTGTTAGTTTCCTTATGGTTCTGATGATGGGAAAGGGACTGGGATCACAGGAGGTATTAGCCTTATTTGTGTGTTTTGAGTTACACAAATATCGTCTTCCCACCACTGCTTTGGTCACAGGCTGAGTAATACACGAGCTTCAAGTCCTGTCTGCACTGCGCTCTTTCCCTGCCTGGAGTGGCTGCCCTGGGGTGAGAGCAGGTCAGACTTGGCACTGATTTCCTTTTTCCCCCGGGCAGGTTTGCAGCATTAATTCTCGCTTTGCCAAGGTGCACATCCTGTACATCGGCTCTGTACCACTGAAATCCACCTTCCGGGGGACCATACGGTAGGGAGATGGGTTCTCTGCAAGATGGGGTGCCCAAGCACCCCGTCCTCAAGGGTGAGGGAAGGCTTTTCTGGGCAGTGCAGCCAGCTGCTCTGGCAGGATCTCTGCCCCAGGCAGGTGTCCAGCAAGTCCTGGCAAGCACTCAGGGAGGTTGGTGCAGGACTTGCCACAGGCTGGAGTTGCCTTTGCTCTCCAGCACTCAGATCCCTCCATCTCATTTTTCAGGAGAGAAGATATTCGAGCCACAGAGAAAGATAAGGTCAGTGAGGCACTGCCAGTGACTGTGCTACTGCAGCTGTCCCTGCTTTCTGCTGGTGGGGAACACTTGTGCCACTGATGAGCGCCATGACACGCTCTGTGGTTTTGCTCACTCTCTCCCACTCAGGTGGAAGTGTACAAGAGTTTTCGCCCTGGTGACATAGTCCTGGCCAAAGTCGTATCTTTTCCCCTGCTGCTGGAAGGGTTTGCCAGGGACGGTGGGTTTGCTCAAGTCCTTTTGAGGAGGCTTTTCCTTTAACCTCCATCTGACCAGATCTCCCTGGGGGATGCACAGTCCAACTACCTGCTGAGCACAGCAGAGAACGAGTTGGGTGTGGTGGTGGCACGCAGCGAGGCAGGTAGGAACGGGCTTTGGAGCTCGGACAGTTCCACCTCCTCCTTTGCACATGGAGGAATAGTTTTGGGAAGGGGAACCCCTGACCTATGTTGTCCCTAGGGGTTCAGATGGTGCCCATCAGCTGGTGTGAGATGCAGTGCCCAAGGACACACACCAAGGACTTCCGTAAAGTGGCCCGTGTGCAGCCCCAGTTCCTGCAGACCTAGCAGCACCCCCGCCAGGGGCTGCCAGGATCCTGCTGGGCTAGGGGCTGCTGGCCTGGGGCCAGAGCAGCCCCTGGGCTCCAGCCTCTTTCGTGCCTGCAAGAGGGCCTTGCTCACTAGATGGATTTTCTGTTTCTGGATAATAAATATTTTTTGAGAGCTCTGCTTTGCTCCATTATGCCCCAGAGCAGGTACTGGGTCTGCCTGCTGTAGCAGAACAGCTGAGGAGACAGCTTCTGCAGCACTGCAGCCAGAAGTGTGTGGTCCTGGCCTGCTGCTGGGTAAAGGAAACAAGATGGCAGCTTTACTGCAGCAAGGCCAACAGAGTGGTGCTCTGGTTTGCAGATCCAGGTGCAAGGTTTGGTTTCTCTGCACTGGTAACTGCTATAGGCTGTACTCAGCCCCAGGGCACTGTCTCTGCTAGCTGTATGTGCCCTGCCTGCTTCTGCAGACTGCCACACCCAAAGCCCTAAAACCACAGAGCAGCAGGGTGTCACCCTCTGTGGCAAGGATTGCAGAGCTACGCTTCTCTCTTCGAAGCCATGCACACCTTCTGCATCCCATTTCTGCCCAGCAGCGATGGCTGCCTCACACGTGACAGGAGCTGGGTGAGGCAGAGCCCCACACACAGGGGAACACATGGCACAGAAAGGCAGGACCAACTTGTTGCGCGTTACTCCTTTATTGAACTGGAACAAGACAGCTGCTATGTCAGACAGTTACACTGGCCCCGGGCAAGGCCAGGCTTGTGGCACCAGCAGAGGGGGAAGCCACAGGGACGGGGCTACATACACTCGTGTGGGATGGGGCACAACACCACCTATGTGACCAACAGGACTAGGGTGCGCTTTGCCTGGGGGAAGTATGTGGTGGACATGAACTTCCAGACAACCCTCTTGCTCCCTCCCCTGCCCTTGTCCAAAGGCAATAAGTTAAAGTAGGGGCTGGCAGAGCTAGGTCCCTTGGGTGCTGTACCACATGCACCAAAATACAACCCTTCCACTGGCTACCCATCCTGGTCCTTGTGCCGAAAACCCACGAGGAGATGAGTATCCATCTTAGTCGTTGCCCTGCCGTGCCTGCCCCGCTGCTCCTGGGATGACTACATCAAGCGACAAAACTACAGTAACCAGGTGATGAGAGCTGTTGGGAAAGCAAAGCAGAAGAGGAGCCTGGCACTGTGAGGGATCGCTTGGGGCATTCCCCCCTGCAGACTGGGCCCCAGCACTGGGATCTCAGCATGGAGAGGTGCGTAACTCTGGCCAGGCAGAGCCAGGGCTCCCATTCACACCAGGCCTCCACGTGTGGCACCTCACCCTTGGGCCCCAGGCTGGCTGCAGAGGGAAGCCTGGTCCCAAGGGAACGGGCCTAATCTGGGGAGCTTCTCCCGTTCTGCAGTTCCAAGTTCCTATGGCTGAGGGGTGTGCACAGAGGGGTAGGGGGAAGTTGGGGAGGCTTATCTACTACATGCTACCCTGCCCACCCTCACTTCTTGACCTTGCCCTGAGCAGCAACAGCCTCCATGGCCTTGCGCACAGTCTCCTCATCACCTAGGAACTGCATGGGTTTTACAGGTTTCAGGTTCTTGTCCAGCTCATAGACGATAGGGATGCCAGTGGGCAGGTTCAGCTCCATGATGGCCTCTTCTGACATGCCTGCAAACACAAGAGGCACTGTAACTCATGCCCACTCACACAGTGCCAGACAGGGCAGCTGGAAGACCCCCACTGGGCTAACATACCTTCCAGGTGCTTGACAATCCCACGCAGGCTGTTGCCGTGGGCAGCAATAAGGACTCGCTTGCCCTCTTTGATCTGTGGGACAATTTCCTCGTTCCAGAACGGCAGAGCCCGGGCAATGGTGTCCTTCAAGCTCTCACATGTCGGCAGCTGGTCCTCTGTCAGGTCAGCATAGCGCCGGTCCTGGGGAAAAGGCCAAGCTTATGTAGCACCCCAACACCACCACAACTAGCAGCAGCCTTCATCCCACTATCCCAAATTCTCTGCCTGGGTAATTGCTATGTGCAGGCATAGCTGGGCTTGCAAGCAAAGAAATGCCCCTGAGGTTTGTGCTCATCTACATCTGGGGTTCTGAACCGCTCCTAGGGAAAGCTGCACATTGCTTGCTCTGGGTGAAGAGACCAAAGCAAACATCCATCCACAGGTCACTGGACTAATGATTAACAGTGGTATTGTCCCCTCTGCTTTGAATCTGTTCTGGGGTTTAACTCCTCGGGGAGGGAGTGAGACAAACAGCCCAATATCAACGAGCACAGCAGTCCTGGCTGCTGTAACAGAAACAGTAATATTGCAAAGGATGCCAGACCACGCTGCGGAGACCGAAGCTACTTTTTAAGAGCCTCACAGACAGGCAGATGAAGAGCAATGGGTCTTACCTTGCTGATGGTGCTGTAGAAGGGGTGATCGGACTGCATGGGAGGTGGAGGGATGTCATATGAGCGCCTCCAGATCTTCACCTGTGCCTCACCATGCTTTGCTGCTGTCTCAGCCTTGTTCAAACCCGTGAGAGCCCCATAGTGCCTCTCATTCAGGCGCCAGGTTCGGATAACGGGTAGCCACATCTGATCAATGGCATCCAGGACCGTCCAGAGGGTACGGATGGCTCGTTTCTGTACTGACGTGAAGCAGATGTCGAACTCGTAGCCGGCATCTGAAAAAGAACGGGGAAAAATACGATGGACAGGGACACCAGGAAGGTGAGTTCCGGGCCTTATGCAACCGGTTAGGGGCCAAGGGCGGTGGCCTCACTGTGCTGGTAGCGGTGGTGCCCCGCCGTCACCGACCAATCTGTAAGGACAGACTAAAGGCGGCGAGGCTGCGACCCGTACCGAAAAACTGTTTCCAGTACCTAGGGCAATCGCCACGTTAATGAAGCCTCAGTTCCGCGCCCCCCACCTCCACCAGAGGCCGTCTTTTCGGCATCGGAGGGCACCAAAGCCACCCCAATTAATCCCAAGGCAGCCACACTGGGCCGCACCTCCCCCCACACCCTACCCGTCTCCGTCCATGCCTCCCCCCTCACCNCGAGACGATAGGCGGCCATGGCGGAGAAGCGGAGCTGCGGAGAAGGCCGGTGCGCGCGCGCCCTCTCCTCACGCTGCAGCCGCGCGCTACTGACGCTACCTGCGCGGCCCCGCCCCGCCCGGCCGGGCCAGGGGAGGGGAGCGCTGGCGCGCGTGCGCAAAGCGGCCCGCGGGTGGAGGCGCACGTAGCGCATGGCGCGGCCGCGAAGGGCGGTGCGACCTTCAGGGCCGTGACGTCATGGCGCCCCACCGCGTACAAAGTAACCCATGCGGCACCGGCGTACAGGTTCGCTGCGAACGGCTCCATACCGTTCTTCTTCCTTTCTGCCTCCGTAGGGGCGTTTCAGATAGACTCTTTTTCCCAGACAAGCCCTAACCAGACCCAATCCCACTCAACTTCCCCGACAGCACTCCCCACACTGCCCGCTCTGAGACGGCCAACTCTAAGGGCAGCGGTGCCCTCACTCAAGATGGTGGCGGGAGCCGGAAGCGGAAGGGGAGGGGACACAGCGCGGCGGCACGTGGAGCCGGTTCCAGGATGGCGCGGAGCGGGCGGCTCCGTTCGGGCGCCGCTGCCAAGCTGAAGCGGTGGCGGAAGGGCCATAGCAGCGATTGCAACCCTGAGACTCGCCAGCACCGTCTGGCCGCCCGTAGCCGCTTCTTCAGCCGGCCCGCGGGTAAGGACACAAGGCGAGTGTGGCCGGCAGTGTAGGCAGCTCTCAGTCGGTGCCCGGCCTTTCTCGACCGGGGCTGAGGAGCGAACCTTTAGGCCCTCGGCTCCCAAGGGCGGGGATGGAGGCAGAAGAGCCATGAGCCGCTGACCTTCGAGCTGCAGGCCCGGGAGGTAGAAGCAGCAAATCAGGCCGGAGAGCCGAGCTTCTTGTAGTTGTTTGCAAGCTGTTATCTAGGACTAGGAGGGACACGAAGTGTGTGCCTTGGCTGCCTGGATGAAACTGGAAGGATGGGGCAGGGTACAAGGAAGACTTTAGTGTTAAAGCCTTGGTACACCAGGACACGTTGGTGAGGATGCGATGCTCTCCTCCGTTAGAGGAGATTGCTGGACTGTGTCCGAGCTTGTTTTCAGAGGAATGAGGAGCTTTCTCCACCTATTGCTGTGCTTTCTTCCATCAAGGGCAACTGGCATCTTGTCCCATACATTGGAGATGAACCCTAGTCAAGCTGGTCTGGCTGCAAGAGGAGAGAGGGCTGTGGAGGGGTTTGGGCTAAGTGGTAGAACAACACGACTTTGTGGTTGTAAGTATAACTCTTTACCTTGGCAGAGAAAAGTAACTTGACAGTGGATGCTTTGAAGCTACACAATGAGCTGCAGTCAGGGTCTCTGCATTTGGAGTGGGCAAATGATAACACTCAGCACCATATGGAAGAGAATGATGCTGTGGAGGCCACCACAGAGAAGTCCTCTGGCACCTTCCTGAGTGGGCTGAGCGACTGTACCAACATCACCTTCAGCAAGGTGCAGCGCTTCTGGGAATCCAACTCTGCTGCTCACAAAGAGGTACAGGCAGGATTAGGGCTGACTTGAGATGTGGTTGGCATGGCCCTCTGGGTGTGAGGCTGAGAGCACTGACCTCTTCCATCTGCTCCTGTTAGATCTGTGCTGTGCTGGCAGCTGTGACAGAGGTGATCCGCTCACGGGGGGGCAAGGAGAGCGAGACAGAGTACTTTGCTGCACTGGTGAGCAATGATCTTAGGCAGGAAACACCAGGGGAGCTGCTGTTGGCAGCACAGTGGGTTCTCAGGAGGGTTGGTGGAGGAAAGCCCTGTGCTTATGGCCAAGGCTCTGGGGGTCCTTCAGCAGAGATGCTGTTGGGCTGCTCCTGGTTTCTCTGCACCCCCACCTCCCCGAGAGTTGGAGTTGGGGAAAGGCTGGCCTGGTGCCCCTGCTCCCCCTCACTCACCTCCCCTCTGTTGCCAGATGACAACGCTGGAGGCAGTGGAGTCCCCAGAGTCTCTGGCTGCTGTTGCCTACCTGCTCAACCTTGTCCTAAAGCGGTGAGTGGCTGGCAGAGGAGTGGGGAGAGCTACCTGGCCCTGTCACAGAAGGGCAGTTGATGCTATCCCATTTCCCTAGGCTAGGGAAAGGGCTCAACCGTGGTGAGTCAAGGATGCCATTCCCTCTGTGACTGCTACTGACCGTGTACTCTTCAGCCCACTGATATGCCCCTTTCTTCTGGCAGTGTTCCAAGCCCTGTTCTTATAAAAAAATTCTCAGACGCCTCGAAAGCCTTTATGAGTATCATGTCCTCACAGGCCTGCAGCAGCTCCACTTCTGCCCTGCGATGGGTGAGTAGCCAAGAGGCAGCCATCTCTGCCTGGGTGTCCAGTGAGAACTGGCATCGAGGTGGCTGTTGTAAGGTGGTGCTGGGTGCTCAGCCTGAGGCTGTTGCAATGAAAAGGGAGTCTCTTGGGGTGATGCTAATTTTCCTGCTGCTTACTTGTCTCAGGTCCTGTCTTGCCTGGCCACACTGCTGAGGAAGCAGGACTTGGCAGCCTGGAGCTACCCTGTAACACTCCAGGTCTACCATGGCTTGCTGAGCTTCTGTGTTCATACTAAGCCCAAGGTGAGTGCCCAGTGACCCTGACGAAGGATAAGACAGTGCCTTTAGGATTAATTTCTGGGGCTGGCTACGCCTCCATGGTCTGTGGCTTCACCACTCAGGCTCTCCTTCCCCCAGGTGCGGAAAGCGGCGCAGCATGGCGTGTGCTCTGTCCTGAGAGGCAGCGAGTTCATGTTTGGAGATGCAGCCCCTGACCATCACCCTGCAGCACCCTCCACTGCCAAGTTCTGCATGCAGGAGATAGAAAAAGCTGGAGGTGTGGGGCATTGGAGCAAGGGGTCTGCAGCTGAGTGTGGGGGCCTCTGTGACCATGGCAGAATAATTACTTGAAGGGAAGATGGGAGGGTGCAGAATCTTGGGTTGTCAGGAAGGGTATGAGATGCCTCTGGGGCACCTGTTTGGGAGTGTTTCCAGACAACTGTCCATTGCTCTGTTCTTCCCTGAAGTTGAGAGAATGTTCACCCTGCATATTTGGGTCAGCCTTTGCACTATCACAGAGGCTTTGCTTTGGGTGCCACAGGCTCAGACATTGCTTTGCTCCCAAAGGCACCAAGGAGTCAACCACTACCCTGCATGTCCTCACCCTACTGCAAGACCTTCTGTCCTGCTTCCCTGCAGCCATGGTGAAGAGCTGCTGTGAGACCTTGCTCCGAGTCATGACCCTCAGCCATGTAGTAAGTGTCCCCACATGAGGTGTGGCTAGGGCAGTCTCACCTTCAGCTGCGACCTAGAAGGATTGAAAGCTACTTGTCTGCCAGATGGGAACCTGGGAGTGCAGATGCAAGCAGAGAAGCTCAGAGCAGCTGGTGCTTCGTGGCCTGCATGCTGTGAAAGATATGTGGGACAGTCACAGCAGTGCTGCACTTCCCAGGGCAAAGCCTGCTTTAGGACAGGGAGGGAGCAGGTGCAAAGCAGAGCCCTCCATCCTGACAGTGTGTCCTTCACAGCTGGTGACAGCGTGTGCCATGCAAGCCTTCCACAGCCTCTTCAGTGCCCAGGCTAGTGTGGCCTGCCTGCCAGCTGAGCTCAATGCCCAGATCATCACTGTGAGTGTGGGATGTCAATGTGGGGAGGGATAGGGCTGGCAGTGTTGTGGCATCTGCTTGCCCACCCACTCTCTGCTTTCCCAGGCCCTCTACGACTATGTGCCCAGCACGAATGACTTGCAGCCACTGCTGAACTGGCTGTCCACCATGGAGCGGGCACACATCAACTTGGGCAGGTGCAGGCAGGGGCCATGAGTGGGAAGCGGGGAGAGGCAGCCACTTTGCCTTTCACCTGCCCCATCTCTCCTTTCCAGGCTGCAGAAGGACCTCTGCTGGGCTCACCTCCCCCGGTTCTTCTCTGCTGCCATGAACTGCTTCCTCTCTCCACATTCCCAGGTGGTGCTGGATGCAGCACAGATCCTGGAGGTACCACACAGAGGAATCTCCCTGCTTAGCTGCCCTGGGGTTCATGGGAAGCTTTGCCTAGGGGTTGAGGCTTGCCAGATAGTGGTGTGCCCCTCTTTGCCTGCTGGGCTGAGTGATCCATGGTCCACTGTTCTCTCACTTTCCCCATTTGTCTTTGCAGAACCTCTTGAGTGAGTGTGTTGCTCCCAGCATGGAGGACCTGGGCACGGTCTCTGCGTCTGCCCCAGCTCCTGCTGCCTACCTGTGCAAGATGTTCAGGTGAGGACTGGCAGTGTGGGAGAGATAGCTGGCAGGCTTGATGGGCACCGTGATCACTGTTAAGTCAGTCCCTGCCAGTGCAGCCACCTCTTCTCTCCTCAGGTCAGTGGAAGAAGGCCTGACATACCGTTTCCATGCAGCATGGGACAAGGTGTTGCGGGTGCTGGAGGTGTTCTTTAAGACATGTGGGAAGCAGTGCTACCCCATCATGAGAAAGGTGAGTCAGGCTGGGAGCGCTCAGACTTGCCTGCGGAGAAGGCTATGGTGGCTGCGCTGCTGCCTGGGCTTCATTGCCTTCCCCAGCTT
Source organism: Eubucco bourcierii (assembly GCA_013396675.1). Taxonomy (NCBI): domain Eukaryota; kingdom Metazoa; phylum Chordata; class Aves; order Piciformes; family Ramphastidae; genus Eubucco; species Eubucco bourcierii. The sequence goes on from VWZE01016001.1 coordinate 222,223, forward strand.
GGGAGCAAGGTCATCTTGGTGCCTGCTGTCTTGCCTGTGGTGGGCAGAGCATGCGCAACTCTGGGGCTCAGCACCGGGCTATGCAGGGCAACTGGCATCCCTGGAGAGGCATAGTGAGTGATGTGCTGGACGTGCCTCTGTTGCTTCTTTGTGACCAACCTGCCTTGTCTCTGCAGTGTCTCCAGTCCCTGTGTGACCTGCGTCTCTCCCCTCACTTCCCCTACACTGCTGAAGTGGACCAGGCAGTGGGGGCTGCTGTGAGCACAATGGGCCCTGAGGTGGTGCTAGAAACTGTGCCCCTGGGGATTGATGGCAAGGAGTGAGTACAATCGTGGGGTAGTATTCTTGCAGTCATTTGTTATGTTCTTGTTCTGTCCTTGTGTGGTCCTGCAGATATTTCGATCTGCTGAGCCTTCCTGTGCCCAGCTTTGGGCTTGAGTGGAGGTGTCTTGTGCCCAGGGGCTGATGCTGGCAGTACCCCCCTGACATGTGCCTTCCTTCATCAGGCTGACGCTGGATTTCCCCCGCAGCTGGATGCTGCCAGTGCTGCGGGACTATGTGCAGGGTGCACGACTTGGCTTCTTCACCAACTACTTCTTGCCCTTGGCAGCCACCCTGAAAAGCAGAGGTTAGGAGGGTGGTGTGATGGGGATCTCAGCAGGTATAATCCTACAATCCTTTCCCTCCTCCTGCCACTTCCTGCTTCTCCATTCATCCCCCCCTTCTATTCTACAGCCCTGGAGTTTACACAGGCTGGGAAGAGTGTGGAGGCCAAGATTTATGACACGCTGCAGTGGCAGGTAATGAGTGCTCAGGAGCCCTGCCATGGTGTACACTTGGTGCCTGGCTGGGGAGCATGAATTGGATGAAGAGTGCTAACTCCCATTTCCTCCTTTGCCTTCTAGGTGTGGACCCTGCTGCCTGGCTTCTGCATTCACCCAGTGGATGTGCTGGAGGCCTTCAAGGGGCTGGCCCGCACACTGGGCATGGCCATCAGTGAGCGCCCAGATCTCCGTGCTACCGTGTGCCAGGCCTTGCGCACCCTCATCCACAAAGGCTGCCAGACAGGTTGGTGTGGGACAGATCTTTGTGATGGTCCCTGTCCTCTGCAGTGACTTGGAGAGGGGAGATGCTGATCTGTATCCCCATCATCCATCCTCTTCCTAGATGCCAAGCGGGCAGAAGTAGGTCGCTTTGCCAAAAATTTCCTGCCTATCCTGTTCAACGTGTACAGCCAACCTGAGGAGAATGGGGGCAGCAGTGCTCAGCGCCGCTCTGTGCTGGACACTGTCCGTGCTTACTTGACCATCACTGATCCCCAGGTAAAGGAGGGCGCCTGGCCCAGGCTGGGCTACCGCAGGCCAGTATCTCCCAACTGCTTCCAGGCTGATGAGGCTGCAGTGGGTACCCTACGGCAGAGGACAGGAAGAAAGAGGCTGAGCAGAGGGCAGCCATTTGTGCTGTCATGGGAAGGAAGCACTACCCAACCGGTGCCCTGGGATATCCCCATCTTGCAGCTGCATCTGGCCCATCATGCACAAGCCCTTGGTGAACTTGTCTGTCTGTTTTTGGACCTGCTGTGCTTCTGGTCTCCACAAAGTACTGTGGCAAGACTTTTGCCAGGTGGATTGCAAACTCATGTGAAAGTGCTTCCTTCAGACAGTTCTGACCCTGCTGTGTTTGTCTGCCCTACAGATGGTGTGTGGGTTCCTGCAGAAAGCCAGCTCGAAGCTGACCAGTCCTGAAAGCACTGAGTTTGCCAGGTAACATCCAGGGACTAGTGTTAATGGGTAAAGCTGCTGACTCCCTCCGGTCTAGACCACTTGCACTGTCACGTGGGATGTCCCACTCTTGTGCATCCAATGCGACAGTTTCAGCTTGGTCAGGCAGTATTAATGATGCTGTGGTTACCCACTTGCTATTTGTTCTTTGCTGCAGACTCTCTATCCTGGACCTGGTGGTGGCAATGGCACCTTATGCTGATGAGCAGTCTCTGGACTCCCTGTACTGCACCATCCAGCCTTCCCTCCAGGTGAGTCAACTTCCAACTCTGACAGGTGCAGGGGGTGCAGTGGAGCACCTTACGTTTGCTGCCAGTTGGACCTGCGCTCTCTAGAGTTGAGTAGGTGCTACAAGGGACAGGACTCTGCTAGGTGATGTGGGGTGCTGTGGGTGTCCTTTCAGACACTGTCAAGGGGTTGCATTGACCATGGGGTCATGTTGGCTGTCCCTGCAGAGCAAGGAACGTAGCATGCAGAAAAAAGCATACAGAGTGCTGGAGGAGGTGTGTGCTGCCCCTCATGCCCCCTGCCAGGCCTTCGTCCGCTCCCACCTGCAGGATCTGCAGACAGTGCTGCTGGAGTCGCTCAAGAGCGCAGCATCCCCAGCCAAGAGGGTGAGAGCAAGGGCTGTGGTGGTGGAGCTCTGGGCAGGGGATGGGGTGGGCAGTGGAGGCAGCCAGATGTGTGTCCCTGAGTGTACCAGTGCTGGGCTGTTTCTTTCCCCAGCCTCGGCTGAAGTGCCTGTTCCACGTTGTGAAGCAGCTCTCTGCAGAGCACGAGCCCTTCATCACCGCCCTGGTTCCAGAGGTGAGCATCATTCCCGGGGACACCCATCTGGTTCTGGCCACGAGGGTGGCAGCAGCGAAGTGACATGCCTTTTTTCGCTCTCAGGTCATACTGTGCACCAAGGAAGTGTCAGTGGGTGCCCGCAAGAATGCCTTCCTGCTGCTTGTGGAGATGGGGCATGCCTTCATCCGCTTTGGGCCTACTCCCCAAGGTGAGCTGCTGCTCTGCTTCCTCACCCCACAACTGCTTTGTCCCCAGGATAATCAGACGCATGCTCAGTACCCTGCTGAAAGGGACCAGGGTTGCTGCTGGGCAGCTGGCAAGCGAAGGCCTGAATTGCCCTCCTCTTGCAGAGGCCATGCAGCGGTTCCTGCTTCTGATCTATGTGGGGCTCACGGGCTCAGTAACCATGATCAGCTGCACGGTGCTGGCACTGACTCGCTTGTTCTTCGAATTCAAAGGTGAGCAGGAGCAGGAGGGCTGGGGGGATGTGGGCAGCACAGGGAGACAAGGCAGCACCTCCCAATAAAAATGGGTGCTGGGAGGAGGCCAGCTGTGGCTGACCTCTGTTGTGATTGCAGATCACATGGAGCTGAGTGTGGTAGAACAGCTCCTGCAGAATATCTGCCTGCTGCTGGCCTCCCGCACACGAGACGTGGTAAAGGCAGCCTTGGGCTTCCTCAAAGTCACACTGCTGCTGGTCGACACCAAACTGCTGGCCAAGCACGTTGAGACAATGGTGAGATCCTGCATAGGGTACCCTAAGGAGGGAGGTGGGGCAAAACTTGGGCAGTCGAGGGCATCTTTGGGTCCACCTTGCTTCTGTTCAGGAGCCAGGAGTTGAACTGAGTGGCTGAGGAGGCATTGAGGAGGTCCCTGTCTTGAATGCTGGCATGAACTTCCTACAGAACCCCCATGAGCCAGCGTTTGCAATCAGGGATGGTTCCCTATGGCCCTGCCTGGGGCAGGTGTGGGGAGATGGTAGCCAAGCGGGCATGGTGGGTATTTGTGGGAGGAGTGGGAAGCCTGGGCCAGGAGTGTTTTGGTCTCAAGAGTCTCTGTCCTGGCAGTTGGAGGCCTTGGGGAACCTTTCGGATGACATGAGACGCCACTTCCGTATGAAGCTGCGAAACCTCTTCACCAAGTTCATCCGCAAGTTCGGGTGAGCTAGAGGTTTCTTGGCTGTGCTGGGACCCTGAGGGAGCTCGCTGGGAAGCCATGCGGGAGGAGGTGGGCACTGACTGCTCTCTGTGCACTCCTCAGCTTTGAGCTGGTGAAGGGGCTGCTACCAGCTGAGTACCACAAGGTGCTGGTGAACATACGCAAGGCAGAAGCCCGGAGCCGCAAGCAACGTGCCCTGAGGCAGGCAGCTGCAGATACGCCTGAAAAGGATACACCACCAACACAGCCCAGAGGGGACAGGTGAAGATGGGCCAGGGGTGAAAAAGGAGTAGCCCTGTCAGATCTGCTCAACTGATGCATCTTGAGATGCTGGGAACATTTATAGGGCTGTTATTTGCTGTGAAAGAGGCTTCTATTTCCTTCATCTTCTGCCTTTGTCTAGCATGGAGGAGCTTCTGGCTGACTCAGAGGATGAGGAGGAGGAAGAGGAGGAACGGCAGCGGAGCAAGGAGTGGAGGAAGCAAGGACGGAAGAAGGGGCAGGCCTGGCTGAAGGAAGGGGAAGAGGATGAGCCCCTCAACTTCCTGGACCCCAACGTGTCTCAGCGGGTGCTGGGTGAGAAGTGGAGCTGGTTGTGACAGGGGTGGGATAGATGGGGCAGGGGCTGGTGTGATGCCTTGCCCCCAGGGGTGGGTCCTTCCCCAACCTCTCACCTATCTCTCTGACCAGCCACCAAGCCCGGCCCCAGGCGGTCCAGAGGAGTGAGCCATGACTTCCAGATGTCTGAGGATGGGCGCCTGATCATCCATGAAGAGGAGGAGGAGGTGGATGATGATGAAGCCAAAGGTACCGCCTGGCTTAGTGAGAGTACCATGCTAGTCTTGCACTGGTACTCCCAATGGTTTTCCTCCTGCCATATGTAGGAACTTGGGGAGGGATGTGTGTGAAAGAGGGGTTGGTGTGGCCTCGTGTTACTCTTGAGTGGCTTTTCTGGGCCACTGTCACCCAGGAGAGGCAGACCACCACCAGGAGGGTACTGGAGAGGACACGGCCATCATTGCTGGTTTGGCATGGGGAATCCTGCTCCCACAGCACATTCCAGAAACTGGCATAGTACTGGGACTCCCCTGTGCCTGCATCCTACACTAACCCTCTTGACTTGTACTTATGCTGTAGGAGCAAATGAGGAGATGGCAGATGTGCTGCAAGATGTGGGTCTCCGCAGTGTGAGTACAGATCTCGTAGTCCAGAGGAAATGCTGGGAGAACTTGGCATGCCAAACCTCAGCCTGTGCCATGGCAGCTGCAGCGCTGCACAAAAGGCCAGTGGGTAGACCAGGCAAGCACCAACTGCTTGGAGGGGTGCAGGAAACTGACTGGGGACTGGGATGTGCACAGGCAGTCTGGAAGTTCTGTGGGGCACCCACGGGAAGTCAGGGGTCTATGAGAGGGCAGAACTGTAAGGACAAACCAGCTGCATGGTCCCCAATGCCTTCTTCTGCAGAAGAAAAACCAGAAGCGTCAGTTCAGAGAGGAGCCAGATGATGAGGAACCTGAGGCCGGGACCTACTCTCAATACAGAGGTAAGTCCGGTGTCCGGATTAGGGATCCTGAGAGGTGCTAGAATCACATACCCATCAGCTTCAGGGCAGCTGGAGCAGAGATCTTTGCTTGTGGGAAATGGTCACCCTGTTCTGCTGTCCTCACAGTCAAAAGCTGAGGGCAAAACAAGGATTAACTCCCCCAACCTGGAACTGGGAAGGGGGAGCCCTGGGATCCCCTTCAAACACATTCCCTGTTTTCTAGCTGGAGGCTCTGGGATCCACCGGCAGCTGAACAAGAAACCAGCCCTTGGTGCAGAGTACAGATCCAAGGTGAGGGACCCAGAAAGTCACAGCCTTTGGAAAGGGGAATGCCTGGGGCTTTTCTGGGGCAGAAAACACCATTTGTTTGCTGGAGGTCCAGGACCAAGGCTGGAGGGGATCTCTGCTTCAGGAGGAGTTTCCACTCTGTATTTCTGAACATATCCATCCATCTTGGAGGCCCTTTCCTTCCCTTGTCATGGCCAGTTCCTCCTCACTGCTCTAAGCAAGTGTCTGTAGCAACATCTGGATGGGAAACAGCTACCAGAACCACGTGTTCAGCTGTCACTCCACTGCAACATAGGATAGCCAGGTGGCAGAATTGCTCCAGAACAGGATGTGTGCATCTCTCCTGGTGCTGATCTTCTCCATGTCACTGTCTCCCACAGAAAGGTAAAGGTGATGTGAAGAAGAAGGGCCAGCTTGACCCCTATGCCTACATCCCCCTGAACAGAGCTCAACTCAACAGAAGGTGAGGCTTTCCAGGAGGGGCACAGGGTTGGGAATAGGACTAAGCCCTGGAGTTTGTGGGTTTTTCTGGGTTTTGTCATGGAGGTTTTGCAGGTCTGGATGCTCCTCTGCCAGCCTCTGTACCACTCCTTGCAGTTTGGAGCATCCCTGTGTATTTGGTGTGCCCAGTGCCTGCATTAACCTAGCCTTCTGCTCCTTTCTCCCTCCAGGAAGCGAGCGAAAATGCAGGGCCAGTTCAAGGGCCTGATGAAGGGAGCCCAGCGCGGGGCCAAGGCTGGCCACAGAAGCCGTCGGAAGGCTCAGCGCCCATGAGGAGCCTTAGATGTGTGGCCTGCACCTGCCCAAGCACAGACAACATGCTGTGGTGCCTGGACACTGAGGGGCTGGGGCTTCATGAGTGGAGCAGCAGGGACTCCTGTGCAGAAGGTGTTCTGTGGCTGTTTTGGGCTCTCTGTGAAGCCACCCTGTTGTGTTATGGACTCGTTGCCCAAGCCCTGCCCTCCTGTGCCTGCAGCAAGGTGTTGGGTTACCTGGCACAGGTGTGTGTGGCAGCAAGTAATGGGTAATGAATTCTCTCTGTTGATAAATATTCACTGGTCCTACCCACCCCAGATTCCTCCTCTCCTTCTGTTTTAAGAGCTGAGCACACTGTGTCTGTTGTTCTCTGCCTGCTGCCCTGGTGCCACAGGTCCTGCAGCAGTGCTGCACTCCACAGGCACACACCTGCGTCAACCCAGGATCTGAGGTTCCACTGAGAGTGCAGAGCAGTGAGGCAGTGCCCATGACCTGTGCCCTCCTGGCACATGTGCAGTAGAGCTGAGTTGTGGAATTGGACAAAGAAAGAAGCCAGAAGTGGAGAAGTCCTCTGCTTATGGCCAGTTTTCTTGTAGAAACTTTCTCTTACTAGGATCTTCTGCCCTAAACTATGGGTCAGGAGATCTGTGCCATGTGGTGAGTGTCTGCCATTTGGCTGTCACTGGTTTCTGTCCTCCCTTGGCTTTATCAGTCATGCCTGGTTGCAGGTCAGGAATTTCTTCAAATTTGCTGAAAACTGCTACTGTGAACCTGCATGACTTTAATTTTCCCTTTCCAGTGAGAGGTGAGAAGCATTTTCCTCTACTCCGACCAACTCCTGCCAGCTAGATCTGAGCAGCACAAATAATCCTGGACGTTTTTAGTGATTCAGCCATCTCAGGTTGGCCTGAGCATCTGTTTTTGTCCATTTACTTCTGAGCCCAAAAAATAGTGTTTAGCCAAAGTGTGCTGGTTGACAACTGGCTGAACACAAGCCAGCAGTGTGCCCAGGTAGCCAAGAAGGCCAATGGCATCCTAGCTTGCATCAGGAATAGTGTGGCCAGCAGGACCAGGGAAGTCCTTTTGCCCCTGTATTCAGCATTGGTTAGATCACACCTTGAATACTGGGCTCCTCGGTTTAAGAAAAATGCTGAGGTGCTTGAACATATCCAGAGAAGGGCACCACGGCTGTTGAGGGGGCTGGAGCACAGCCCTATGAAGAGAGGCTGAGGGAGCTGGGGTTGTTAAGCCTGGAGAAGAGGAGGCTCAGGGGAGACCTTATTGCTCTCTACAACTAACTACCTGAAAGGAGGGTGTAGCCAACTGCGGGTTGGTTTGTTCTTCCAGGCAACCAGCAACAGAACAAGAGCACACCAGTCTCAAACTGTGCCAGGGTGGGTTTAGGCTAGATGTTAGGAAGAGGTTCTTCACAGAAAGAGTGATTGGCATCGGAATGGGCTGCTGGGGAAGTGGTGGAGTCATCGTCCCTGGAAGTGTTTAAAAAGAGACTGGGTATGGCACTTTGTCCCATGGTTAAGTTGATTGGATAATGTTGGGGTATAGGTTGGACTTGATGATCTCGATGGTCTTTTCCAATCTGACTGATTCTGTGATTCAAGCTGAAGAGAATGAAGTTGAGGGTAGTGGATACAGGCCCCATTGCTCACATTGCAAAGAACCTGTACTTGTGAGTGTTGCTGGCTTTGCATTCCACTTCTATATAAAAAAAAATAGTCCTTTGTCATTTTCCTACTGTGATAGATTACAAGCTGGAAGTGCAGTGCTGCTCAGTCTGCTCATGAGCTGAAAGAATTGTGCCTGTTCAGCCTCTTACCTGCAAGCTTTTTCCTGAGGTTGCAAATTGACTTTTGTGGCTCTTATGTGTTTTTTGGGGTTTGTGGTAGTTTTGTTTGTTTGTGTGTGTGTGGTGTTTGTTTGTCTGTTTGTTTGTTTTCCAAGATTGTTTTAAAAGCCTGGGGTGGAGGAGGAGCTCTTACACTGCTATTGATCCTGCCTTGTCAGGAGCACTGTCCTATGCCTGCTTCCCCATTCAGGGCCCTCACCTGGACCTTTGAGACTCAGGAACATGTTGAAGTGTTGCTGCTCTAGTCCTGCCAGTAGGGACCCCACAGCCTGGTTTATGGGACAAGTATGTCCAGCAGCATCTCCTGACCATGTTCAGTCAGCAGGAGCTCCGTTCATCTTCCTCTACTGCCTGCAGCCTGGCCTGATGCTCTCCTTTCCCTGAGAGCAGGATAAGGGGAACAGGCAGCAGTCACTTCAGCCCTTAGCACCTGTAATACATGGCTCCAGCTTTTTGCTTTCTCTTCTCTCCTTGGAGACAGGAAGGCTGTAGCTGATTCCTTTAAAAGCTTCAGATTACTCACTGTATTGTTCTTCATTTGCATGTTGTTGCTTAAATTAGTGTATGCCTGCGTGGAACAGAAGAGTTTCATTAGCACAGAGGATTGTGTTTGCCTGAGCCTGTGTCCAGAGAACAGATTCTTCTGCAACATCTTGTTAATCAGCTAATTAATCATGTAATGCAATAGAAACCCTTGGAGAGCAGACGTCATCCTGGCCAAGAAGGCTGGCTGTGAGTCAGGCTTGCTCTCTACTATCAGCTGTCCTTGCCAGGAAGCAGAGCTGCGTCTTGGGGGCCCACAGGAGCCTAAGTGCAGCTCTCTGCTGTGAAGCAGGGTGAGGAGAGAATTGGGGGTCCTGCTTCCTGCAGATAAATAATTTGCAGTTATGCACAGAGAAGAGCAAGATGGGGACCTGGGCTGATGCTTGGCTTTTGTTGCTCAAGCTGAGAGGTGGTCAGAGGCTATTTCTTTCCCCATTAAACCACGCAGCTCCTTTCCATAGGCTACAGCAGACACCAACAGTGTACCTGTGTTCAGCAACATGCAGAAAATTGTCACAAAGGGCTCTCACCCTTGCAGATACCACCTGCAAAGCAGGAGGTCTTCAAGCTGTGGGCTCCAGGCATGCTAGGCATGATTGAGGAGAGGCTGGCAGGATGAACAGGCCCTCCTCAGCACTATCTGAGTGGCCCCTGGACTGAATGGGGCAGTTGCAGATGCCCACTCAGAGCTTTAAGGCATAAAATTGGAAAGATAAGATTGTTTCCTTATGCTAGAAGCTACCTACTTGGGTTGTGTTCACTGTGGCATGCTCCTGATAGGGGTGCTTGGTTAGGCAGTGCCCACACAGCATCCAGCTGGACCATTGCCTTCTCTGAGCACACTGCAGTGCCTTTGGGGCTCGCCAGAGGCATGCTGAACCTCCCCATTTCAAAGATTCAGCATGCACCAAGGTGCAGGGATAGAAAAACCCTCCTGAAGGCAGCAGTATAAGAGGAATCTTGGTGTCTATGCTAAAATGATTGGCAGGAAGATAATTAATAGTGGAGGTTTAAAATGCCAAGGGATCACTCCAGCTAAATTCTAGGAAATTAAGAAAATATCAGGTTGATTCCTGGTCTCCTCAGCACTCTGATCTACAGTTTCATTTGTTTCTAAGAAGTTGTCTTTTCTTGGTTGATGCCTGAACACTCTGCAAAACAGGTGCAGGATGTTTGCAGGGCCTTAGGGATCTTGGTTGGAGGAAAGGCAGTCCACCCACAGAGGAAAACAAGAAATAAAATGGCTTTCTCAATGTCTCTTCATCTACCTTCTCTTTGAATACTTTTTTTTATATTTCCTCACCATCAAACTAAGATGTGACTCAGGTTTTACAGTGTAACTTCATGCTTCTTGGAACACTTTCTGTGGTGTCTGCAGGGTGAGGCAGATCCTGCTGCATTGGTTGTAAGTAAGCCAAATGTTTTAAAGTGTACTTACAAATTGAAACCATTATATTTTATTTTTTCTGATGCATACTAAGTCTTGAGGTGTTAGATGTGCACAAGGCAGCACCACAAGAACGTCCACAGCTCCGGACTGGTGCTGTGCACAGGACCATGGCCTCCTACCGTGCATACTAGAGTCATCACAGAATACTTTGCATTGGATGGGATGTTTAAAGGTCATCTGGTCCAACCTCCCTGCAATGTGCAAGGACATACTTTGGCTAGATCAAGTTGCTCAGGGCCCCATCCAGACTGACCTTTAATGTTTCCAGGGATGGGACTTCTACCACCTCTGGGCAACTCGTTCTAGTGTTTCACCACACTCATTGTAAAAAATTTCTTCCATGCAGCTATTCCAGCTACCCTCTTTTGGTTTAAAACCGTCACCTGTTGTCCTGTAACAACCATCCCTGCTAAAGTCTGTCCTTGTCTTTCTTGTAAGTGCCCTTGTAAGGCTACAGTAAGATCTCCCTAGAGCTTTCTCTCCTCTTTGTGATAGGTAAAATGGCCATGCACCTCCTTGTCTTCATTGCTGCCCAGCAGTGGCAGTGCACCGGCCAGGCCCTGCATCCATCTGGCTCCTGTAGCTTATGGGCAGATGATGCTGCGCATGGCTGGGGGGCAACTATGGATCTGCTGCCCTGAGGCAGCCCTGTCCTTGAGCCCCTTGTGCCTTGACCCCACACATGGGTCACAACAGCCCCACACGATGCTACAGGCTTGGGCAAGAAAGAGTGGCTGGAAAGCTGCCTGGCTGAAAAGCACCTGGGGATGCTGGTTGACAGCCAGCTGAACGTAAGCCAGCAGTGTGCTCAGGTGGCCAAGAAGGCCAGCACCATCATGGCCTGTATCAGTGTTACCTGTAATAAAAGACTCTAGAAACAGATCTGTTTGGAGAGGAGACATTACTTTAGTCAGTGCCAGGTGCTAGGGGGTATCTCCACAAAGCTAGCACAGCACTGGATTTCCAGTGGCTGTATTTGTATGTGACAACACCTATCCAATACAGTTATCCCTGTTACCTACAGCATGCTCATAAGGTGGTGCAAGTATAGTTTAACTCGTGTGACACATGTTTAACGTACACAGATGGTCCTTGAGTTGATTGTTTTCCTTCACCCCGACTTGCAGCATATAGTGTCAACATGTAAGAGCATAAGATTCCTAACTAACTCCCTAGACAAATATTGAGACATATTCAAGGTTTCACTTAATAAACAAGGAAATTACATAGTTATTTTTCGATTGTGTCAGAAATACCTCCACAGAGGCTGTGAAATACGGCCTCAAGGTAACAACTTCACGGCTCAGCAGTTCTGCGGTATGAACCCGACCCCACCGAGTCGCTGCCAGCCTACAACTCCCAGCATGCCGCGCGTGACATGGGCGCCCGTTTCTCCCCTCGTGCGCGCATATCGGCAGCTGCCCGTTCGAACAGACCAATGGCAGCGGGGGAGCGCTAGTTGCAGCCAATGGTTATGGGCGCCCCGAACGGGGCGGGGCCAAGAGTGGGAGAGGCGAGCCAATGGGGAGGCGGAGCGGCAGGTATGAGATGGCGGCGGGATCACCGGCGCCTTGCGGTAGGCGCGGAGGCAGGTAGGAGTGGAGTCCCTAAGGGACCGGTATCATCTTGCCCCTTCTCTTGTCCCTCGCTGCCCTGTAGGAGGCTACCTAGCCCTCTGCGGGCATAGCGCACCTGTCCGTAGCGCGCTGCCGGCGGGCAGGTCGCCGGCCGGTGCGCCCGCGCCCCGGCCCGCCCCTTGCGGTGCTTCCCCTGCGAGCTGGGCTCTCACTGCGGCGGGGCAGCCGTTCCTGCGCCTGAGACCCCCGGCTCTCTGCTGACGATATCGCTGTACGCCGGCCTCCAGTGCTCGGCTGCACCGCAGAGTAGCCCCTACTCGTCTCGCGGGACGGCCGGGAGGGAATCTGGGTGGGACGCTGGGGGTAATCGTTGTGTTGGTTTGCAGCACTTCGGTGCTGCCGTTCCCTGGTCCCCATTCGCTGGGCGGGAGGAGAGTGCTCCCTGCAGCGTTCCTGTGCTGCATTGCAGGGGAAATACCACTTGCTCCTCCTCCGGGAGGAGAGAGCTACAAACCACCTTCCCTCGGGTGGGGGACTATTCCATAGGGAAGTGCATCCCTGCGCTCAAGTTAGCAAAGATAATTGCCTGCCTTGCAGGTATGTCCCTGCTCCGGCTCAGCCGCTTGCTGCCCGCATTAGTGCGAGGCTGCCTCTTTTCTACAGCCGCAACGCGAGAACTAACGTCGAGCACTTGGCAATTGCAGGATTTGGTAGGGTGATGGCACTAGACAGACTTGCTTTGCACCATCCCTATTTCTTCTTTGCTTTGTCCACTCAACGCGTGGTATTCTTGCCTTCTAAATAACAAGGAAATATCAGCTTCGTGTAATTCACCATTAGCACAGACTCTTATAAGCGTGACCAATCTGTGACTGCCGCTGGTAAAATAGCGGTGACTGTAAGAGTATCTCACTTAAACAGTGTTGTGAGAAAACTGCTGGAAGGCTGTCATGTTTTCCCCTTTTTTTCTTTTCCTGTATGTGTGGCGTGGAGCTGCAAACCGAGTGGTAGTTCTTGTGACTTGCAAAAATACGGCTGAGGGCTGAGCACCCATCCTGACTAGCAGTGGTGCTGTCCCATTTTCTGCTGAGTGAGACCCATCCTTATGAAGTCTGATGTGCTTGTCTGGGACTACTGAGTGGAGTTTGTGCTGAAGCCGAGCATTGCTCTGGAAGGAGGTACAAAGAGATGGTGCTCAGTGTGGCACATCTGAGGAGAGAGCTGGGCTTGGTAAAGGGATAAGTATGCTCTGTACAGCTGATACTCGCAACACTTTTCGGATAAGGGATTTTAAACGTGGCCTGGATCAGTCCAAACAACTGAATTTGTTATATGCTTATAGTTGTCCTTAGGATGCAATCCCCCAGCTCTTTATGCCCCTGCAAGTGATTGTTAAAGCCTGAGGAATGAGTTTTACTCCAGTGCTTCCTGTCACTCATAGGCAGCACTAGCAAACAGATCTCTTGCTTTGCAGGTCTATCACCATACATAGCACAAAGGTTGCTTTTATTTTTTTTTGCCTTTTTTTTTTTTTTTTTTTTTTTTTTCCTTTTTTTTTTTCTTTTTTTTAAATAAAAAGTATGCTCCCCTGCTGTGTTTTCCCCTATATTTTCTTTCATCTGGGGAGAAGCACAAGCTGGCTAAGTAAAGCTTGGATACTGTGTGTGTGATCTTGCAGTGTGCTGACTTAAAACTGGATGGGAAAGCTGGTTGTCTTAACCTCCTCACCAAATGTTACTGAACATGACAAAAGATGATTTGTGTGGCTCGCTCTTCTGTTTGTGGTTCTCTCTAACCTCTGTCTGGCTTTTCATAACTGAGAATGATGATTGCATTGTGCCTGAGTGCTCAATTTCAAAAGAGAAACATCTGTCTGTTTAATGAATGCATTTAATGTTTGATTCAAGCAGTGCCTAAATGCTTTGCCAGGCACTTAATGTCCACATCAGCCATTTGATATGGCAGGAGCGGGATGAGTGGAAAGAAAAAAAGCCATGGGCCTGGAAAGCACAATGTGCTGGAGAAAGGCATAAAGGCATCTTGCTAAATGGCTTGATAGAGTGTCACTGCAGAGCTGGACATCAAGACCTCACATTGTGAACAGGCAATGGGAGGAGACATAACTGCCACCTGTGTTCTCCTGCTAATGGGGAAAATAGGCACTGTAAACATGACTTAATGGCAAAAAGTCAAAGTGACTTTCTAAGGATCACACATTAAAAATGGCTGATTTCAGAGCTGAAGCCAAGTCTGAACACATGGTTACTTGTCTCTGAAGACAGCCTGGAGCAGGAATCGGTCTTATTCAAACATTCCCTTTTCCATGGCCCTCACTAAAATCTTTGAGACCTAGTCTTGTGTTTAAACTTTACTCACTCCAAGCCCTGTCAGCTATGAACCGAGACTCAAACTCGAGGCCATGTTGCATTTACTTGCAAATAACACCCTGTCCTGTTCTCATTCAGGGCCTGGGATGGGCTTGGACAACAGGATCCTTGTTCTGCTACAGTTCAGTTTATTGTCTTTTTTCTTTTTTTTTTTTTTTTTTTTTTTTTTGCATGAAGGGGGAGCATTGCTTGCCCACGTTGCCCACAGCAGCATCTGGCTCTCCTTGCAAACCTGGTCCATCGCCTTGTTACTGTGTGCACATTTACAAGCATATGAAAATGTCACAGGGTGTTGTTAATGTTCCTTTAAAGGTACATGGCACTCGGTTCAGTCTGAAACTGAAGCACAGAGTACTGGACACTGCTGGGAAATCAAATTCCTTGTCCTAAAGGTCAACCGTCTTCAGTGTATGATTTACTAAGTGGCATGAACAGATGGGAGGGAGACACGGCAGAACGAAAATGTCGGCTAATATCTAATGGTTGCACTGAAGTTCCACTTGGAAGCAGTGTCCCCCTCAATGCTAAGTTAGGCTGCTGGTCACAGCTGAGGCCTTATATTTTTCCACGCATTTCAGTCGGCTCTTTCTGCAGCATCTCATTTTCACTTGCTGTTTATCTGGAGGCAAGAAGAGAGATCTGAGGTCCTTTCCTTGCCCTGTGCACTGCTGGGTTCAGACACGGACCTGCTGTGCTTTTTTTTTTTCTTTCAACATTACACCAAACCTTCACTGTGATCTTGGGGACTGATACAGGGGGTTCTTGTGTTCCCAACTTATAGGGGTCTTGGAGCCAGCGAGAGTAGAGAAATGGGAGATGCTATGACACTGTGGTGTGATAAATTTGCCTGACTGTTTCAGAGCTTCACAGGTCTGGTGTGTTCCTGGCCTCTCATCCCAGTAATGCCTTACACTTCATTGTGTCTGACAAGAGCACTGGGCCTTTTACTCCAAGGTGCAACAGACTCGCTCCCTGGCTCTTGGCCTTTCTCACCTCTGTGATAAGTAATTGCAATTAAACTATCTAGAGTTTCCTCATATGTTTTTTCCCCCAGAAACTGTAGATAGCAGGCAATGTGATAAACTGGTTAAATAATTGCCTGCTAGCTGACTTACGAAAACTTTTAATGTGTTTGCTTTTGGCCTATAAAGCTAATAATTTGGAGTATGGCCAAAACATCCTTTCTTCTTGAGTGCTAATGTGGCAGTTCTGATTTTCTGAGGCAGGGAGTTCTCATGGGAGCCAGCATTAGTTTCCCTTTCTGTTTTTCTGCAGCTCAGACACAAGGTTGGAACATAGTTGTACCGTTTGGAAGTTCCTTGTGGGCATTCCTATAGCCCTACTTATGAGCTGTCATAGCAAGAGACAAGTGTGCTGTGGCTGTCTGCGTCTTGGAGAGCAGGAAGCTTTTCAGGGAGCATCCGTCAGGAGCTCTCCTCTCACGCATGTGGCACTTTATATCCTCCTGAGTGGCCCCTAGAGCAGCACATAAATATATCACTGCTCCCTGGGCTCTGCAAAGAAATCAGGTGAATCCAGACAGAGATGACCCGTCAGATGGGACAAGAAGAGAGATAGTTTATGTAAGAGTTGCATAAAGTGATGGTATGGGTTATTGTTAATGAATTCTGATCTCTCTGTGCAATATCCCATTTTTTGACATCTTAGCCTGCCTAAATTCCCTTCTAAAGCACCAGTTCCCTATTCTGCTCAGTTTGGTGAGTTAATTGGGCTGCTTTGTGATCTCCATCTTTCCAACACCACATGCTGTGCTGCTCTGCGACTGGCCCAGCCTGTTTATCTGTGTGCCTCCACAGCCCTGACCAGATGTCACAAGCTTATTTAAATGCTGGCATGCATCCAGGTGTACCTCATTGCAATTCCAGATTGTGAGAGTTTACACATTTGGAACATGGGATGTGGCCTCTGACATACTTAGTGGTGTCTGCAGAGGATTACCAATGAGGTTTGATGTGCTCTTGTGTTTTGCATACACCACGATGATACAAAATCAGATGCAAGCACAAAGCTTACCCACTGCACCTTCAGAGCAAAGGAACATCATGGAATTACATAAGTACAATGAACAAAAAACAAGAGCTGCAACTTCTCACATACCTTCCTTCTGTTTGCCAGCCTGTGACCACAAAATCTCACCCAGCAGTACAGCTGTGAGCTGGCTGTGGGTCCTGAACCAGGTCTTGGTGACCTTTTCCAAAAGGAGTTACATGCCTGTCTGGTCTGTTCTGAGTGCTGGGAAAATGGGGGTACAAGGTCTTTTCAGATTGTGACTCTTCCACCCTGCTGCAGATACAGCCATACGGTGCCCCGTGGTGCTGCTGGTATCTTGTCTCAGACCCACCTGCAGCTACCAACCAGGACCTGGAGCTCAGTTCCTGCCTCCTCAACCCCGCATCCCAGCCCTCCCTGCCTGATAGCTTTCAAAGCAGCTCCTTTGTGCTCAGTCCCATGTTGCCCCTCACACAGAAGCTGTATTTCTTCTAAATGTCTGCAGTGTGACCTGATTATTTTTCCTGTCCTTCCTTGCCCTCCTTTTTAATAGTGTCTGCAGAAAAGCTGGCAGAGTTCAGTTATATCAGTCATGCTGACTGATAGTGCTTCCTCTTCTCTTGGGATTCCTCCTTTTTTCTGTCCCTCCACCATTCATTTCAGATTTAGCTATCAGCCCTCTAAAGACAGAGTATCGCCTTTGTTCTGTATTTGTACAGCATGGAGCACAGTGGAGTCCCCAGCTGTGACTGAGGTTCCCAGTGCCACAGTGATAAAAGTGAATAGATCAGTAAGGAGAAGAGGCAGCTGCTGCCATCCAAAGAGATTCCATTTCGGTGCTGGTTTCAGTGAAATCAGGATTGACTCTAAGGCTCCTTTTCTATTGCTGTTCCCAGTAGGGGATTATATTAAAATAAAGACACAAACTTTAGACTGCATTGAAAGTTGTGAAAATCAGAGCAGCCTCTGGACTCTGTTTTTCTGATGTTAAGACAGACATAGGAGCTTGCTGATCTTTAATGTAGAACTATGTGATTTCTGGCAGTAGCTGTCTGGGTAGAGTCTTGGGTAGGAGGCCAAGCAACCTCACAGCATGGGATCATTATGAGCTATGGTGGTGGTGTTAGGAAGGAGACCTGGTAGGGGGAGCACCATGATGAACATGGCAGTTCCTCTCTAAGCCACCTCTTTTATTTTCCTCCTTCTAGCAGTAGAAGGCTTCTGGATACTTGATGTTGTGTTGACAGCTGACTGAAGTACTGCTTTGTTGACTCTAAAATACCCCATTGGCTATCATTAGAGACATTGCAAAAGAATTCAAACTTTTCATGCTGCAATGCAAATTTCTTGATGTTTCACCTATATCTTGTGGTTATGTCTTGTTGCTGCAATTTTCTTTCAGACTGGTAATATATTGCATTTTCATTTTCTTTCAAAGCGCACCTCCATGCATACCTCTCCTGCTTTCCGTATTCTATCTTCCCAGATTTGTTTCCATTTCACATCACACGTGTGTAGCTGATGTTGCTGAGGTCTACTTTGAGTCCTTTACTGAGAGAGAATTTGAATTCATAGGTTATAGCAGTGACTTGGATATCCAATTTACCCGATGTCTAAAAGATGGCCATGTATTACGTTAGTTCCAGGTCGTCCAGCACAGGCTGCCATCACATAATAGCAGCTTTCTTCCCCAGATGCTTGCTGTTTAAATTGTGTATTATTATCTGGTTCCCATAGGCAAAAGGCTGAGTCACTCCATGTTAACTGTTTAAATGTAAAGCAAGCAAAGCAAAAATCAACGTCGTTGTCTAGTACAGCTCACCTCTGAGTCTAGAGAGAGTGAGCAAGGATTGGCATGCACTGTGCTATGCACTGTGTACTCATCACAGAAGGACTCTGCCCCTAAAGACCTCATGAGTATAACCCTAGGCAAAAAATTGCTACCTGTTTTTCTTGACATTTTTCAGAAGCAAATCAACCGTCCTACAAAGAGTTATGCTGCTAAATCTGAGACCTGAATGTGGTGATCTTTGTTACACTATCTTACAAAAATGTCCAATCCTCAAAGCAAACTTAACTGAAGTAATTTCTAATGTCTCTACAGTCCATTCTCATTAGACTTCTTTTTTTTTTTTTTTTTTTTTTTAAATCTAGGAAATAATTTGTCTTCTAGTCCTTTTGTACTTAAAATGATTCCACATAATTCCACTATGGTTCTTCCATCTCTTTGCAAAATCTGGGATGACTGCTATCTGACTATGGAAACACTGTTTTCAGCCATCCTCATTAATTGATTCCTTACTGTGGCATAGCGTAGGGAACGATGCTACTTCTGCCTCCCTGGGGAAATATGAGCCTGTGCGCATCTGTCCCGTCTCCCTTTGTGCTTAGCCAGGCAAAGAATTGCTCATGTTTTCTGTTCTTTAGCACTGCCTGCTTATCGCCCTGCTCTCACTATTTGGTAACAGGCTGACTCTTCCTCATAGTCTAAAGATTTTGTTATTACAGAGGGAGATTTTCTGCCATTATCTACCTTATTTTCAAAAGCTCCTTAATCCTTTTACTTCTGTATGGTAAACCTCTGCTGCGGTGCGCCTGAAACGTTAGCTTCTTAGTGACAATGTACAAAGTCTGCAAAATGGCATTGGAGAGGGATTTCCCCACTGGATTGGGTACATCATGTACATCTGAAATCCTCAGCTTCCCATTTTTCCACTTTCCTATCCAGACAAACATAGCTAATGCTTTGCCCCAAAGGTACCTCATCCTCCTCTTCTTTGGCTTGTGTTCTTTTTATCCTCTATTTCATGTTGCTTGAAGCTGTTTCTGCCTTCACATGGGTAGAACTAGAATGATACAAAATCCGTAAAAACCACTAAAACAGTTAGGTTTCACCTATCTGAATGCAAACTTGCTGCCATGTGTGCTAATCTGCCTGCTTGCACAGCTCTGGTACCACAGGTTCAATCACTAGATTTAGCCAGTCAAAGTCTCATTTTTGTCCTAGTTTCCAAGGCATTTCCCTGGCCTGGATCTAGTTACCTTAGGGATTAATTGATCCATCATGATTTTGACCTCCTGCACCATCCACTCCCCATGAAATGATGGGGCTGTCATGCCTGAAGCAAGAATGTTGTGTGTGACAGACAGCTTTCTTTGTGATTTGGCTGGGATCACAGGCTCCACTTCTAAAAGATACTAGAATGGCAAGAATCTCAGCACAATATAGCACCCATTTTTTTGAATCTGCTGTCTTAATCACAACCCTATTAGTAGAAGACTTTATTATTCATTAGGATTTGATTTTATTCATGGGACGGGAGGGAGGAAGCTATTTATTCCTTTATTTTGTCGTCTTCTGACATGTCGTAAAAGCAATCTAAGATCACAGCAGCATGTAAAAAATAGAACTATATAATTGCAAACAAAGCAAAAAAACCCAAAACCAACCCTGCAAACCAATAAACTCTCTGAATACATGTTTGTCTCTCCTTTGCTGCCGTTATGTCAACTGTGAGTGTAGGTCGAGTACATCCATCTTCCTTTTTTTTAACATGAAAGCAGCAGATGGGACACAGGGCTTTTTCTGAAGGTTATGGTGTGTGCAGCAGTGAAGGTTGGCAGGGTTATTGTGTGTAAAGCCAGTGGGGGCTTTATCTTTGCTCAGAAATAGGCTTGCTTCACATTTCCATTTTGATTAGCAATAACGATACGAAGGCAAATTTTCTGTGCAAGGAAGAGCTGCTAATAAAGTGACCTTTCAAAATTAAGTAGCTCATTGAAGTGCCACACCACAATAAGAGTATACAAGGCTGGTCCCAGCTGCGGCAGGCAGGGAAACTGGATGGGAATCTAGAGGAATGGGGAAGCCTGAAGTGGATGAATATCACATGATGGCATGGTGACGGTAGCAAAGAGCAATGGCCAGGTGCTTCTTCCAGCTCTGGAAGAGATGATCTACATGCTTTGTCTTCTAAAGGATCTACAAGTGTGAAAGGCCAGGGGCAGAGAGTGTTTCTAGCAAGGTTTTCGGGCACAGGGTTGTGCAGTTAAGGGAATCTACCATTGTCCTCTTAGCGCCATGAAGTGCCATAGCATCAGTTGTGGCTGGGTACTGTTGGGAATGTGTTAGCTTGGCTTTACTCATGGTAAACACAGGGTAGATTTGGGGCTGTTTTGCGAATTCCTCTTGGATACAGGTGGAGAGCACTTAAAACCACGCTGGTTCTGATTCAAAACTCTGGTTTCTATGTAGGAATTATTTGCTGTTAAACTCCAGCTACGCAGCCTTTGGCAAGAGACATGAATCAATTTGTCCAGCTTTTCTTTTCTGTTTTGTCTCTGTGTGAAGGCTGATGCCCAGTGTGTGCCAAGGGGGCCTTTCAGACCCAATAATGCGCCCTTGTGTCTCGTAGCATGCGTGGAATTTGCATAGGCTGTGCTGGGACAGGCAGGTTTCTTTTGTTGCTGGAAACAAGGAGCAAGTTCTTTTCCCTGTCTCTGCTTCCTAATGCCTCTCCAAAAGCTCTCAGCACTCATGTAAGAAATTTACTTTTTTCTATTTCTTCTTGCATTAAATGTTGTAAAACTTTGTGTGACTTGTAACACTGGCTGTGCAGAGAAGTCATGCCAGTCAGTTATAGCTGACAAAATTGTTTAATTTTCTTTCTCTGAATCTAGATATCTAATTGTCAGAAGGAGCAGATAATCTGTGATGCTTGATGTAACTGCTGCTAAGTATTTGCATATCTTCTCTGTGGGGAAACAAAACTGCTAGTGAGTGAATAACAGTGCACGGATCATTGCAGGCAGGGTCACTGGGCCTATACACTTGCTATTAACCCTTCTCAGGATCTGTATTGCCACAGAATGAGTTGTCATGGGTTTCAGGCAAAGGGCTTGCTCCACATTATGGGCAGAGCTGGCACTCGCTTGTGCATTGTAGCCCTGTGCAATGAGATGTGAATATGATCGGATCGATTGGCAGTTGCTTTCTGACAGTTGATACTGGGTTATTGCACTTTGGGTTTGATTTATTGCAGATAACAAACTGCTGAAAAACAGTCTGGGAGGTGCTCAGAAAAATGCAAACCACATTTGGAGTCGGCAGCATGCTCGTTAGGCTACTCTGAGCCATGCAGCTGGGAACCTTTAACAGCTTTCTAAAATTTTAGATGACCTGGCAGATTGCCTTGCAGACCTGCCTCATCTCCATCCTCTTGACAAAGTCTTTGGCATCCGTGGAGAGCAGTGGCAAGGGGATTGTATTTCATAGAGATTCTCACGATGCAAGTGTTGCTTAGATTCTGGTTTCCTCTGATTTCAGCAAGTATCTTTCTCCTTGTGGAGTCTGAGTCCCAGCTTTTATTCTTTTATTCTGATCATGCATGCTAGAAATCATGCCAAGGTGGTCTTTAACCTGAAAGATGTGCAGCAGTCACTCAAATAGCTGTTCGGTTCACAGATACTGTGTGTGGGCAGGCTGGAGTTCAGATGGCTTGCCAGTATATTCTTTGATGTCCACCACTTTGTTAGCTGCTGTTGATTTACATCAGGACAGCAAGCTGCTGCAATCTCTAAGAACTGAAGTGCTCTGTTGTTTGAACCAATGGACGTAAGGTCCAATGGGTTGCAAACGCTTTTGGTGGCTGGCATGCTGAGGATAGATGCCCAGCACTGTCCAAACACAGTGAGGTGACCTCTACACCTTGGCAGAGAGGAGAGGAAGGTCAAGGTGCTCCAGTCTTCCATGGGAAAACCTACTTTGGAGGCAAAAACCTTTGGTGGCCTTGGGTCTGATCAGCAGAGCACATTCCTCTGGATGCCACTCCACACCTGAGAGACAGACCTGACCCCTGGAGCACCAGCACAGCATTTCTGTTAACCTGGTTTGAAAAATGGTGTTTGGTGAGAACTCACAGCTTGAGGTGGGATGTTGAAGCAGTGAAAATGAAATTATATGAGAACCCAAGAATGATTAAAGGATTGGGGAATGTCATGCAGTGAAAGCAGGCAGTGTTGTGCAAGCTGGGCGAGTAGGCAGCCTACACCCAGAGCACTGGAAGAACTGGCACACCAACTTACAGATCCAGACCAGGACTTTATAGCAGAGTATGGCATCATGGCAGTAGCAACTTGTGACTGCAGAATAATGACACTAATTCTTACTTTTAAGTAAGACAGGGACAGGAGAAGCAAACTCTGTAACTAGTCTGTGGACTTGACTTGAGAAACATGCAAGTGTTTGAAACAGTGGTGGGAAGATGGTGAAATGGAAGACGGAAACTGGGATGAGCTTTAAGTGTGAGCATTAAGAGTCCTGATTAACCCCAGATCTCTTTGATAACTCTTTACTTTGAATTTAGACATGATAAATGTCGCTTACCTCACTTCTGGTAGAGGCAAGTGTCTGGTATAGGTAACCCTTAGCAGAGCAGTGTCTCAAATGCATCCCTGTTCCCATGCCACATGAGAAACTATGAAATTGAGAAAATAGTCATCAGTATTGAATAGGGAAGTAAGATGAAGGACAGCTTGAAGAAGAGACAATAACTGGATTATCCAAAAAGGTATGTTCTAGAAGAAAGATTACTCTAGGGGTTCTTCAAGGACTGATCTTGCATGAGTCATGCTAATGAATTTGTGTTTACTTCAGACTGAGTACATAGCTGGACGCTCATTGTAGATGGCAGAGAGCAGTAACCAGAGTTGTAGCTTGTACCCCAGGAGCTTTTGACCACATCCCTAGCAGAACCGTGAATCAGTATTATGGCATGTTTGTTATCTTAAAAGCATAGTCTTAGGGCATGGGAACTATCTATTTGTTGATAGAAAGGTAGAGAATGGGAACTGATGAGCATAAGCTGGCCGTGAAAAAAGCTTAGATTGGGTTTTAGAGTTTCAGGTCACTGGGGGTGAATTTTTTGGGAAAAAGAGAAACAGAACCAAACTTACGACCGAGAGTGGTGAGTTGATGTTAATATACTGGATGTCACATCTTCCTGATATAACAGGACATAGGAGAAGGGAAAATTCTGGTTGCTGTGTGTTGCATAGGTTACCATCACACTATAGAGCACTGAGTTATGGACTGTTGTGCAAACAGGGCAGAAGTGTTGTTACTCCAAAGTGAAATGTGACTGCTGAACACTCACCAAAACTAGACAGTGCTGTTGGTGTAGACTGGTAGCTCCTGTGTCATCAGATGACTTCTTCAGGGCAGACCAGTTGGGTGTGAAAAAAACAAAGCAATGCAAAACTACAATTAATTTTTCTTTCTCCTTTTTTTTTTCCAGTGATGCCATCTGCAACTTTGTCATTTGCAATGACTCCTCCCTCCGCAGCCAGCCGATCATCTTCAATCCTGACTTCTTTGTGGAAAAGCTGCGCCATGAAAAACCAGAGGTGTTCACAGAACTGGTTGTCAGCAACATAACCAGGCTCATTGACTTGCCTGGGGCAGAACTGGCCCAGCTCATGGGAGAGGAGGACCCAAAGCTGCCTGGGACAAACAACACAGCCTCTGGATTTTTTCGCTCTTTGATGACTCTGAAGCGCAAGGGTGAGTATGGTATGATGTCTGGTGCCCACCTTTAGGGGACTATCTGTTGCACATAGTTTACAAAACTTACAGTATGGACCTGTTACTGTTTTGAGTTTGTGTTGAAAGCTTAATTCTATGGGTTTGTACTCTCTGGGGATGACAGGTCTAGAAAGGAGCAAAGCAGAGACCAGGAGGTTAATCCTAGAAATGCCCTTGCCCTAACACCCCTCTTCAGGGGGTTATTGCTGTGGTTTATGTCAAGTTTGCCTCCATGCATCAGCTGCTTTCTGTACTCAGTGCAATACACACCACAGAGATAGGGTTTTGGTCCCTCAGTGTTTCTGATTTGAGTTTGTGGATAGCCTTGATTTGGAGAGGGGTGCCTAAATAAGCTGTGTGGGTTCTTCCAGCAGATGTCCTTCCAAGGTGTCCTTTGTCTTTCTGCTTGTTTGTGTCCATGGTAGTCCATGCTTTGTCTTCCTTAGCTTGTTAGGTTTCTTCATAAGTGGTGGAATATCAGTAAAGGCTGAGAGCATCAGGTTCATGGAGGACAGTAATGCCTAGGTTTTCAAGGCCACTGACTTCCCTCAGGACCTACTGTCTCCTTCAGTTGCTGTTTCAGCTCTCTGAAAGGTCTTGTCTGTGAAACTCAGAAATCTGTAAACATCTCTCATCCAAATGCCAGTGCCCTTCTGGTCCACATCCCAGTCCAGCGAGTCAGCAAAGCTCTGCAGACTGACTGCCCAGGCCCAGATTCAACCCTGGGAGATGACATACTCCTTTCTCTGAGACAAGCATTCAGCAGGAGTTTTCTTCTGGTAAACTGACTATTCTTATATTCTCTTTCAAGTTCAGCTGTCTTGGTTATGAAACATTAGCCCCAGGCCTCTTCTCAGAAGTCTGAGGTATGCTTCTGAGTGCAGTTCTGTTCAGATCCTCTCATCTTCACTGGCTGACATTAACCACCCTGGTTTATTGCAACTAAAAGGGTGTTCTAGGTGTGTGTGTGTGTCTTCTCCTACCTTTGCCCACGCTCAAGGGAAGCTTGCTTCTTTTGATAAGTTCAATTAGATGTTCTCTGTCATCTAGACAGAAACTGCTTCCTTCTGGGCGCCTCTTGCACCCCTGTCAGCTCTGGTTTCCTAACTAGACTTGTTAGCTAGCAGCGAAGCTGCAAGTACCTGTCTTCAGATGTTTGCAACCTGAGGTTGAATGCTTCTGCTATTATGAAGCAGCAAGATAAGTCATGGCAATATTGAATAATTCTCACCTGAGGATGATAAAATATGTGATTTGCAGTACTTTATTTTCTCCTGCAGTGCTGCCCAGCCCAGGGTGAGTTTCTACCAGGGTTCCCACTGGGTGAGCCAGGAGCAGATGGTGGAAACCAGCACCAGAAAATTCTGCCTGAGCAGTGGAGCCACAGAACTTGTCCTTTTAAACAACAATGGAGGAAGTGGGTTAGTAGAATCAGAAACACTTAGAGAAACTATGTAAAGATTGAAGACACAGTGATATAGCTCCCTTCTCAGAGTTACAATAGCAGAATTCACAGATGGATTGAGTTGGAAGGGACCCTCAGAGATTTTGTCCAACCTTCCTTCAGTAAGCAGGAATACTTCCAACTAGATCAGGATGCCCAGAGCCACATCAAATCTGATCTTGAATGTCTCCAGGAATGGGGCCTCAACCACATCCCTGGGCAACCTGTTCCAGTATTTTAGTACTCTCATTGTAAAGAATCCTCCTTAGGTCCAACCTAAATGTACCGTGCTCCAGTTTAAAACCATTGCTACAAGCCCTTCTAAACAGTCCTTCTCCTGCCTTCCTGTAGGTTCCCTTCAGATGTAGAAATGTAGCTGTAAGATCTTCTTGGAGCCTTCTCTTTTCCAGGCTGAGCAGCCCCAAGTCTTTCAGTCTGTCTTCATAGCAGAGGTGCTCCAGCACTCTGACCATCTTTGTGGCTCTTCTCTGGATCTGCTCCATTAGGTCCATGTCTCTCTTGTGTTGGGAACCTGAGAGCTCCAGGTGAGGTCTCACCAGAGCAGAGTGGCAGAATCACCTCTCTTGACCCATTGGCCGCACTTCTTTTGATGCAGCCCAGGATGCGATTTGCATTTTGGGCTGCAAGTGCACATTGTTGGCTCATGTCCAGTTTCTTGTCCATCGGTATCCCTAAGACCTTTTCTGCAGAGCTGCTCTCAATTTCATTGTCTCCCAGCCTGGACTAATACTGAGGGTCGCCCTGATCTAGGTGCAGGACCTTGCACTTTGCCTTATTGAACCTCTTGAGATTCTCAGCTCACCTCTCCAACTTGTCCAGGTCCATCTGCATGGCACCACATCCTTCAGTCTTGTTAACCAAACCACTCAGCTTGGTATCATATGCAGACTTGCTGAGCACGCAGTCAATCTCATGGTCTGTGTCATTGATGAAGATACTGAACAGCAGTGGTCCCAGCACAGACTCTTGAGGGACACCACCTGTCATCCGTCTCCATCTGGAAACTGAGCCATTGACCACTACACTTTGTGTGAGATCATCCAAACAAATCCAAATTGTTCATAGGAAGAGTGCTCAGATCTTCACACTGCCCCAGCCTGCAGTTAGATTGTGTTCTTCCCTGTTACTGCTCCTGCCTCCTGGAAAGTAGCAGAGCACCTTAAATTCAGACACTTGATGGAGGATTGGGTGAGTAGCCAAGATGAAAGTGGGTCTTTATTGTGTTCTTGTTGAAAGCTTCTATCAGGGGCTTGTGAGCTTTCTTTGGCTCATTTTTTTAAATTAACTGTACTCTGCTGGGGTCTTAACCAGACCTGATATCCCAGCTAGCTGTCCTTCCCCAAGAGCTACGCCTTCCCCCATTCAGACATCTCCATGACCATGTGTCTCACTACAGCTACAGCTAGCAGATGTTTCCAAGTCTGCTGGCTGCGCTCCCAGGCGGCAACGGCAGTGTCTCCCTGCATTGACAGGCACTGTCTGCGAACTCCTTTTTCTCAGAGTTTGGCCAAGAAGTTTGAGCCTATAGAGACAATCAGTTTCATGTATTGTGTGTTTCATCTTGGAGCCATCGTTTGTTTTTCTTCATGTTACAGATCAGCTAGAACAAACAGGTTTTATTTCTTCAAAGCCAGAGGCCAAGGACCGTAGAGTTCAGAGCTGATCGAACTGCAAATACTCGAAACTTCTTTGAGCATCAGGAAACTTAATCTCACGCTGCTTCTCAGTTTCAGAAGCAATCATACAATAACATCTAAGCCTTTGTAACTCAGCATCCATTCTCCAAACACGTCTTTCAGGTTTCTTTGAGAATCAAATTCTCATTCAGATATCAACTTCTGACTTCAAAAGTAAATTGAATTTGTCAGGCTCTGCATGTCTCAAGAAGATGTATTTTCCTCTTCTCTTCCCGGCTGCTATTGATTCTATCTGTTGAATGTCTAATGAGTTTAGTTTTTCTTCAAGGACAAGAATCTTTTTGCCAACTGTTCTCTCCCTTTGTACTTGAGGCTTTCAGATCTTACGTGTGGAGCGGGAGGTCACATCACCCTCGTTTCTCCTGCAATCCCAAAGCAGGCACTTTATCAGAAGCAGGTCAGAAAGTTCTTGATTTAGCAGGAGGCTGGAGTTCCTGATGGCTTACCGTGCATCTCAGAAGTCCTGGAAGAAAGTGGAACATTCTTCAGGCAGAATAAATTTAGTTGCATGGGAAGACTGCTAAAGAAGTGCATTGGGTTGACCAGGTCTTTCCCACACGCTGTGATCATCAACAACACAGAAGAGTAAGATCTGTAGTACAATAGACCAAAGGCTAGTAAAATCAAAATGTGCTGTGAGGGGGAAAGAAAAAAAATAGACGAGAAAGCTTGTGGAAAAGACAACTTTTGTCGGCTGATGATCTGTTTGGACTGCTGGGCTATCAGCTGTAACAATAAGGAGGGAAATCTTCAGCTATAGAAAGCTGGGCTGCAATTGCCCAGCTTGCCCAAAGAAGTGGCCCATGCTCCTGGCAGTCTGGTCACAGAGAAGGGGAGAATAATCTTTTCTTCAATCTGCTGGCTCTTTGAAGTGTAAGTGCAAGGACACAAACCACTTCTGCACCTGGTTGCAGTTCTGAGTCCCAGCCAGCATGTTGTAGTATGGGCTACCATACCAGACTCTAGCTAGTCAAAACAATACTCATTATCAGTGTGGGCTGGGAGATGAGATTGAGAGCAGCCCTGCAGAAAAGGGCTTGAGGGTACTGGTGGATGAAAAACCATAAGAAGGACATGGACTTGATGAAGAGGGTCTAGAGGAGGGTCACAAAAATGGCCAGAAGGCTGGAGCACCTCTCCTGTAAATATAGACTGAGAGAGTTGGGGTTGTTCAGGCTGGAGAAGAGAAGACTCAGGGGAGACCTTATAGTAGCCTTCCAGTATCTGAAGGAAGCCTACAGGAAAACTGGGGAGGGACTGTTTGCAAGGGCATGTAGCAGTAGGACAAGGGGCCACTGCTCCACAAGGTGGAGGCCACATCCTTAGAGACACTCATGGTGAGACTTGATGGTGCTCTAAGCAACCTCATCTAGTTGGGGATGTCCCTGTGTACTGCAGGGGTGTGGGACTAAATGACTTCTAGAGGTCTGTTCCAGCTCAGTGCATTTTGTGATTTACAAAGATGTGCATGCATCTGATGGAAGAAGTGGTGCTGAGGCCTCTGGTTGCTGCCATGGGAGTTGCCTCAGCTTTCTCAGGGAACAAAGTGTACTGGCTATGTGTGTCTGGAAAAAGCCATTCAGCAGAAAACATTGGATAACCACTGTCTTACCTGGGAAGGTCCTCTCTACATGACAGTTTTCTGCATTGCTTCAACAAGTGCCTTTCAGTTAAATGGGATTCTCATCTAGTGTTCCCTCCCATCCAAGGGTCTTCTTCCTTTCAGCTTAGTTGCTTCTACTGTCTTTTTGGGACTGTAGCCTGTATTATTTGCTGGAGTTCTGGAGCTGGCAGCTCACACCCAATGAGATGAAAGCAAACTCTAGGAGTGTGAGGAACTGTCAGTGGTCCATATGGAGAAAGGCCCAGCCCATTGCTTTGCTGCTGTCCTTTTTTATAGTTATGCCTTGTTCAGCCTTCTAACTTTACTGCACTTGGGGCAAGGGAGCTGACTTGAAAGAGACATTCACTGGAGTCTTGGAATTCCAGGGATTATCCATTCCTGAAAAGGAGCCCAGTGTAAAACAGTTGTCCTCCCTAGTAGTGTTTATTCCTCTCTCCAATAATCTCATAGCTGCACCTCTTCTTTTTCCTTTATTCCATGTCAAGGCACAGTGAGGATTAATCTGGACTTTCCTTCCCAGATGTGGAGTGTTCTAAGATGGCAGGCAATCTGGACAGTCCAGGCTGTCCTATCACGCCCAGCAACATGTTTCCATAAGTCCAGGCTTGCAGATAATATGCCCTTTAAAAATGCAGCATCTGTTCTGGTGTTTTCACAAGCTAGAGAAGGTTTGCTGTAGCTGATAAAAACTAATTAAACTGAGGTAAGAAGCAGGGTGGTGAAGCCTTTGGAAGTACAGCATAGTGAGATGAAGTGACTTAATTTGGGAGTGGTTGTGTTGCCTCCTTGTGACCTTCACCCTTAGCATTTATTAGCATTTTAGGGCACTGATATTTCCACGATGACCTCTCTCTCTTTGGGAACCACTTGTCTCTGTAGCTGTTGGATTCAGAGCTGCCTCAACATGCTATCTTCTGTTCTGCAGAAAAAGGGGTGGTGTTTGGCTCGCCACTGACGGAAGAAGGCATTGCACAGGTTTCCCAGCTAATTGAGTATCTGCACAAAAGTAAGTGATTCTGTCTTACTGTCCCAAGGGGTATCTGTCTGGACTGCATCAGGGGTGCAGGCAGTGTAAGAAGCTCTGAGCTCTCCAGCAGCAGGAGTTGGGGCTGCACTAGGTGACTATTCCACAGAATTGCTTAGCAGATACGTTTCTCTCTTTTCCTCTGTACGCAAGCTTCCTCTAGTGATGTGAGCCAGCTTGAAGTCGCATCTCTGAATGCAGTTTGCTGTCAAGCTCTGGAAAGGGGAGGGAACTGGTTTAGTAAGAAGATGGAAATCAGCCTTTGTTTAATCAGTGGCCTTTTTATTCCTCTCTGCCAAGCAGATCTAAGAGCAGAAGGCTTGTTTCGGGTGCCAGGCAACAGCATCAGGCAACAGATCCTAAAGGATGCTCTGAACAGTGGTACAGATATTGACCTGGATTCTGGGGATTTCCATTCCAATGATGTGGCCACCCTGCTTAAGATGTTCCTGGGTGAATTACCAGAGCCACTGCTGACACACAAGCACTTCCATGCCCACCTCAAAATTGCAGGTGAGTGAACAGCGTGGGACAGAGATGAACAGAGGGAATAGAACTAACCTTTTAGAAAGCTGGTAATGCTGCAGAACTGCACACCAGGGTAGAGAAGTATAATCCTTAAAGGTAGAGCAAGAAGGAATTGTCCTGCCACCTCAACCTAGTGGTGGAAAGACTAGAGCTGAAACTACTAAGGAATCAGACCGAGTCTGTCTAGCACAGTCTTCTCTCCAGCAATAAATGGATACCCAGAGGAGGAGAACCCACACTGCTAACTTGGGTCTCCACCTGTTTAATCTGTGGGGGGTCTCCTGCATGGCATGTGGTGTCTGTGTACTTAACTGTTATTGAACTACCCCATGTGAACTTCCTCCATCTCACCCATCACAGCTCTTAGCAACTGCATTGTCCTGTTGGAGGAGTACCATAGGTTAACACATCTGGTGGGGAGCTTGGGAGATGCTGAGGGAGGGCCAAGAACTGTGTTTGGAAGAGAACTGCATGTGAAGCTGGAAAGGTAACTGATTGCAACTAGCCTACTGTTCTAAATAGCAATGTATGTCTTCCTTTTTCTGCCTTGGCAGACTTGACTCTGTTTGATGAGAAGGGGAACAAGACCAGCACTCCAGACAAAGAGCGCCAAATTGAAGCCCTCCAACTGCTGTTTTTGATCCTTCCTGCACCCAACCGCAGTTTGCTCAAGCTGCTGCTGGACTTGCTCTACCAAACTGCCAAGAAGCAGGACAAGAACAAGATGTCTGCCCACAATCTTGCCCTCATGTTTGCACCCCACATCTTATGGCCCAGAAATGTGAGCAATGCCTCAGTATGTGGGGGTGGGATATCACAAAAGTAGAAAGCAGAAGCTTGGCAGGCATATAGGGAAAGAACAAGATGGGAAGATTAGGTGAGGGTTGGAGACGGGGATGGTGGGGTGGAGATCCTGGCAGGACTTAGTCCTAGTGTTCAGTCCAGACCTGCTGTAGGTCTCATTTGCAGCTGATGCTTCATCTTTCCAGTAAAACTAAAAGCACAGCGTAGTCCTGCTTCTTTTAAGTGTGGCAGCTCAGACTGCACAACTTCTTGCAAGGTTTTTGTGCTACTGGTAACCATTTGGCCCTGTCTAGTTCTTCCTCTCAGAGCATTTTTGGCTCTGTGAGTTGGTCTTGTTGGTGTGCTGAGAACCTTGCCTGCCTTTTTGCTCAAAGCAGGTCTCCTGCTGAGGCACTGTGTCTTGTGTCCCAAGGACAGCAAGGGCAGCAGAGACCCCTCCTGATCTCCTTCTAACTGCTGTGCCTTTGGCTATGCCCTCTTGCCAGGTGACAGCAAATGACCTTCAAGAGAATATCACAAAGCTTAACAATGGAGTGACTTTCATGATCAAACACTCTCAGAAGCTCTTCAAGGTAAGTGCGCTTTGGAGTCTTGCTCTCCTTGGCCCTTCAGCAGAAGACTGAAAGCCTCTTGTCCAGACAGATCCCACGTGTCAAGTATATATTCTGAGTGTTGTCTTCTGCAGTAGAAGAAGGAGGATTTCTACAAGAGACTGCTCCTTTAGTGGCATGGGAGGAGATCTTTGCTGGGCAGGCAGCCCAGGAGGAGGAGGACAGGCCCAGCTGGAGGTGGCTTTGTGCCTGGGCAGGTCAGAAGCTCGGTGCAGTGTAACACCTCCCTCTGCTGGACACCGGCACCCCTTGCCCAGCAGGGAAACCTGCTTCCTGAGAGCAGGTAGTGACCAGGCTTCTCTCAGGTTCTGGTAGGATAAGGAAATGGAATGGGCTTCTCCTGGTCGAGTGGTACCAAGAGCTGAATGTAATATGGCAGGCCACTTTGTTGTGAACCTTTCTGCAAATGGTAGTCACGCCACTGCTGTTGCAGGCACAGCCTGCAGTCTTGACCTGGATGCTGTGGCAGTGCAATCAGGAGTAGGGGGCTTTCTGCTGATTCCTCCAATGAAGTGTCTGTGCAACATACAGTCTTTTGGCTTCTTGGGACCTTCCTGGTCACTGTAGGGATCTGCTTTCTGAAAAGTATTCTTCCTTCTTTGTCAGAACATAGTTAAGAGCTGGGGAAATTGCTTGGAAAAAGTTTCTTTGGAACTCTGCTCTTACTCTGTTCCACTTGTGCTTTTTGCCTGCATCAAAAAGAAACTTAACAGGTAGTGCAGTGGGGACATGCAGTTCTGTTGCTTTGCCCTGGACAGATGAGTCTCGATGAAAGTGGCTAGTGTGGTATAGTTGAAAGCAGCACCTGCTGAAGCCACTCTTTCCCCAGGGCCAAACACACTACACATACATTTGGCCTTTCCTCTGCTTGTTGTCACAGGCCCCAGCATACATCCGGGAGTGTGCCAGGCTGCACTACCTGGGATCCAGAGCTCATGCATCAAAGGTAAGGCAAGGTCAGCAAATGCAGCACCTGTCCTTTATGAAAGGGCAGAGGTTGTGATACTGTGTAGGGATCCTTGTGGGTGAAAGAAGCTGAAAACAAACGAAGTTGTGAAAAGGGATCTGTTAGAGAGCAGGAGTGATGGAACCATATGGTGTGGTAGTAGGGGCAGCTGCATTAGGGAAATTGGGCAGAGTTGAAGCATCTGTTAATCAAAAGGACAGGGAAAGCTACCAGCCCCCGTTTAGCAGAAATGTGCTCCCTGTGCCCAGTACATGCAGCACCTGCTCCTTCATGAGGTTGTGCCTTCCAGACAGACAGACTCTCCTGCTGCTGTGGCCAGACTGCTTGGAAGAAGGGCTAGGATAAAGGCTACTTGCTGCCGCTGGGACAGGATTTGTTCATTTGGCCAGCAAATGCTTCCCTGCCTCACAGAGCTGCAGAAAGAGGGAAGATGCAAGGAGAGACACTGACTCTTGTCTAGCCTGGGAGGGCTTCTGCAGCTGATATTCAGGAGGGAAGAAGCATTGGGGTCACCTTTGTATTACTGTCACCTCTTCCTGGCACAGGGCCTGCTGGTGCAGTGCTGCTGCAGAGGGGTAGGGAATACACATTCCTGTGCTTTCACTGGGGCTGAGGCAGCTCAGGAGATTCTTCCCAACCTGGCTCAGATGGGTGGCTCGTTTGGGTTAAAGCATGGCAATCAGCTGCTGTCTCCGCTCTCCCAGGATGATCTGGATTTGCTGACGTCTCCTGGCTCCAAGGAATTGCAGCCCCTCAAGTCTCAGAAGCGAAGCCGTCTGGACTCTTGCCATCAGGAGGAGACCCAGCAGCGCACGGAGGAGGCACTGAAGGAGCTCTTCCGCCATGTCCACAATATGCCTGACTCTGCAAAGAAGAAGAAACTTCTCCGGCAGGTAGTTTGGGGCTGAAAGATGTCTTTGAGATGTGCTTGGCAGCACATCCTGGGTATAGGACTGAAGGCGGGGTCTTCTTGGAAGCTGCTTCTAATCCTGGGGAGGATGGGCTTTGGGCTCTGTAAGTGGCAGAGCTGTAAGAAGGCAGGGGGAGGAGACCACCTGTCCTAGTGCTCTAAGCCAGGGACTTGCCAGTAGTTCCCCTGATCATGGCCTTATTGAGCTTCCTCCCTCGGAAAGGGAAGTCTTGTCCCCTCTTGCCTGTGTGGAATGGACAAAATGGTCTCATCTCAGTCTGGTGAGCATTCCCACGCAACCTAGTGCTCCAAAGAGACTGATCAGTATGGTCTGCACCAGTCCTAGCTGTCAGCTTCCAGCAGCTGCCCCAAACCCCTTTCTGCTCCAACACTTGCTGCTTTTGGCTAATCTGGTAGGACATCGCAAAGGAGCCTCACACCCAGACTTCTTTTACTTCTGCATGGGAGGTGTGGCCGCCTTGTGCTTGCTTCTTCCTGCAGCTCTGAGCCTGCTTCTCTATTTTGGAGTGCAGAAGAGACACACTGAGCTCTAGGTAGAACGCAGCAGGTAGAACGGCACACAGCAGCAAGCAACTGGTGTAACTGGCAATAACTGCGCTAACACTGCTCTCCTGTTTCCTCCTAGTTTAATAAGCATTCTGCAGCTCTCACTCCTGGCTCTGAGGTGCTCATGTCCCCAGCACCACGACGTACCCGCTCACGCTCCTTCAGTGGACTCATTAAGGTAAAGGCAACAAAGACCTGTGCTCTTTGCTGTGAGTTTCTGATGTTGCTTTCTGCTTCTGCCTTTCTCTGTCTTGAATGAGGCCCTCAAAGTGTAGGGATTGTTCGAAGTGTTGGTGACAAAAGAAAACAGATCCGCTGTGGACAGAAAAGGCAGCCCAGTGACAATGGTTAGTGTAAAGCGTAATTATGTATGAAACACATGACTGCAGGGCCTGTGCAGTCTTCTGAAGGATGATTGCATCCTGAGATGAGAGGAGGACTGGCAGGGTGCTGATTATGTAGTCTATAGCCTCTTAGGACAGGTGTTAGGATGCTGTAGGCTTCTGCTACACAGCAGCATGTACCTGCCTCTGACAGACTGGGCTCCTGGCCAGCACCCAGGTCAGCCTCTAAGCCCTTTACAGTGAGACAGGCTCAGCCTGGTGATGTGTGGTATTTCAGCTGCTTCTGCTTTGCAATCTTTGTCCCAGCTTGGCTCGCTTTTTTCTTTCCCAGCATCCAACTGCTTACCAGCAATATATCCTGCTTCTTCCCTTTCTTTTTCTGCTTTGCACTCTAAGCACTAGCCAACAGCCCTTTCTTCTTACGGCAGCGGAAGGTTTTGGGAACCCCAGTTATCCTGGAGAGAAGGAGCAGGGATGCCACACCAGAGCCTGAGCGAGTCAGCAAAGAGAACATTCACCTGGTAAGAGTTGCTCCCAGCACTGCTGAAGCAGTGGGGCATGTGCAAGGGTGCATGTGCAAGGCATGTTTGGCTGCAGCTTTTGAGTACTCATTTCGGCAGTTCTTGGGGGGCTTCATACTGTTCTATGCCAAAGAGAAGATTCCAAGTTTCCTGGGGCAGTGCCTGAGGATTGGAAGAGTGCCAATGCCACTCCACTCTTCAAAAAGGGCAAGAAGGAAGACCTGGGCAACTACAGACCAGTCAACCTCACCTCCATCCCTGGAAAGGTGATGCAGCAGCTCATTCTGGAGGTTGTCTCTAACCACATGAAAAAAAAAGAGGGTTATCAAGAGGAGCCAGCATAGACTCACTAAGGAAATCTTGATTGACTAATCTGATAGCCTTCTATGCAGGCATGACCAAATGGATAGATGAAGGGAGAGTGGTGGATATTGTCTATCTTGATTTCAGCAAGGCTTTTGATACTGTCTCCCATAACATCCTCATAGGTAAACTCAAAAAGAGTGGGTTAGATGATTGGACCATGATGTGCATTGGTACCTGGCTCAACAACAGAGTTGTGATCAGTGCTGCAGAGTCCAATTGGAAGCCTATAGCCAGTGGTGTTCCCCGGGATCAATACTGGGTCCAGTTTTGTTCTTCATCAGTGAGATGGATGAGGGTATTGAGCGTGCCCTCAGCAAGTTTAATGATGATACAAAATTGGGCAGGGAAGCTGGCACCCTGTCAGGCTGTGCTGCCACCAGTGAGATCTGGACAGGCTGCAGAGCTGGGTGAAGGCAAGTCTCATGAAGTTCAAGAAGGACAAGTGCAGAGTATGAGTACAGACTAGGAGTTGTCCTGCTGGAAAGCAGCTCCATGGAGAAAGACCTTAGAGTCCTAGTGGACAGCAAGTTCTCCATGGGACAGCAATGTGCCCTTGAGACCAAGAAGGCAAATGGCCTTGAGAAAAGTGTCCAGCAAGTCTAGGGTGGTTCTCCTCCCACTCTACTCCACCCTGGTGAGACCACACCTGAATACTGTGTCCTGTTTTGGGCTTGCCAATTCAAGAGAGACGGTGACCTCCTCGAGAGAGTTCAGTGGAGACTTACAAGGATGGCTGTGGGACTTGAACACCTCTCCTATGACGACAGACTGAGAGACCTGGAGCTGTTTAGTCTTGAGAAAAGAAGACTGAGAGGAGATCTTAACATCTATAAATATGAGGGGCGGGTGTCAAGGTGAAGATGATGGTCTTTTAAATGGTGCCCAGTGATAGGACAAGGAACAATAGGTACAAGCTAGAACAGAGGAGGTTCCACCAATATGAGGAGACACTTCTTTATGGTGGGGGTGACAGAGAACTGAAACAGGCTGCCCAGAGGAGTTGTGGAGTCTCCTCTGGAGACTTTTCAAAATCCAACTGGACGTGTTCCTGTATGGCCTGCCCTAGGCAATCCTGCTTTGGCAGGGGGCTTGGACTTGATCTCTGGAGGTCCCTCCCAACCCCTGACATCCTATGATTCCGTGATTCTTCTGCATGACCAAATTAGGCCGTGAGAAGCTGCTGTGAGGAGAGCAGAGCAGATGGGAAGGGCAGCATTGGGATTGGGGTGGCAGCACTGGGCCTCTATTCCAGTCTTGTCCCTCTGGCTCTGTTTGTGCCATGATGTACTGGCTTGTGCCCCTTCACTCTCCCCTTCTCCACAAGTTGTATACTGCCTGTGGGTAGTAGGGCTGCCCCATGGCCCAGACCAAACGTGAGTGGATTTGTGTGATAGCTGCTCTCTGGTAGCACAAGCAGCTCCTAGGGAAGGCTGTGGAGGAAGGCTCCCACTTCATTCCCAAGCTCTCATATTTTCCTCTCTTGTCCAGTTACAAAAATGTGGATCTCCAGCTCACATGTCCCAGGCAAAGCTGAAGTCTTCGGAGGGACGGAAAGAGGTGAGACACAGCCCCCACACCCCCCTCCATTCTCCTCCCTGCAGGGACCCTGAACCTGCTGGGCCCTCAGATCTGCAGGGGCAATGTCTTGTGCACAAGGCTCTGACTGATACAGTCCCCTGACTTACAGCAGCCTGCTCCATACTGAGCTGTGAGCAGCTGGCATGCTGGAATCTGATCCTTGAAGGGTTTCACCTGAGCAGTATACTGCTCTTCTACCGATGAGCTGGCAGGCTGGCTGTCACAGAAAGCACAGGGTGGTGCTAACAGCCAGTCAAGGAGGCAGTGGGAGGAGAGGTTGTTGCAGCCTACAACCAACTGCTGTGTTTGTCCCTGTCTGCCTCTAATGCTCTTATTTGATAAAAGATTTAGGAGGCAAACGCCAGGAAGGAGTCCTTGCAGAGGGAGGACAGCACATCAACCTTTTCTTGCAAGGTACTCCATGTTTCAAGCATTCACTTGCTCTAATTCTCTGCTCCAGGAATCCTGCCGACGCATGCGAGGCCACCTGCTTCCCAAGGATTCATCATCCCTCTGAATCTTCTCACACCAACTCACGGGTGGGGATTGCCCAGCCTCACAAGCTGTGAATGATGTGCTGCACGGAGAGGGGAGAGCTGCAGGCTCACAGCAACCCTCACCAGCACGGCAGCACTCTTGAAACTGGACCTTTGCAAAGACTGCAGGGACTCGTTTCTTTCTGTATATAAATTATATTTCATTTTACTATGGGGTAAACCACTATCTAACCAAAACTTGTGCAGCATGTCTGACCTGCTGGCTCTGGGAAGAGCTGGAGTGCTTGCCTACAAGGGCCCTACGTGCACCCCCAACTTTCTCTGCAGTGTTGCTAGGCTGTATTTTTTTTTTCTTCTTGCTTTTCTACTCTTGAGTTTTTAACATGTTGGCTTGGTTTTGCTCCTTCCCCTATCTTAGCAGTGAGACTTCAGCCTTCACCCACATCCTGCCAGCTAATCTTACCTCTTGCCTCCTCTGGAGCTCTGCTCTCTTGCTTCCTCTGGGCCCTGCTTTGCCTTTCGGACCCTGGAGGGCTGGAGTGCACAAACGGTACAGGGTAGAGGATGGGCCTGGAAGAAGAGGAGAGGCTCTGCAAACCATCATTTCAGATGGGGGCAGGGGAAAAAAGCTTCTAAACTCATCTCTCTGTTTCAACTTGAGCTGAAGGCAATCTTTGCTCACTGCCTTTGTGTTTCCATGGCACATAACTGCTGCTGGGCTCTGCCTGGTGAGCAAGGAGTGCCTCTGCTTTGTACTGCCTCAAAGAAGCTAAGCTGAGCAGGGCGGGAGGTTGGCAAAGACTGTCTGGGGCAGGAGAGCTTAGCCTTTGGAAGTGTCTGGGATGGGCAGAGCCTGGTGACTGTTTGCATAGCATAGGAACAACATGAACAGCATGAGAGGGGAGAAAGGACTCCAACCATTTGTGATTTACTGCAAGTGGTGCTGGGGGCTTTGGCTCAATATCTGGATGGCTGGTGAGGCAACTAGCTAATTAGTCATTAAACTGGGGGATAGGGCCAGAGCTGGCTTCAGCACTTTGGCCTAAGCTGCGAAAATGAGATGAAACCATCTAGTGCAGAATAAACACCCATCACAACTGGCCAGCATCAGCTGTCTTGTTAAGCTGAAGTGCTCCAGTAAGCTGATCTTGCCAGACCCTGTCTGCAACTGCTCTGGGGTAGGAAACACACAGGGTGACTACTTTGAAATAAAGATTTAATCAGCTGAGGAATCATCTAAAGACTTCTCAGCCCTTCTTGGTGAAGCAAATAATCTCTGGAATCCAATTATTATTGTCTTCTAATCTTTAAGAACAAGCAGCCAGCAAGAGTTAGACCTCTGTCTTTGACAGCTTTCTGAGACAACTGTGGCAGGAGGTGTGAATACTGGGATGTGAGCAGGGAGTTCAGTCCGGCTGACTAGAGCTGTCAAAACAGGGCATCAGAACCCCCTGCAGCTTAGCTGGAAGTCAGGTTTTTTTGTTTGTTTGTTTGGCTTTGATGTTGTTATTTGTTGGTTGGTTTCTGGGTTGGTTTGTTTGTTTTTTGGGGTGGTGGGTTATATGTTTGGGGTTTTGGTTTTTTTCTTTTGTGTGTAGGTTTTTGATTGGTTGGTTTGTTGGGTTTGGGCTTTTTTTTTTTTTTATGTTACAAACCTATGTGCCTCATCCTGCTCTTTCCAAAGGGATGTTACTGGTAGTTTAGCAAGATTTGCTTGTCCCTCATCTGACCCTTGAAAATTTAAGAGGTAGCGGGACTGTTGATGTGTGAATTGGGAGCTGCTGGTGTTAGAAGCCTCTGTCACAGCAAAGAAAGAACTCCAGTTCTTCAGAGACTGGGCAGGCAAGGATGCTGTGAGGAAGGACAGAGGCTGATTGCTATGGTAGCAGTATGTGCTTTTTGGATGTGCCTGTAATCATTTCCTCTGGAGGCTGAAGCTGTCTCTGCTCTTCTCCAAAGGGACACCATGTGTTTTGCTGACTGCACTTCTACCCTGCCTCTGCAGTCCACTGCTAGCAGAGACCTGAGGATCTTAGCTTTGCCTCTAAATGGAGATGAGGCAGAGCTGCAGGTTGAGCCACAGTGCAGAGGGACCTAGGTCTGTTCCTGCTACCTCCTCTTGCTACCTACTTGCATTGAGGGTGCTTGCTAGGCAAAGCATTTGTTCATCCCATCCCTGCTATCCTTATTGTCCCCTGCTTATTTGGGTGCATATCTCTGGGTGTCTGTTTGGCAAGGCAGTCTTGTTCATAGAACTAAATTCACTGCTCCTGCAGAGACAAGAGGAACATAACTCACCTCTCCACTGTCCCCGCTTTACTGACAGCTTTTGCTCAGGTTTGGCTTCTGGCACAACTGAGATTTGCTTAGCTCTAAGAAAAAAATATCTATGGGGCATCAGCCTGGCATTTTGCATGTCTCCAATGCCTTTCCTGCCAAGGGGCTGGCTGCAGTCTCTAGACAACGGCAATCCTGGGAAGGGTTTGATGCCCTGGGCTTTAGCCCATGGTGCTGTCCTCTGTATACAGAGGATGGTGCTAGCTGACAGATTCAGCTTCTAGGACCTTTGGCTGTTGCAGTCCCAATGTCTTCGCACTGTCTCACAGGCACCAGGGAGTTTAGTCATGCTTGGATGTGTCTCATTTGTCTGCCTTGTGCAATGACTCACGAGGTTGCTTCCTCCCAGAGCAGCCACTAACTGTTCCCAGAGTCTATAGTTTCCAAAGTATTTTTAATCTTTGTCCTTATTTATATATGCTATGTATGTACTGTTTCAGACTGTTGCCTTTGTGTGTTCATGTGTAAACCCCGTATTAAATGCTTTTATTTTTAGTGGATTTGTTCAGTGGTTTAAGCAGTTTCGTTGGGACAACAATGACTTGGTGGTGCATCCACCTTCAAAAGGAAGGATGTGTCTTCTCAGAACCCCAGAGCTCCTATTCTTAAGTGCAGGGGTGTTTGAGGTTCTGCCTGCCTGCAGGAATGGCACTACAGATCCCCAAAGAGGGATCCTAGTGTGATGGTGAGTGCCCAGAAGGGCTGTCTTTGCCTTGCAGGGATGAATTTGGACCTCTTCTTTTCCCATCTTCCTCCTGCTGTCATCCAGGGTGATGGGAAATCAGGTTTACAAAGAGCACTTTGTATAAATAATGGATCAAATGAATACATTTCTCTCTATAGAACAATTCTTCCCTTGCAACTCTTGCCTGCCAAGGGAGGATGGTTTCTTGCATTTTCTTTTCCTCCTTCTTAATAATGGCGTCTCAGATTTTATGCAGATTATTTCTCTGTGAAGTTCTTCCACATTTGAAGTGCCCTGGGCTTGCCTGCCATGGCTCAGACACTCATTAGCATCCTCACTGTGCAACTGAAAATCAAGCAGGAGAAGCAAGCAGCACAGTACCCTTGGAACCGGCACTGCCTTCCTGCAGGGTGAACTTCAAGGAGGTTTCAGCCCCTTCAGGGTTGCATTTGGGTGCCATGGGACTGGTACATCCCATCTCTGTGGAGCTTGGAGAGCAGGGAGGGGATGGGCCTCTGTGCACTGGAAAATGGGGATGGTAGTCCAGGGAGACATTTCTGTTCTTGAAAACGTTGAACAGAGGAATACAAAAACTCACAATAGGTATTTTGAATACCGCAAACCCAAATATCACCTCCCCAACAAGCCGTGGTTCAAAGAGAGCTTTATATGGCTTACACAATTGAACAAATGAATAGCTCTCAGTCCCTGAAGCCACAACCAAGCACCGCAAGTGAAAGGGCAGTAGTTGTTGGGACCAAACACTGGGTGAAGATACACTTTTAGAGGCGGATTGCTCAGCTTTCAGTGTGTTTGCTTTGGGCTGTTGGGATTCCTGCACAGCAGCGGCGTTACAAAGCAAACAAGCGGTGCTCAGCCTTCGCTTTATCAAACAGTTTTTTATCTCGGATTGTACAGCGCAGACTTGCAAATAAGTTCTGCAGGATGTCACCGCTCTCTAAATCAATATCGGTAACTTGTCTTGAGTGTTGGGGTTTTTTGGACTGTTCTACCTTGTTTTGGATTGGAAATAAGATGTTTTTTCTCTCTTAAATTACCATGCGTGGCTGGGAGCTGTCATGCTGCTGATGCATCTCACTGCCTTGGGCAACCGTAGACAAAAACCATGAGCACTGCTAGCGATGGATGCTGGCACCAACCAGACCAGTTATCAGGCTTTACAATCTCATTGGCTTAGATTAACTAATATTTTTTCATGGAGTGAATAAATTACCATGTTTAGTTTTGCTTGCTCATCCCCTCAATGAGGGTTTTGTGCTGAAGCTCATTAACGGTGCAGGCAGGTAGATGCCGAGATCTCC
Organism: Eubucco bourcierii; assembly: GCA_013396675.1. Taxonomy (NCBI): domain Eukaryota; kingdom Metazoa; phylum Chordata; class Aves; order Piciformes; family Ramphastidae; genus Eubucco; species Eubucco bourcierii. Next base: position 263,798 of record VWZE01016001.1, read on the forward strand.
GTGCTGGGTCCCACACTGGTCTTCCACTTGTGCTGTGGACCAGGGTGGGGGATCTCTGCTGGCACTAGCTCTCTGACCCCAACCTGCTCCAGCCCAGCTTTGTTCCTAGGAAGTGCCCAAGCATGAGAAGAGCAATGGGTTGGTTTGTGCGGGGGGGCATCTGCATCTCGAGGCAAGGAGAAGCTGTCCCTAGCTGTACATTACAGTTTGAGATACTTCCCAGCACCAACCTTTGAGGTGCTGATTCAATTTGGATCAGGGAGACAGTACATTCCCCACTGAGTCTTAGCTGGAGTGGGCATTACTGTACTCCTCTGCAGTCCCACCTGTCCTGTGTCACACCACCATCCCCTGCCTTGCTTCTGAGAAGGTTTTACAAACCCACCATCCAGCTCTCCCATGGGCTGCCTTACATGATTTTAAACTTGTCTCCTTTTGCACCTGAGAAGAGAACTGGGTCACACTTAACCCTCTCTGCTTCTGGATGCAGCTTTTGTGTTGCTATGACAGAGAACTGGGATGAATGGAGGTGAAAACCTGCCTTGGGCATCATGGCTGTGGGCATCTGTGGGGTGAGGTTGTTACAGAGTTTGTTTCTTCCAACCTGAGCCTTGCTCCCCTGGGGAGCAGGGTCTCAGCAACTTCCTGCACAAAAGCATCTGGCTCTATTGTACCTTGCCAGGGCCATTTTGCAGCAGCAGCACATAAAAGGGGCTGGCAGCACACCCTGTAGGACAGAACTTCTTACCCACCTCTAGCACTGGAGCTCCCAGGGACAGATGTGCAGGGGTGGGGCAGATTTAGAGGTGTCTGGTTTGTCCTCGCTGGCTGCATCTATGGGATGGAGTAGGTAGGAAACTGGACTTACAATTAAGGTGGGCAAGGACATAAAATGCTGAGAAGAGGCTTGGGGAAATACACATTTTTACAAAGGGCAAAAAATCAACTCTGCAGGAAGCTCCTAACATGATTCTCCAGCTCCATTGAGTCCATGCCTGCATCTGGAGCTGAGCAGTTCTGTCACAGGGCAAGCTAAACCCTTTACCTCTCCAGTTATTTTTTACTACTGTCATCCTCTTGATATCCATCAACCAGACCCTGGTAACCAGTCACTTAGGCTCATGCCTTGGAGATTGCTTCTCCGTTCTGCAGCACATGCACCCTGAATGTGCTTCCTCTACACCGTGGGAATTCTGGTGATGAATGCAAAGTGGAGCCAGCACCAGCTCCCCCACCCCATGTGTGCAGAATCTGACTTTCTTCAGCCTCCAGTAGTTTGTGACTCTCTAAGTGTTAGGGAAGGAGAAGCAGGAGTGCAGGGACACTCATAACTGAGGGGCTAACATGGCTTTAGAGAGGCCACCTGTGACTGTGGATGCATGATAAGCCCAAGCAGGCATGCAGCTCCACTGTGGGACTGGCTGACAGCTAGCCATTAATATGGAGCACGGGCAGCCTCATCTGCACTCAGGGCATCTTTGTTAACAAGATCAGAACAGAGTCACTGCCTCCCTCATCCATCAGCTGAGGCACTCTGTATTTCTCAGGTTAGATTGTTTCCCAGCTCAGGGATGTCAGTGCAACGCGGACTGCAGTAAGTGAAAGAAGGGATTGGTGGGAACAAGCCCTCTTCCTTTAAAAACAGAACCCTGTGTCTCTGCTCACCCCTAGGCCAAGGTCATAGCTAAATCCTGAAAGCCCACCTGCTCCTACTGAGAGGCAGGGAGGAGCTGAAGTTTATGGCACCATGGAGAAATATGTTGGGATACACTTGGCAACAGCAAATGGAAAGTTAGTCTATTAAACAGTAAATTATCCCTCCCATGCATCTTCATTGAGGAGGCTTAATGAGTGGCTCCAGGCAGAGCGAGCGGGAAGAATGGTGTGTGGAGTACTGTGTGGATGTAGAACAATTATTACATCTGGGGACCCCTGAGTCCCCACTCCCACACTGCACCAACAACAGAGTTGCCATGCGTGAGACGTTTCACAAGTACTGCCTCTCCTGTGGTTTATTCAAACCACCTTATGCCATGTCACAGAGATCCCAGGGGCTCATGTCCAGCTGTGCTGAAAACAGCATCTCCCCATCTGCATCTGGGCTTTTTGGTGCAAATGTTTTCCTTATGGACTGGAGCTGGTTGGGGGAACCCACAATGCAAGGCCTGTTCCCTCTGCTCAGCTGTGACAGAGAGCAGGGGTGTGGACTGTTTATGTCCTGTGGCTCTGTGATTAAGGCAGTGGGACAGGTTGTGCTCCCCTCAGTTGGACAGTCCCTGTTGTGTGACACTGGAAGGAAACCTACCTGCTTGGGAGCCTTAGCATTTCCCACATCATCCTGAAGGACCCAATGGATGCTGTTTATTTCACTTGCTCTTAGTGATGGGGTCCCCAGGCAGTACAGCTGCCCCACTCTCCTGCAGTCAGTGGGGCCACATTCACAGTTCACTGGCTATGCTTGAAGGGCGATGCTGGCCGTGTTTGCACAGCAATGATTTTGCTCTTTGCCAGTGAGGTAGGGCTTGTCCCTGGATGTCAGAAAGAGCTCATCCCAGTGCTGCTTGCTGCTCCTGTTAACTGGGTGAGATTTACTGTGATCCAGGCTGCCCACAGCACTCTATGATAGAACCATCAAGGGCATTGTTGTGCTGTGCAAGCCCAACAGGTGCCCTAACGGGTCCAACATGCTGGCCCTCTCCCACATACTGCCTCATTCTCCATAGCCAAACATGTTTGGCAGGACAAAAGGCAGCCTGGCCTCTCAGCAAGAGCTGACCAGGTATGACAGATGTGGCCCTGCCCAATGAAGAGACAGCTCTCCAGACTGCTCTACGTGAGGTCTCTGGGGGCCACTAGAGAGAGGTCATGGTCACTCTTGACATGTCTCTAGCTGGGTCTTGCAGGCGTTGATCCTAAACCAGGTATGTCCCAAACCTGTGATGTTGCTGGTGGAGGAAGGGTTTGAAGCACAACCCTGGTGCAAGGAGAGCTGGATCTGGCCATCAGTCAATGCTTCTTGGTAGGTGAGTTGAAGCAGGCACCATGTGTGCATGCTACTACTCGTGTTCTAAACACTTCTACTCCATACTAGTGTCTGGTCCTATCTTGAAAAGAGCTGAGTGCTACTGTGGACTAGCAACAGCCATGTCATGGCTTCACAGTGCCATAGCAAGTATGGGCTAGGGCATGCTGCCTTCTCTGCTCACTGAGGTGTGGGGTGTAGCAATGCAGCAGATGCCTTGAAGCTCAAGGGTGCTGGGAGTTGCTGTCAGCCACCAGCAGCTCTGGCGAGAACGCAGTACCAGCCCAGACTGCAGGAGAGCTAATGGAGGCGGGGTGCAGCCCATGCTGGGGTGAGTGGAAATGCCAGGATGCTGCCTTGGGGCACTTGGCTTAAAACTGGCAGCAATTTTCATTTGAAGCTTTGTAGCTGCTTCACATCTCTTTGCACGACAAGTCTGGTGCATACTCTGGAATCCTTCCCCGGATCCTCCCATGAAAACTCTTCTACTGTAAAAAAAGCTTCTGCTTCATTTTAACCAAACCCAGAGCCCATCAGACAATCCAGATGGTCTCTCTCTTTATCAAACAGTTTGGCCCAAATCCTGGTGGCAGACAGCAGGACTGGGCCTCCCCCGGTAAAGAAAGTTTGGGGTTTATTTTTCTCCCTGCTCCTCGCCTGTGTTGAGAGGCACCCTGGGCCTTCCCTGGACAGCTAGTTCTCTCCAAGGCCTGCATCACCCCATGCAACGTATCTGGGCAATTTGGGATCACCCGAATGCACCATGGTCTGAGTTGTGGAAGAGGGGCCTTGCTGCACAGCCTGTCCTCCAGCTCCACTGTCCTGCTTCTCCAGGCGTGTGTGGCCCTTGCTGTTGGCAGCCCTGGAATGATATTGCTTTTGCAACCAGAGCAGCTGCAGAGGGGTCAGCCATGGCAAACAGCCCAGCTCAGCACTATGTTGTGCCAGGGCACTGGGCACTTGCTGTGTGGCAGGCAGTGGTAAGAAGCTCCCAAAGGAGAGCAAGAGTCAAGGTATTCACAGAAGAAAATGTTAGTGTTGACCTGAAATGGAATTTTCACCCTCCCAGCCTTGTACTCCTCACTGGAACTGGGGCAGGTGGTGATGGCCTCCAGACAGACTCCTGCTGGCTACTCCTTTTGCCAAGACCATGGCCCCAACTGTAAAGTGCCTGGATGTTGCTGCAGCTGGACACAGAGACGGAGGGAGCCTATTTACTATTTACTCTGCAGATCATAAGGATTTGCCTGGGGCAAGTTCTTGAAAGAGGGAGGAAACAAGATCACTTGTCCTGCTCCTGCCTTCCCACCAGCATCAGAGGTAAAGGGCAGGTTAAGAAGACCTGGCTCTGCTCTGCTGGGCCAGGGGTGAGTTTCATAAGGAGGGGGATCTCAAGTATCACACCGATGGCAGCTAGCTTTGGGGGATGCCAAGCTGCAAAACATCCTTCCACCTCCAAAAAAAAACTCAGCTGAGGTCTTCAGCACAGGGCCCCTTTGGGTATCATTGCTATCAGGGTCTCCCTGAAAGCCACAGGGCAGGTTGTGGAGCCACCTCTACTAACACCGTGCCAGCAAGGGGTCAGCTCCCAGAGTCCTGGGAAGCAGCTCATCTTCCTCGCTGTCAGGGCTGCTGGGTAGCAACGAGGAACAAACCCCTTTCATCCATCTCAGGCACAGCTTCCTCCCGGGACTGAGGCCAGAGGAAGGAGATGTCACAAAAATGCAGACAGATGATGGGAGTCTGCATTCGGGATGGGAAAGAGCTTCTGCTCTGGGCCAAACTAGTGCAGCCCTGTGTGTGTATGTAAGGTGGCTCTTGCCACGCAGACACCTCCTCGCCCTAATTAGGGAGCTTGTGGAGATCCATATGCAGAAGGCACTGGTTTAAGAGGTGTTCCTGTCCCTGGGACTTGCCACCATCCCTGCAACTATCCTGCCGGCTGATGAAACGAGTGTGCAGTGAGGTGTCTGTCTTCAAACACCTCTGCTGCTGCTGCTAGAGCAATGCAACAGGCTCCCATCTCCCCTCCTTCCGTATTTTTTCCCTTTGAAATGAGACATTTGTAGCAATTGCTGCCAGTAACCAGCTCTCTTATTTTTAAGGACTCAGCTCTTGGACTCAACGGGGTTACAGGTGTCTCAGATAGTTAAAACAGGTGACCAGACTTCTTGGTTGCAACCCTCCTGCTTTGCATTTGCTGACCTCAGAGAAGAAAATTGAAGGTAAAAAGGTGCATGCAATGCTCACATTTCTAAGATGTCAACTATTTGCGGGTCATGTTGAAATAGCTGTATTTTGCCTCTTCCTCGTGGAGTGGTGACAAAGACATTTTGGTGACTTTATTACCTGCAATGTTTCCCTAGAGCGAGAAAGGACATAGCCAGTGCCACCGCTGGTACTTTAAGACTTGCAGTCTGTGTGTGGGGCAAAGAGCAAAGCAGAGCTACCTCCCAAGTGCCCCCTGAGTGCTGTTGTGCCTGGCAGAAGGGTTCCATGAGCAGATCGAGTACCAGTGACAGCCTGCTGTGTGGGCTGCCGCGTTCCCGCGCCTCGCCTGGGCTCTGGAGGCAGGGGGATGGGGCTCTGGGCTGCCAGGTGGATTAGCAGGCGCTTTAACCGATCTCTGCCACTCTCTAGGGTATCTCTCTCCACACGGTCTCCTTGCTACATACATTCCAACATCCGTCTCACTGCGAGGAGCGGCTGCCCCGCGGGCTAAACCCGCTGTTCCAAGCTATGGGATTGAACCTGATCCCGCCTCGCCGCACAGCCGGGGCGGTGCAGAACACCGACGGCTGCGGGTTGCCGATGCTCTGCCCAGCCAGGACTGCTCCTACCCTCACCAGGGGCGCGGGGAGGGGCGGTGGCGGGGGGCCTGTCGGGGTGGGCAGGGCGTGAGGGAGGAGCCAGCTTGGAGGCTGTGCCTGGGCTGCTGGATGGGGCGGCAGTGAGGCGGGCGGATAGGGGGGTGCGCGCCGACGGGGCTGTTGCCCCGGAGCCGAGCCGCACTCAGCCGTGTCGAGCGCTGCCAAGCCCCGTTCTCCGGTGATGTGCAGTGGCCCCGCCGCCTAACCCCGCTGCCCGCTGCCATGGCGCCCCCAACTCCCGGGAGGGGTGCGGCGGCGGGGGTCCCGGCGGGGCTGCGGGCCGCTGCCTGGCTGTTGGCGTGCGCCGTGCTATGCCCGGGCCGCGCCGCCGCCTGCCCGCCGCTCTGCGCCTGCACCGGCACCACGGTGGACTGCCACGGCACGGCCCTCCGCGCCGTGCCCAAGAGCATCCCCCGCGGCACCGAGCGCCTGTGAGTACGGGAGGCTTTGTCCGGCCCCGCGGGGAGGGGAGCGGCTGCGGCGGGGGTGTGTAGGAGCCCGGCGGGGTGCTGGGGCGAGTGCTTCTCCTGGTGAGGCGGGGGGAGGGCTACGCGGTCAAAAGTGCGGACCAGGACCAGCAGGGTTACGAGTGCAAGGTCCCAGCGCAGGAGGTACAGCAGGAACCTATATGGGAGCCCGTCCAGTGCCGCGTGTGCTAGAGCCTGGCTGGGGTGTGCGTGAGCAATAGCTTGGCTGAGGGGGTGTACAAACGCCCAGCCGAGGAGGGTGCGTACGTCTGTTGCGGGGTGCTTGTGCGAATATTTCGAGTGGGGGGTAGGAGGCGAGCTGTGCTGAAGCCTGCCCGTGTGCCAGAGACTGGTGGGGGGGGCGCATCCTCCTTTGCAGCGGGCTCGTGTAAAACTGCTGTCCAGGGATGAGTGTGCAAGAACATGTTGGGTGAGTGTATGGACATCATCCTCTCCATTGGGGGGTGCAGTAGCCCGTCGATGTGGGGAGCGGTGTGTGTGTAACCCTTCGTCTGTGGAAGGAGTGTGGAAGGGGTCCAGCGCGTGCAAGAGCCCGCGTGTGACAGTGTGTGTGCAAGCATGCAGAGCAGGACTGGGATCAGAAGTGTGCCTGAGGAGGCAGGTTGCTCCTGGTGGACATCTGCACTGGTAGCCTGGTATAGGCTGTATGTGTGGGCTGCATGCCCCATGACACCCACAGATAGATGTGTGGCTTCTCCTGCTGTAGCTTGTTATGGGGTACTCACATAGCCAGAGAGGTTGGCTGAGGGTCCCTGCCACCTCAAGTCTCTGCCCCTGCTGGACACCTCTTTGTTCCCCGGGAATCTGTCCTGGGAGTTCTGCACGTGGTGCTAGGATGAGACTCCATTCCCCCATTCTGCCCTTGGGGCCCGCGTAGTGTGACCAGCCTCCAGCCTCACACAGCTTGCCCAGCCCTGCAAGACCCCGTGTCAGGACCACACCGCTAGTGAAAGCCTCTGTCACTTCCACGGGCATGCTGGGGCTGTCCCCGGGTCTCTTAACTGGACCTCTGTGAAGAAAGCTTTTCTCTCACACAGTGAGTGAGAGAAGTGGGGTCCTATGGTTCCCGATGATCTCTTCTGAGTGGAGTGTCCCTCTGCCGCCGCACCCAGCTGAGCAGGTCTCCCTGCTGGGGAATCGTGCGGCTGCAGCAGGTCCCTGCTCCAGGGAGAGAAACATGAGCTGAATGTGCGCAGCCTACTGCTGACTGCAGGTTCCCGGTGTTCAAGTGACCTCACGATAAGCAGGAAAGCAGGACTGTCCCTAGCCTCTCCCCTCCACACAGGTTGCCCCTTCCCAGTCCCATCTGCGGTGCCAAGCTGCCCAAACATCGCCGTTGCTGTGCCAGGGAGCACTGGGCTACACCTGCTTGGGCAGCAGAGCCACAGGACGTGTCCCGGGACAGCCACATGCACACACACACGGGGCCTCTCCTGTCCCCGTGCTGTGCTGCCTGCGGTTACCGGAGTGTGGATGTGCCCGTTGCCCGCGGCTGGGAAGAGAGCCCTCAGGCAGCGACTGTAGGCAGCCTGGGAGCTGCCAGGGCTGCACCCAGTATGTAGTGAGTGCTGGGAGCTCTGTGGGACACGGCTTCAGTGGAATTTTCTCTTCTGCCGTACAAATGGTCATTACCCAGCACAGCAGTCAGGCTTGTTTGTGAGCTCTGAGACAGGACCTCCATTTCCTCCGAGCCCATGGTGTGTGGGGGGAAGGTTTGCATGCAGCCTGCACCAGCCCTTTCTGCCCCTTGGGGAGCTCGGTAGGTTCTGCAGCATCTGCTCTTCACGCACCCAGGAGCAGGGTGCTGGGGGAGCATGGGCAGTGAGCCTCTGCCTCGAGCAGGTGCCCAGCACAGCTCAGACAAGATGATGCTAGTCTTGAGGTCTGTGGTAACAGGTTGGACTTGACGATCTTTGAGGTCTCTTCCAACCCTGGTGATACTGTGATGCTGCAACAGGCAGATGGAGGGTGCTCTGGGATGGGTGTCTCGCTCCTGCCCCACAAGGCATCTCACCCTCTCTGGCAGTGAGTCCTGCTTGCTGTCTCTCATTCTGCTTCCACTGACCCAGTCCTCCATGTCCATCGCTGTTTGGCAGCGTTGGATTTTCTGTATATTCATGCAGCTGCGAAGCCAGGTCTGCTGGCTGGGCTGAGCTTGATGTGCTGCTCTCTGGTGGGTGTTGTCTGCTGGGTAACTGCCTGTAACTGTGTTGCACACCCTTGCAGGTGCTTGAGGTTGTCTGTGTAGTGCAGGTCTATCTCCGAGTAGTGAATTCCTGCTGTAACAGCTTGTAAGCAACTTTGAGTTCCCTGTAAAGAGGCTGCAGCCTCTCTGTCTCCAGCTTCTCACTGCTCGATGAAGCAGGGTCAGCTAGCAACCATGGGGGAGTCTGCAGCAGGGATTGTGCTACGGACTTGCTGTCTCCAGGGGACGGCTTTCTTTGGGAAACCAGTAACCTCTCGTTGGTGCCCTCCGCTGTGTGCCTCTTTTCCCAAGCCCCAGGATGCACAGTATGAGTGATGTAGACCTTGCCATGCATCCCACAGTGCTGGTGAGCAGTGGTGTCTCTGCTGTCATGTTGCCTGCCTGTTCAATGCCCACAGTTTTGTTGGGCAGACAGTGTGGTGCTTGGATGCTCTAGGCTTTTGGCTGAGCTTTACGGTGGTAGGGTTGAACCTCTGGACAGGACAGCACTGCTGCTGCAGGTGTACATGCCAACACTGCCAGAGTCATCCTGGGGACTTAAGACAGCAGTGTCCTGTGGTGAGGTCTGAGCTCCATTGCTTTTGAAATACAGCCTTATCCTGTGAAGGAGGGGGAATTATTTGCCTTGAAGAGTCACTGCAACTTTGAAGAACCATAAAATGGGGAGATACTGTCTCATCTTTTGCTCGAAGATTTCCCCTGTGATGTCTTCCTGGTGCTGTGTTGTTGGTGCAGAGTCAGGTCTAGAGATGTGTCTAGAATGGAGCATGCACGGAGAGACACAGGACCCCTCTTTCCTTGCACTAGGACACAACACATTGCTCCCAAAGTGCCTTTCTTTATTATTAACTTAAATAAATATCAAGTGGTGCCCGCACCCAGCACCTCTCCTCTGGATCAGGCTCTGAGCAGAGAGGCTTGTGCTGTGGCAAGACAGGAAAGCAGCAAAATCTCTGGGTACTTTGCACAGCTGCCTGTGCTCCTGCTGTGCCTCTGGCAAGCATGATAGAGCTGGTCCTGAAGACACTGTAACCAGGATGGGGCAATTATCCTCCAGCACTACAGTGTTATCTGCTCTTGGGAGCCCCTCAGGTCTCAGCTGTCAGAGGAGAGCTGTGGGAGAAAGGGCACAACTCCCTTCTCTCTTCACTTGTTTTTCTTTCTTTGAAAGCATCTTTGAAGAGAAGGCTGCCCTCTCGGGGAGCTGGGTTGCTCTCCCCATGCCAGCAGGATAGGTGCAATTTTGCCACTGTCAAATGTCTGATTCCAGACCAGCTCTTTGCTTGTGGGAGAGATATAGAGCCTGATGTCACTGAACTCCTGCTTTTGAAGTTTTCAGCTGAGAATTGCCCCAACTCACCATTCAGCCCACCAGAGAGGATGCAAGAACATCCCCCATATTACTGTTGGCTGTGCAGCACCCCTCTCTCCTCACATGGGGGGCAGCAGAGCTGGGTTTGGTGGTCCACATCATTGCGTCCTCCTTGGTTCCCTCTTCTCCCTCCTAGCGTCCCTGACCTGAGCATTGCCTGGACCTCCTGTTTGCCTCGTTCCTCCAATTTTTGCCTGTGCCAGAATGGGCCCTATCCAGATCACAGCCAACTCTGCCATCTCCCCCATTTGCATTGTTGGAGGGAAGGGGTGCTGAGCTCCAGCCTTTGGGTACAGGAGCACAATGTCAGGGCAGCTGCACCTGAAGGATGCTTGTGTATTGCCTAACTGTCCCATGCCGAAATTGCAGCAGTGAGCTCTTGTTCAGAGGATGTTGTTTCATTCACGCACCCACATTTCCCTCCAGCCAGTTCATCAAAATGTCTCGCAGCAGCAAGGCTGCTGTATTACACCTGTGCTGGTGCATTTGACACCACTTGTTTGCCTGTGTCTCCTTGGGGGGCTCTGAGGAACATGAATTCTTGGGAAGTGCCTTGGAGAGGGTCAGTCTCTGTTTCATGGTGTGCCTGGGCAAGTTTTTGGTGTAGCAGCTAAGCAGGCTGGTCGGAGAAGGCAGTAAGGGAGTGTGCAGAGCTGCAGAGCTTTTGGGGCAGGATGCAGGACTGATACAGAGCAGGGCAGTGCTCAACTAGCCTGGCTGTCCTTGACTCTTGGGAGAGTCAGTGTTGGGCACTGGGAGGATGCAGGTTGGCTGGGGAAGGCAGCCTGCTCAGCCTACTACGGTGGCTTCCTTGGGAGCCTTCCCGGACAGAGGAAATTTGCAATTCTATTCCAATTTCTCCCTTCAGCTACGTCCAAGGCAGATGCTGTCTATATATCACCATGGTAACGCTGCCTTCTCGCTCTCCATGGAATTGCATGCTGGAAAAATATTAGTTTAAAAAACTATGTCTTGTTTGTATTGACTGGAGCCAGGGCTGATAGCAGAGGATCTATTGTCCCCTGGTTGGGAAAAGTCACCAGTAACAGGCAATAAAGCCAAGCAGATTGGCCTCTGGCGACCACTTCTCACCCCACACAGCAATTGCTTCCCTATAAACCCTTCCCTAGCTCTGTTTTATTACATCCTTTAAAACAGATATTTTTGCCTTAAATGTGCTGCCAGTTTGCTCCTCGAGGGTGATACATTGTGCTGCCGGCAATTCCTCGCTCATGTGGTGGGAGCAAGAAAGGGGAATTGTTCCTGGCTTTAATTGTGGGTCTCTCATGTGCACCTTTAAACCTCCTTGCTGCTGCTGCTGTCCCCAGAGCCTGCATCCGTGGGGTGCAGAACAACACCCTGTGTACACACACCTACAGAATTTCACGCTCCTCTACTTCATTGTTTTTCACCAAACCTCCGGTCAGCAGAAGAGGGAGGCAGTTATAAAATGCAAACAATGCTCAAGAGACCACCACGAAGGAAGGAGCAGAGCATGCAACCCAGGGGAACAGAGGTGGGGAAGGGAGGGAAAGGGTGTCCTGTCCAGGGAAAAGTGTATGAGCCCACGACCCCACGTTGAGATGGGCTTCTTTCATCCTTGCTTTGATTTTCTCTCCTGGGAGCTGGCATGGGGGGGGGCAAGGCAAGCAGTGGAGCAGGATGTTCTTGTGTGCACGCACAGAAGGGCAAGGTGAGCAACCAAGGAGCCTGTCTTTGTCTCATATCCGAGTCCTTCATGGGTCCTCTGGCTGCTCCAAGGGTACTTAGTGCCACAGATGTATCCTCTTTATTGCTACTGAAATAAGCTTTCATAAAACGTGGAAAAGGGAGGGTGTTTCTGTATGTTTTCCTGAAAGGCAATAAAAGACACATATGCAGTAGCAAATGGCCCCATCTCAGGGGATGTCAGACCCCGGTCACTACTCCCCAGGAGGCTTCCAGTGCAAGTAGTTCCAAGGCCAGCTTCAACACCTGTCCCCTGTCCCCACTCAAGGGACAGCCAGGGAAGGCTACGGTGGCAGAGGTTTTCCTGCTGAGGTTTTCCTGCTGTGTGATTCCGCGCAGCAATTATCAGTGTGGGCAGTGAAAGGGGATGACTATTAGAATTGTGGTGCTGCTGGAAGCAGAAAGGCAATGAGGTGGGGTGCAGGGAACCTCTTAATGGTGTTAGTACAGGGTTGGTCCCAGACTGTCACCTCCTGAACCATCTCAGGTCTCCTTGCCACATACAGGCTCTGAAGCATGCATTTTGGATGCACTTGCTGCTCAAAATAGAAGAGCCAAGTGTCCTGTGGGGGAGAAAGGCTGCTAGGAGGAGGAAGATCAGAAAAAAAGGAAGATTAATTTTTCAAGCGATGCAGCCGAGGAGCAGCACTGGGCACCAGAAGTGGGAGAGATGCAAGCTCCTGGCCTTAGATATTTCTCAGAAGGAGGAGACCTCAGCTCCAAGATGGGATACTTCAAGAGATCCATCTGGTCTGGAGTTGAGTGGGCACCCAAAACAAAGCAGTTTGGGTGCAGCTGTCCTCCCATCCCTGTTGTGAGCTGATTCATGAGGGAAGAACAAAGAGTGTTTGCTGAGGGAGAGGCAGGTTGGATTGGACTTCAATCTGATGAGTGGCAGGATGAAGCCTGAGGGCTCCGATGCCCCTCCTGCCCTGGGAAGCAGAGGAGCCATGGGAACAGTGATACTCCCTGCCAGGCTACTCGACCCAAAAAGCCAAGTTTTGAGGATATCCAGGCAAAACTACTCTCCTGGCTGAGCCTCAGTTTCCCCACGGGTGAAGCAGAAGTGACCTGCTGCCTTTGCTCTTTCAAAGCAGGGTTGTGGGAGGTTATTTATTTTCAACCTGAAGGTGACACACCACGATGCTGTGCGAGTGTAAAACATTCTCTGACTGCGAGCAGCTAATGGCTGTGGCATGAAAACCCCAGAGAGAAGTTAAGAGGAGCGGAAAGCCTTCCAGATCCTCACCTACTTGCACGATCGATGCTGTTTGTAACACTTAAAAATTTATTGTGATGCTAACCTGCTTTAGTACCTCGTAAAAGCTTGCAGAACCTCATGTGCTCTCTGCTGGGGCCCAATGCTGTGCTTGGGGCTGGATTCCCCTTTGGCTAAGGGTAGTTGTTCTGAGGTGAGCCCAAAGGGCACGTAGCTGCTCTTGGAGCTATGTCCTGTTTGGGCACATCACCTCGCAGGCATTTGGTAAGTGGGGTGTTGGCAAGGTGTTCGAAGTGTATGGCACTCTTAAAGGGACTTTGATGAACTCTGTGGGCACCCTTGCTCTTCCTTGGATGGGTCTGGTCAGGGCAGGGAGGGGAAGGAAAAGGAGAAGGTCTGCAGATTTTGTAGCTGCGTCAGACAAGGATGTGGGTTCCCAGTTCCCCCTCCTTGAGCAGTGAGCAGCAGCACCGTGTACCCACCTTGCTCCTAGGAGGGGATGGGATTAGTACCCAACCTTGGCTCCTTGGGCTGCAGGGAACTGGTGGATGTGAGCATCTGTCCATGCTAGCAGTGTCTCCTCCAGAGACTGAAAAGGACTCTGCTCTGTCTTTTGCTGTTTGGGCAGCTCAGCAAGCTTGTGCCGAGACTTGATTCAATTCAAGCAGCCGGGTGAAATCTTGAGAAGACTTAAAGAATGCAATAAAAGTGTAGGATGAAAGGTTGCAGCTGCTCTGTCCCTCAGCGCTGAGCGCAGAGGTCAGTCAGGGGTCTGAGCCTTGCCTGTGTTTCCATTAGCAGTCTGTGTGGTGGGACACAAACTGCTTGTGACATCTGCAGATGCCACCAGGCTGGGAGAGGTGTAAGAGGGCTGGAGGACAAGCTGAGATTTCCAAGGGTGCTTGGTGAACAGGAGGAGGGTGCTGACAAAAAGGATGTGGGGTGGGAGCATGAACTAAGCAGCCCTATCCCTGCAAGGCAAAGAGGCTTCCAGGGAGGGTTGTGACCCTAGTGCTGGGGTCTAGTTGAGTGGAACAGGATTGTTAGAGTGAACCTCTGTGAGCAAGGGAGCAGCCTGGGCCCTGCACTGTGGTGGCTAAGGCAGACAGGGATGAGATTCATCTGTAGTGAAGGGATTCAGATCAGAGTTTTGGGAACGGTCCTTGAGGGAGAAACAGTGACATGCTGGAATAGGGCATGGAGGAGTGTCAATCCCTGTCCATAAAGGAGCCACGTCAGGATTGATGGAGGGCTGCAAAGGTACTGCTACGAGGTGCGTGACCTTGCAGCCTTAATTTCTCTTCCCTGGTTATTATCTGGAACTGCTGGCTCCAGCTGGGGTCAGGGCTCTGAGATGAGGACTTTGGAGCTGCTGGAAGGGGACCTGTGCCCCTGGGGGTCAGTGCTTTGAGCCAAGGCCAGGAATGGCAGAGTGAAGGTGACCATGGAGCCCTTAGAGTGGGGACCACTGGACCATGGCCAGCTGCAGGTGTCACTGGCATGGACCACTTCTCTGGCAGTGCCTCCAGTCACTGCCCAGATGCTGTGAGTGCCCACCCTGTGCTGGCACTGACAGGCCAGAATGTTTTTCTGTGCTTGTGGGCGCAAATGCAGAGTTTTGTCCTACCAACTTTCCCTCTGCTGCCCTGGACATGGGTAGCTGGGGAATGCAGCACTGGGCTTTCTGCTTCGGCATGAGCTGAGCTGAACACAAGGACAGGATTCCTGTGTGTGCCCAATAGCTGGAGCTTTGCAACAGAGTACAGAGAAGGATTGCGCTGCCTGCTCCTTCTCGCTCCTGATAAATCAGTGCCCAGGGAAATATCACTCATGTTGGCTGTATTTAATAAATTACCTCTCAGCATTTGCGCTCTCTGAGGTTGTTACTGAGTTAGTGTAGCTCCAAACCCTGAAAGGGAAAAGACGCATCAGACCCCCTGGGAATGGAATAAGCCATCCAAAGCTAGAAACCAAATATAAACCCAGACTATGCAAATCCAGTCTAACGAACCCTGCTGCAGCACAGACATCCCATCTGGGAGTGGGATGATCCACAAGCCACATAGCAAAGGGAGCGCTTGTTTTAATGACTTTATTCCTCCCAGGGAGAAATGGGAGGGTGTGTTCTGAAACTTCAAGGCTGCAAATGAAAATTCACTGCCTCTCCAGCGATGGTGTGAGGTTTGGGGTGCTGAGGGGCAGAAGGCGGCAGCCTGGATGAATGCGAGGATGCTTTCTGGTATTAAACCCTATGCGTCGATGGGGAAAGCGCACGCTCTGCATCTCTGCTTTCAGATCATAGTCCAGAAACGTAACCACTCTGCCAGGCAACTCCCCAGGCACACCAGTCCTTATCCAAGCTCTGCTGCATGGGGCAGGGCAGGGTGTTTTGCTTCACTAGGAAAGGGCATGCAGGCAGCGGGTGAGCAGCTGAGCAGTGGGGATCCAGCTTTCTGGGCACAGCAGGCTGTAATTTATCTCCATGAGGAACTGAAGGGGATTTAGAGGGGGGGAAATGGCTTGAAGTTCAATGGCAGTATTGCCTCCACATCCTTACAAATAAGCTTTACCTGCTGTTCTTTCCCATCTTGGTTGCAAAAGCCATCATTTACCCGAACAAAGAAAAGGGGGGGATGCTGAGAGGAGTTGTCAGTCAGTTCCCGAGGGAGCAGGGCTGTGAAAGGCCCTAGGACACTGTCGTGCTGGAGGATAGCCACCAGCCCCAGTGCTAAAGCACCCCAAGGATGCTCAGTGAGCAAGTGGGGAGCAGAGTCTGGGGTGGGCTGCACAGTTGCCCATCAGGGCACACTCTCTGGGCACAGTCCCAGGGCAGTGCATCCTGCCTGTGCTCCCTTCTGCTGTAAAGTCTTTGGGTTCAGGCTGCTCTGTCACAGAAGGTTCCTGGGAAAGAGGACAGAGCGTGGTTTTAGCATGTGGAGGGACTGGTATGTTCAGTCCATGGTTCTTAAGTGTTTCTGCATGTCTCTATGCTGCCTTGCCTTTGCACTGCCTCAGGCTAAGGCTCTGTGGTACTGGTGCTCTGAGGATCTCAGAGGTGTCCAAAGCTCACCTTGGGCTTTGCAGGCTGAGGCCTAAGTCTCAGCTTTCAGATCGAGTGGTTCTGAAATCGAACCTCTCTGCTACGTCTGTCTGCAGTACCAGAGGTTGCCTAGCTTCCACTTACACATTGCACCTAGAGTGATGTTTAAAAGAAGGCAACATGGAAGTTCTGATGGCGACCTTCCCTCACCAGGAACTCAAACAGTCACTATTACCTACAGTTTGGCCTCCAGCACGGTTCTGGGGAGCTTCCAGACCATCCGCTTTGGCAAGGACCCTTTAGGACATTTGGAGAAAACCACTCTTGAAGGCAGAGTTTCTCTCTGCCCTTAGCTGACCGCAAGGCTGTGGTCCATCAGGAGGTGGACACACCTCTGCACATACCGAGCCACCCCTCCTGCAGTGACAGATGTCCCTAAAACGCGCGACTCGCCTCGGTGCCTCGAGCCTGAGACTTACAGCCTGGGTGCGGGGTTTGGTGCCCAGGAGAAAGGCAGGACTGAGCCCCACAGGCTGCAACCTCGTGAGCCAGAAGCCAGATGTTCAGGCTGCGGCCATATGGGGAGCTGGGTGAGCCGAGGGGCGGCAGAGCCCAAGTGTGGGTTTCAGTTTAATCGCTGGGGCTGAGGAACTTCTATTCATTCCCCGCTCGCATTCATCTGTGTCCTAGTAACGTGCTTTCCCCACCTCCTTCCCAGCACAGGCACACACGGCTGGATAATGGCAGGAGCCCGACAATCTCGGGCGCTGAATAGCGGTGTAATTAGGAGCCTATAATGGCGAGCTGGAACTCATTAGCCATTATCAGCCGTTTCAGCAGGACAATGGCACACCCCGGGGTGTGTGGCTGTGCTGGCGGGACCCGATGGCCGTACACGCTGCTCAGTGCCTCCGAGGCCAGCCCATCGCTGACCTTGGCCCCTTGCACGGCTGCAGAGCCCGGTGGAAGGAGACTTTGTCTTTCAATGGGAACGATGGACTCTGTATTCGGCCTCTCCTGTGACAAGAGGCATTCCTGCGCCCCAGTCCCGCTGCCAAACCTGGATGCTGGGGTCCTGTCCGGGCACAGCAACCTGCCCCGGTTGCACACTCCTGTCTTGCTCCTACCGTGGCTCCAGAAGCTCATCCTTCCTTTGAACCAAGGAGGATCAAGGGCCTCTTCCTAAGAGCCAGGAAGGTGTAGACATCAGGCTGCAAGCAGAGCCCCTGCAACGTGTGGGTCCAGCAGTCAGGTGCACCTTGCCCTGGTGGTGAGCAGAACTGTGAGCAGGACAGCAGCCATGGGGTGGGTGCAGGCACTGCAGAGGCTACTCTCTCCTCATAATTCCGCCAGCAGGACGAGCAAGCTGGGACACTATCTTCCTTCTGATTGGAGTACTTGTTCCCATGTGTGCCCAAGGCTTTTGCAGGAGAGTGATGTCAGGAGATGCAGCTTGTCCTGTGCAAGCGTCTCTTGGAAGGTGAAACATGAAGTGTGGCTTATTCTCCATGCAGAATGTGTGAGGTGTCTGTGAACTGAAGCAGCTGTGATGCACAAACACCCTGCAGCTGGGTGTTAGGATGAATCTTGCTTTGGGAGGGGAGAGTTGTTTACTTTCTTACTACCCCTGCCTGCTAATCCTGTGTATTTGGGATGACCTTACCAGATGTTTGCTGCATGTACAGAGCAGGGTGATGTGCATCCAGGCAGGTGGATGCTTGTATTGCTGCTTATTTCATTGCTGAGGGCTTTGGGGCTCCTGTCCCAAGTCAGGAATCCATTGTGGAGGCAGAGAGGTGGGGGAGCCTGACAATCCCTGCCTTTTGCTGCAAAGAAAGATGCCAGTTTACTCACTTCTGGCCAGACAGACTTCTGTGTGCGCAGTGGTGATGGCCATTGAGAATGAGAGTCCCTTTGGAGCTAGTGTCCATCTTTCACGTTCTCAGCAAGTGGCACACAAATGCAGCAAAGATCTCTGTCCTTTGGGCCCTATCTGCCCTTTTGGGGAAGTTATTGAGGAACACCAGTGCCTGGCCACCCTCTGAGTGCTTCCTTGCTGATCTCTGTCTCTTCTCTCTGCAGGGAGCTCAATGGCAACAACATCACACGGATCAACAAGAACGACTTTGCCGGACTGAAGCAGCTCCGTGTCCTGTGAGTTCCCAGCCAGAGGCTGGCTGCCCTGACCTTGGTGGGCACTGTGCTCGGCTTGTAGCCCCTTGTGGGGAATGTGGACATGAGCCCTTTGCTGGGCATGTGCCAGTGGGGATGGAGGGCATCTGTGTTGAGCTGAGTGTGGTGGGCTTCCAGCCATGAGGAACTGGGGAGAAAGGCCAGGTTGTGTTGAGGGGGTGGTAGGAGTGAGGTGGCCCTGGATCCAGAGTACCTCTGGAGACACTGTCAGTGAGACAAGGGCACTGGAGACCACCTTTCCAGAAAGCTGACTCCTTCTGTCTACAGGCAGCTGATGGAAAACCAGATCAGCACAGTGGAGCGTGGGGCATTCGATGACATGAAGGAGCTGGAGCGGCTGTAAGTGCCTGGGAGCTGCGGCGGGTTGGCGAGGGGCTGCTGGCTTTAATCGCAGAGCATCCTCTCCCTTTTGCTTTAAACCATAATGCATCAGTGGAGTGGCTTCAAACGGCTTCTCTGTTGCATTGCAGCAGTACTATACAGCGTGGGGTGCAAACCTCTTTCTCTTTCTGTAGATCTTAAAGTCCTTTCTGATGCTTTTGAGGTGAGGGGCAGGTTAAAGAAAAATCACTCTCTCTGCTATCAGCTGTGTCCTGTATCTTAATGAGGGAGCCGTAAGTTCCAGTCCAGTACTCAGTAAAACAGCTCAGCAGTTTAAAAACCCTGAGCTGCTGGAGCAAATATGAGGAGCTGAGCAAGCAGCAGGTTAACAGTGCAATTAAGTAGCAATCAGCAGTTAACAGCTTGGAGTCCTGACAATATTGTCAGTAAGTCTATTAATACTCCATTGGTTGCCCCCACCTAGGAGTGCTCTGAGCAGGACAGGGGTGTTCTCACTGAGTGAGATACTCTGCTCTAACGGCCCCTCTGAGTGAATCAAAGCACCCAAACTGTGCCTGGAGCTGCTTTCTGGGTTGCAGGTGGGGTGTTTGTTTTATTCCCAACAGGCTGATCCTTTCCTCTTTCCCTGCAGACGTCTGAACCGCAACCAGCTGCACACCCTGCCCGAGCTCCTCTTCCAGAACAACCAGGCACTGTCACGGCTGTAAGTACCCTCTGTGCCAGACAGGCTCCCTGTCCAGCTTGTGGGGCTACTAAAGGTCTGCCATGGGGCTTGGAGGGACATTGATGTCCCAGGGAGGCACTGCTTCTGGGGATTTGTGCTAGTGGTTACTTGTCCACACTGTTTGCGAGTGACTCAAGGATGCATCATGACAAGGGAATCAGCTTTGCCTTGCAGAAGATATGAGACCACTGTTGTTAAATACTCTGATGAACATGTAGTTGTTCATGTGAACTTGTAGTGCATAAGGATGTGGAAGGAGGCACTGGCAGTTTGGTCTGGTGCTGGTATTGACAAGATGAGCTGTGTCTGCACAGTGCCAGATGCAGAGGTGCTGCAAGCCCCACAGCCTCCTCTCTGGGTGTGGATCACAGGCTCTGGAGTAGGGCGTCCCTACATCCTAGACTGGCTTGTCTTGAAGGGAGGGTGAAAGAGGATGTACTCAAGGGTATTGCATCCTGCCCAGGGACTTCTGCAGACCACAGAGCCCTGTGACCCTTCTCAAGAGCTGCCTTTCTGCTGGTGTGCAGGGCAGCCTGGGGAAGGTCTAACCCTTGTGCCTGCTGCCTCCTCCACAGACAGCCCTGCCTGCCCCCTATTCCTGCCTGTCCCTCTGTGCCTGCAGAAACACCTCCAGGGATCATCTCTTGTTGTTCAAGCCCCGGTTCTGCAGGCTTCTCTGTTCCTTCTCCTTCTGTGCAGCAGTAGGCTGCCTAGGGAGGGCTGCTGGGATTTTGACAAATATTATTTTCAGTATTGACTTTCCCTTGCCTGTGGCTGCTTTACTTGGGCAACTGTGCCGTCGGCAGTGCCAGCATCGTTCAAACTGCAAGAAATCCTCTTAACAAAGCATTTACTGGCTCAGCACCACATATGTTGGGAGGGGGTTGTGAGGAGGTGAGGATGCATGCCAAACTGGGGCCAGGTGCTTTCCATTGCTCAGAGAAGATGTTTACACCCTGTGGCTGATCAGCAGTGGGTAGGCAGGGCAGTTATGACTAGGACACAAGTTCTCTGTTTACTACGCCTTTTATCTCCATTTCTCAACTGTGAAACAAGGATGCCAGGTCCCTGGTGGGTCAGGGTACTAGTGGATGAAATAACTGAACGGTCTGACATTGCTAGTACCAGGCATGGGCATGTCTGGGGCCAGGCAGCCCTGCCTGTGCAGGCAGGCTGTGGCTGAGCTGTTTTGCTCAGTGGCGATGCCAGTTTCTTCCAGCAGTGCCAGGCAGTAAGTGTCAGAGTCCAGCCGGAGGCAGTGTAATGAAGAGTTAAAACATTGTGTGGGATGTGTGAAATGATGGACCAGTGCCAAAGATGGGCCTAGGTAATGGCAGCTGATAGCACAGGCCTTCAATTAATTATCAAACGGCATTTGTTGAGCTCAGCTGTGCTGCATCGTGGCGCCAGCAAGGGCCCATCCTCCTCCAGCCGCCCATGGCATAACAAAAACATGGTCAAGAGAGCTATTTTACAAGTATGAGTGTCTCCCTTTTAATCTTCTGTAGCTTCTAATACCAGGCTCTTTCAAGAAGCAAACCCAAACAATTCACTGGGGAGGTGCAGAAGGGCGGCTGCCCAGGTGGGCTGTGTGCTGCGCCCAGCTGCAGAGCTGGGGCTGTGCCATAGTGTGTGTGTGGCTCTGCACACCCTCGCATGGTGTGCATGGGGCTCTACATACTGCTGTGGGTGAGAGGGGTGTGTGAGAGGCTCCCTGCAGCCACCTCACACACAGGTGTGTTTCAGTCTCTGCTTAGTGCTTCCTGTAATATGGTGGTTGGTTTGAATCCATTTTCTCTGCCCTGCCTTGAAGCTGCTTTCTGACTATGTCTGCTGTGAAAACCATCACCTAGACACCAGCACTTGGAGCCCTTCTTCTGCAATGTGGAGCTGTGTGAATGGACTCAGAGTTTTGTAGCCCCTCATCTGTAGGCAGTGCTGTGTCTTGGGGAGTTTGGATGCACTCTTGGAGTAAAGTCCCTGTGACGAGCTGTGGGACTGGGGATGAGAGATGCACTGAACTGCCTGCCATCCTTAGAGCAGGATGTTCCCCACATGCTTCCTGCATCAGTGAAGGCAGGAATCTACCTTGGGAAAACATCAGGAGCCACTTCCCTGAAAGAGCCCTGGGCACTGCATTTGGGCAGCAAAGCCCTGCTCACTGGAGGACCTGCTGCACCCTCTCCTTGTGGGTTGCCCATTGCACCGTTGAGGTGCTAAGGATGATTATGGTGGGACAGCAGGGCAGGGGGAGCCCAGGGCAGACCTTGTCTAGACACACTGTCACACTGACTTAACAGGAGATGAGGCCTGGATCAATGCTAGCCCAACCGGTACAGGAGGTCATAAGGACATTCTTAAATTGCAGCAAACCTAGCTCAGGCTACAGGGATATGAGTCACTGGGGAGCAGGTTTAAGTGAAACTGAAATCAGCTCGCCTTGAACTGAAATTGGAGCCTCTCTGCCAGGTCTTGCACTTATTTAACTGCTGAAATGGATCTGCGGTGGCCTCATGGCTCAGCGCCTCTGCCCCCAAAGGCAGGCTAGAACCTGTGCTGGTCAGGATGGGATAGGAAGAGGAGGTTCTTACCAGCACTGTATTCTTGCAAATCTTAGTTTTTTGCACCTGGGAAAGAACAACTGCATGGATCAGTACAGGCTGGGGAATTACCTATTAGAGAACAGTGAAGGGGAGAGTGACCTGTGGGTCCTGGCAGAGGAAGATTGTCCATGAACCGGCAATGTGCTTTGGTGGCCAGGAAGGCCACTGCCAATCTGGGGTGTATTAGAAGGGCTGTAGTTAGTAGGTCGAGAGAGGTTCTTCTCCCCCTCTACTCTGCCTTGCTGAGACCACATCTGGAATATTGTGTCTAGTTCTGGGCTCTTCAGTTCAAGAAGGACAAGGAACTGCTTGAGAGAGTCCAGTGCAGACCTGTGAAAATGATTAAGGGAGTGGAACATCTTCCTTACAAGGAAAGACTGAAGGAGCTGGGGCTCTAGTTTGGAGAAGAGGAGACTGATGAGGGGTGACCTCATTAATGTTTGTAAATATGCAAAGGGTGAGTCCCAAGAGGACAGAGACAGGCTCTGCTTGGTGATGCCCAACAACAGGACAAGAGGCAATGGATGCAAGCTGAGGCATCGGAAGTTTCATGAAAACAAGAGGAAGAGTTCTTTCACTGTGAGAGTGACAGAACACTGGACAGGCTGCCCAGGGAGGTTGTGGAGATATTCAAGACCTGCCTGGACGCATTCCTGTGAGATTTGGTATAGGTGATCCTGCTCTGGCAGGGAGGTTTTACTGGATGATCTTTTGAGGTCCCTTCCAGCCTCTGACATTCTGTGATTCTGTGAACATTTTCAGTAAGCAGTGCTGTGCAAGCTTCACCTTACCCTGCTCACTGCAGCTACCCATGGCATACTCTTTTGAGATCCTGGGCTCCCTGCTAAGTCCTCATGTCCTTGCACTTTGATACTAGGAGGTCTTGACTTAGCAGAAACTGGCTGAAGGAGTTGGGCTGAGATCTGGTTAGTTGGGAAATGAGGCTGCCAGGCCTGGCAGCTGGGTGGCAGCTGAAGCATAAAGGCAGGAGTGGATGCAGCAACCAATGGATGTTGCTAAGATGGGTACCTGGGTGCTGGCTAGTGCGCTCCAGTCTTTTCTGTCCATAGTCTTAATGCATCTTTGTAGTCTACCTGGACTTCAGGAAAGCCTTTGAACACTATCTGCCACAACAAGCTCCTGGCAAAGCTGGCAGCTTATGGCTTCGACAGATTCACTGTGATATTGGTCAAGAACTGGCTGGAGGGTCAGGCCCAGAGAGTGGTGGTGAATGGTGCCACTTCCAGTTGGCAACTGTCACTAGTGGTGTCCCCTAGGGATCAGTGCTGGGCCTGATTCTGTTCAATGTCTTTATTGATGATCTAGACCAGGGGACTGGGTTCATCGTCAGTAAGTTTGCAGATGACACCAAGTTAGGAGCAGGTATTGATCTGTTGGAGGGTAGAGGGGCCCTACAGAGGGACCTTGACAGGCTGGATGGGTGGGCAGAGGCCAGTGGGATGAGATTTAACAAGGCTAAGTGCAGGGCTCTACACTTTGGCCACAACAACCCCAAGCAGTGCTACAGGCTGGGGACAGAGTGGCTGGAGAGCAGCCAGGCAGAAAAGGGACCTGGGGGTACTGGTTGATAGTAGGCTGAACATGAGCCAGCAGTGTGCCCAGGTGGCCAGGAGAGCCAATGGCATCCTGGCCTGGATCAGGAACAGTGTGGCCAAGGGAGGTTATTCTTCCCCTGCTCTCAGCACTNGGAAAAGAGGAGGCTCAGGGGTGACCTCATTGCTGTCTGCAACTACCTGAAAGGAAGTTGTAGCCGGGTGGGGGTTGGTCTCTTCTCCCAGGCAGCCACCAGCAGAACAAGGGGACAGTCCCAAGTTGTGCCAGGGGAGGTCTAGGCTGGATATTAGGAGGAAGTTCTTCAAAGAGAGAGTGATTTGCATTGGAATGGGCTGCCCAGGGAGGTGGTGTTCAAGAAAAGACTGGATGAGGCACTTAGTGCCATGATCTAGTTGATTGGATAGGGCTGGGTGATAGGTTGGGTTGGGTGATCTTGGAGGTCTCTTCCAACCTGTTTGATTCTATGATTCTATGATTCTTTAGTAACACAGCAGCAGGTTAAGGCAGTTCCCTTGAATGTGGGGTGCGTGATGCCCATGGAGTAATTTTCCACACTTCTTTGAGTGTTGTGGATATATAAAGCTCAGAGAGGAGAATGTTTGGCTTGAGTTGGGATAGAGAGCTGTTTGCCTGCTTCCTGTGTCTGAGTATCAAAGTTTAATCTGTGTTGGTGGTGCTTTGTGGTCTCCCAGCACAGCTCAAACTGCAATTAGTCACTCAGATCTTGGCTATAGAAAGCATTTGTGCATGGGGATAAAGGAAGGGGTTGGAGTTAAACCTGATCTGTTGGGGCTTAAATAAGCTGGGGAATGGCAGGAAAGGGCCATCGGAAAGCAAACCTCAAATGAGGGCATGGGGAGAGGTGAAATGCCTGGAGAGGATTGGTTTCCACTCAGTACTTAGGAATATTGAGCTGAAGCCTGCCTGGAGCTCGTCCTGGTTTCAGATGGAGTGCGGGGGGTCATGCCAGCACCTTGGCAGTGGGACTTAGGAGGCAGGCAGACTCTCCATATGGCCTCTCATTTTCTATCCACCTCAATGAGCAGATAACTCATTAAGCAGTCCTGGTGGCTGGAAATGGTGCTGATCTGAGATTTCACTGGAGAGTGCCTGACCCTGGTGACCCCATCTCAAACTGGGTTTAATTAAACTGTCACCACTGGACAGAAGAACAAAGCCTTGTGGACCTGGGGCAGCGTGGGGTGTCCTCCAGCAGCTCACTGGGGAAGAACACATCTCCTGTGAGGTGAAGAGCTGATAAAAAATGGATCTTTCCTTCCATTGAGGATTATCCAGGCAAGAAGATGACCTCTGCTATTGGACTGCCCAGTGTTAGTCCCCAGTGCCCCCCAGCCCTCCATGTAATGGCTTGGCACCCATGGCCTGATGCAGTCTCACACCACACTGAGAGCCAGGGATCTGCTGACAGATCTTGCTTCAGCATCTCTTCTGAGATGACAGGAGTTGTTTTCTCACTTTGGGAGGGTGGACTCAAGCCCTTGAGCTTCTCTCTATTTCTTTGGGAAGGATGGGGAAGGGATGGGAGAGGAGTTTCGTAGCCCTTTCTCCCCACTGTCCCTTAAAACCTCTTCCTGAAGTTGCTTTTAAGGCTTTTAGGGGTGCTGGATGTGGGATGCGAGGAGGCTGAGATGGCTGTAGCAGCAGGGTGAGAACAGAAACACCGCGGGCGCATCGTCAGGGAGGCAAAGACGTGGGCTGTTGAAATGTGCTAAAGACAGCGAGGATGACTATAAATAAATGGATTTCTCCAAGGGAAAGCCGAGCTGGTGCAAAGGAAGAGAGGACTAGTGGGTACTCAGCTACGGGGAGCTCTGGGGCGATGCTTCACCAAGGGAGCGGCAATCCCGGCTGGATGTATCCTCCCGGGAGTGGCCATCCAGGGGTTTTTCTTGCCGAAAGCTGTACCACACTGGGCAACAGAGAGAGGATGAGCAGAGAGTAGGATAAAAAGGTCCTGTCTCTAGAAGTAGGATGATTTAGGACATGGGACATGGTCCATTGGTTCCTGTTGGATCCATGCCAGCAAAAATGGTGGAAAAGACGGCGCCCCATCTGAGCTGGCAGCCAAGCCCAGGGGGAAGTGCTGACTGGACTGCTTTCTTGTCTATAAGGGCAGGGGCTCCCTGGAAACAGCATTAACATCTCAATCAGGACCAGTGGCTTTCTGAGACAGAACAGGGACACAGTAGATACTGCAGGAGCTGGTAGAATTGTCACATTGCTGCAAGACTCTCCTTCCATGGCTAGAGATTGCAAAGCCGTACTGATGCTCTACACTGATTTCTGTGTGGGAGCTGAGAGACCAGGCGCTGATCCAGACCTCCTCTGGACCAAGGGTATTTGAAAATCTGGGTAATGAGGGAGTTTTGAGCTGAGTTGCAGAGAGCATCGGAGCTAGGTATGCTGCCCAGGCAGGAGGGGTTGCATCGTGGTAAGCTCTGAGGCAGGTTCCTTGTACCATCCCTACATTTGGCCAAACGCAGCCCTAATTGCCTTTAGAAGAGCAGGCAGAGAAAAATGGAAGAGCTGCTAAATAACTTGAGAAAATGCAAATGACATCCTTCAAGAAAGAGAGGACTGCAACCACACAGGAGGAAGCTGTGAGCTGAGTAGTAGCAAAACAGGGTGACAAGTGAAAAAGGAGCTGTCGGAGAAAGGAATAACAAACCAGGCCCCGCTCAGATGGGGCTGGCTGCGCGTGGGAAGTGTTGCTTGCGAGACTGTACCAGTGACCGTTCCTCCTGGTGCTGCACCAGGAAAACCCCCGGATAGGAAAGGCAGAGATGGGGAGAAATGCCTGGACGAAAACACATGCTTGGTGGCCAGGGAGCGATCCCGTGCCCCTGTGGCGGGTGGCTGTTCTGATGCCATGTGGGAGGTGTGGATGCAGAGGGATGCTTGCTGGGGCATGGGGACGATGCAGCTCTGCTCCCCTCTCAGGCTGTGGGGACCTCCCAGCCCAAGCACCGGGTTTGATCTGGTGCGAGATTTTCAGTGCCTGCCTGTGTGTTGGCTCCTTGGAAATCCTGCTATGATGTGGGCTGCCTCTGGCTGCATGCCAGCTCTCCTGTGCCAGACACCCGCCCTGTCCTCCCACAGCCGCTCCTGTTGGGGCTTTGGCTGAGGTTTGCTACCTCCAGCAAGGTTTGTGCTTGTTCTGTGGCTGGGGAGCTCAGTGTGCGCCAGGGAGCTTGCAGCCGCTGTCTGGGAAGGGGCCTGCGGGCACAACGTTGTCTTTTGTCCGTGCTGGAGCATGGAAGTGTTCCTTCCCTGCTTCAGTCCTTGCACAGATGTGTGCCTGCTGGTGTCCCTGCACAGAGGTCCGCAGTCTAAGAGCAAAGTGCCAAGATGGGAGCAGGGAGCAGCTGCCCCTGCAGCAAGCCTTCCAGCTTCCCCCTCTCCAGCATCCCCCTCCCCTTGCCGGGCAAGGGCTAAGTGCCCCTGGTGTCACTGTGCTCACGTTTTGGCTGTTGTCCCCGTGACTCTGGGTGCCATACCCCTTCACTCTCGGTGACAAAGCCCCTTCTGTCAGNATGTTTTCCCCCCGAATACCAATCAGGAGGGGGAGCATGTTTACCCTGGTAGCTGGGTGGGTACTGCAGGGTCTATGTGCTGCAAGACCCCCCCCACCAGCTAAGGGGACAGGGAGGGGGAAGTGAGACCTCGCTGAAGCCTCTGGTAACAAAGAGTCAGTGTGGCTGGTGACAGCTCTAGGGAAACAAATGTGCCACTAATAGGTGGGGAGGTTACCCAGGAAAAGATGCTGCCAGGCAGGCAGGCGGCCAGCCCCCTCCCTGACTGACTGGCAAGCAGTAAGGAACTGGGGCTAGGGCTGGCAAACCTATCTTTGGGGGGCTGTGGTGGGACCAGGATGAGGCAGGTCTAGCGGCCCTCACACTGCTGTCGCCCTGGGGACAGCATCCTTATGGACAGAGTAAAGTCATCTGAGGTTTTGTGCTGAGTGTCCTTGTTGGGAAGCTTGTCCAGGGAGCTGCTTGCTGCCTGCTTGTTCTCCCCCTTCTTCCTGTTGATAACGTGCCACAGACCTCTGCTTTCTTTGTATTAGGGCTCCAAAAAGGCTCCCTGGGAGTCCCTGAGTACAGCCAAGTCTCAAAACTTCACAAACTAAACACTTAAAATCTTTCTGTTTTGAAGCACTTTCATAAACTCTTTGGGACCTGACTCGCAGTCGCCCACAGGAGTGCCAGGGTGAGAGTTGCTGCCATGCCCTCACCTGCCACCAAGCAGCCTTCCCCTTCACTTCCCACCAGGCTGGATGTCCTCCCACCAGTGTGATGGTGCAGACGCTGCATGGGCATGCCAAAGCTCTGTTCTACACCATTATCCTGCCAGCAAGCCAGTGCTGCCAGGAGCTGGCATTGTCAGCCAGCTGCTTGGAGATAATCTGCCCCTCCCTCCATGCACCCTGTTGTGCTTCTGACCCGCAGCCGACTCCGACTTTTTAGGTGTTGAGCTGCTTCCAAGGTTTCCCTGGAAATGCATGGGATTGAGCCCTGCTCCTCAAACTGTTGGGTGCAGCCTTGGTCTTACTTTGGGTGCAAGCTTGGATTTGGCTTTCATAGTGTTATTAAAGCAAAAGGGGTCTGCATTTGTAGGGAGGTGCAGCCTCCAGCCCTCTGGCCCTGTTGACATAGTGCCCCCCTCCATGTGGCTTCACACAGAGCATCCCTGCCCACTTCCTTGGCAATCCAGTACCAGAAGGGGGCCTACAAGAAAACTAGGAAGGGACTTTTTACAAGGGCTTCTTGCGGTAGGATGAGAGGGAATAGATTTATTCTTGAGGAGGGTAGATTCAGACTAGATATTAGAAAGAATTTTTTTACAGTAAGGATGGTGGGACACTGGTTGCCTAGGGAGGTCATGCGTGCTCCCTCCCTGGAGAGGGTCAGGGCCAGGTTGGATGAGGCCTTAAGCAGCCTGGTCCAGTGGAGGGTGCCCCTGCCTGTAGCAGGGGGTTTGGAACTAGGTAATCTTTAAGGTCCCTGCCAACCCAAGTCATTCTATGCATCTATGAATCCCTGCTGCATCGGCAAATGGGAATTTGCAACCCATGGTGAAAAGTGATGGAAAATCAAGTGGTCCTAATGCTAGGCAGCAGTGCTAATTACATAGCTATTAAAACACAGAGGGATTATTTATTCCTTCCCCACCTCGCAGTTCATTGCCTGCATCACCACATTCACTCTTTGGCCACCTTTGGTCCCCTGAAAGAGTTAAAAGAGCACTCAGATTCCTTTGTCTGTGCATTTTGTGAGCAGAATAAAGGCATTTCCTTCCTCCCATTTTCACAGCTCAGGTAGTAGAAAGTTTCAAAGTAATCTTAAAGAGTTGTGAGCAGAATTAGTCTGTGGCGATTTGGCTTCCAGGATGTGGAAGAAAAAAATTCTTATGCAGTGGTATTAGGGTAAGTTATAATTTGGCCAGCACACAGATGCATTAGAGCCAGGTAACTAACCTGCATTTGCTGGTTGGTTCTCTCATGAGTGGGTGTTGGACCCCCACATGTCTCTCCTGATGCGAGTGCAAACAAAAAGACATCAACAGTTTCCAGCACTACTTCTGTGGTGTTGTCAGCTTCAGTGCTGGACCATGCAACCTGCAGCCCTGACACCAGCAGTTCTGCCCGGTGGGCATCAGCTTCTTGCCCAAGCAGGCTGTCTGGGGCACTGAGATGCTTTACCCATTGCAGCAGGTGGGTAATTCTCCCTGTGCTGAAGCACTGAAGAGATCAAAAGTGTATAAGTGTGGCTGAAGAAGATGTTTCTTCTCATGCCTGGGAGGTTTCTTGGTGCAACAGGGCTTGTAGGCATTGCCAAGGGGAAACTGGCCCACCCCCCAACCTCAGGGATGGGTTAGGCACCCTGGTTTGGAGAGGCTGTTTCTCCATGTGTGCTGATCAGCATCCATGTGCAAAGAAGCCTGGTTGACAGTAGTTGACAGCCTGTTGGGGGTGGGTTTGAGGAGGTGGGGATTAATTTCCCAGATTCTCATCTGTCTTAAATTAATTATCATCCCAAGCTTACCCTCACTTAACCAGCAAGACACAGATGTCGGGTTTCGGGACACCCACTGCCCTGCCAGACCTAAGCAGCATATGGATTAGGGGGTCTCATCGGCTGCCTTCCCCATCCCCTTTGTGGTTGTTGTTCCTCTCTTTGCCCCCCAGAGGCTTGGTCCCCATTCGTGTCTGTATTTCCCCTCAGGACAGGAAAAGCTGGATTAGTTTTTACTGCTCCCAAGGGAGCTGTTGGTAACCAAAGACATCTTGCTGTCTTTTTTCCTGTAAACTGGGAGGCAGGAAATGGTGGGGAGGGTTTAAAATGGTTTCCTTGCCCCTCCTTCTCCTTATCTGGTCCTAGTTGCATCTTGAATGGGGGATGGCATTTGGGGCAGAGCTACTTGGAGAGACATAAAATTGCTCTGACTTTTTTCCAGGGGATAGATGACAGAGGTTTTTCAAGGAGGTGCAAGTGGGAAAAACTCAGCTGTACTTCTGAGTGTTTAGGTCATGATAATTTTTGGATCCTGTGGAGGAGGAGTGAAGAGCACTTGCCCCGTTGTGCAGATGGGAGTATTAAATGAGGAAAGCGGGGGGAAAGCTCACAAAACATACATCTCACCCTGGAGCTGGGAAGTCCTCCATCCCCAAACCCTTCCCATGGCAAAACTGGGAACAGAACTCAGGAGTCCTGGCACTGCATCCCTCCTGCCTTCCCATCCTCAGTAAGGCGCTCAAAGGGGCTTTTGTGCTGCTTCAAACCCCACAGGTGGGTGGGCACTTCATCCCCCCTCCCTTACTCCTGGGCTGGGATGCTTTTTCCCAGGGGCCACCGTTGGCCTGTCGCTACGCGACGCGGGCCTGTGGGTCACCTCGGTAACGGGGGCCTGGGGATGCGGGTTGGGGGTCAAACCCATCGTGGAACCCTTTTGGGATGTTTGCCCAGGGGCTGTTGATCCTGCTTGCCATGGACTGGGCACGTACCCAGCAAAACACACAGCCACGTGTTTTGCTGGGTATGTGCCTGGTGCACAGCAAGCATGGTGGAAACACAAAATAGTGTATGCTGTGATGGTACACGCATGGCACAGGGTGTAGGGCCAGGGTGCAGGTGCTTACCACTGAGGTTTCACCCCAAGGATGCTCCTTTGCATCTCCACTCTATGACACAGCCAAGTTATTACTGCCTGAAAATTACTGATGGTGCTATTAATTACTGCTCACAGGGACTAACTCAGGACACTGTAGCAGAGGAGGAGGGGATATGTGCTTGTGAGGTAAATGGGAGCAAGCAAGTAAGGAGCAGTCACGGGGGCTGGCTGCATTCCTGGGACTCGGCAGCTTTTTCAGCTCTTGCTCTCCAACCAGAGGCATTTTCACTTCCCAGTGCTGCTGTCCTGCTCCAGCTTGCTTGTTCCCTTCCCTGTGGGTGCAGCATGTTGCTCATTCCTGCATCCTACGATTTCACAGCATCCCTGCAGCCGTGTGTTAATGAGATTAGACCCAAGCTTTAAGATGTCTCTCTCTATCTTTTGCCATCCAATTACACAGCCCGCATGGTATCTGATTGCCTGTGAGAGGGGAGGACTGGGGCTGGCTGGGCTGGGAGGATGCAGCTGGTCTTTCTGGGTATCAGCCCTGCCGTGCTGAGTGGTTTTCTTTCTTTCTTCTCTTTTCTTCCTTGTCTTTTTTTTTTTTTTTTTTCCCACTCCCCCCTTGGCTTTGAGCTGCTTCGTTTGGCTTTTTCATCGCTTCTCGATGTGGTGGCTGGGCAGAATTTGTTTAAATTAACTGCTTGAATGGCAGCATTTGTGTGTGTTGGTGGGGGGGAGCTCAGACAGCACCAGAATGGATGAGGGGGATTAAAGGTGCCTAATGGGTTCCAGATGGGCATCCCGGACTGCAAAACACCTCCACAACCCCAACCCCAGCTGGGGGCCGCTGACAAGGATCGTGGGGCTGGGAGCCAGGATATTACAGCAGGCAGCTGCCCAACTCTCCAGTGGCAGGATGGCTGCTCAGAGCATGTGCTCATGGGACTAGGGTGCCCAAGGCTCCTGGGTGATGGCTGCCTCTGAAAAATGCCTGAGATGAGCAAGCAGATAGGCCACAGACAGTACCTTCCTTGACCAGCCCATATCAAAGGGTGCAGCAGGCTTTGTTGTGCCTCAGCTCCAGCATTAGCTGACAGTGCAAATACAGCCCAGCACAGCAGCACCACTGGAACAGGAGTTTCTGCTTGGCAGTCTTGGTTGCAATGTGAGGAATGATAGTATGTGGTCTTTGATGCCCTCCCCATGAGCTCTAGGGTACTTCAGGGTGCTCCCTCAGTTCAATATCCTCACTGCTGCAGATATCAGCATGTTTGGGGTTTTTTTCTAATTTACAAATGGAAAACTGAGTCCTGGAGACAGGAGCTAAACTTCCTGCATGGCCATGACAGTTGCATTTCCCAGACCTGTAGGGATTAGAGACATGATGACAGCCCTCCCTGTCTCTCCAATGACTGTGCCTCCCACCAGTGGCCAGATTTCTCCTCCAGACATGCTACACAGTGCCAAGGCTGCATGTTCACAGCCTGTTCCATGGCAGTGCCTAGCTTGGAAGCATGTCAGTCCCAAGTGAGGCAAAGTATGCAAGAGCAACGGGCTGCTGGGGAACAATGTCACTGGTGGGGATTGCAAGGTGGCAAGCAGGGTCATTGCTTTTGAGTTTTATTAGTGGTTGAGAGCAAGAGTGAGACATAAGCCGCAAGCCAGCCAGCTGCTGGGAGTATCACCCATGGTGCAGGTTGGCTCATTGCTTCGCAGGGAGTTCAAGCTCCTTAAGAGAGCAGGCTGTATAAGAGCCCATCAGGTTTAATGGCAGCAAGCAACCAGTGGTACCTTACCCTGCAGTGGCTTTTTATGAAGGCAGCAGTTTGCTCTGGAGTGTCCAGCTGCATCCAAGCAGATGGCCAAGCCAGGGATTGAGGCAAGGCGCAAGAGAGCACTGCTAATCCAGGAGGGCTGTGGCAGAGGGTGTGGGCTGAAGGGAGTCTGGAAAAGGCAGCAGTGGGGTGTGTGAGGTGGTTAGGAAGTGCTGGCCAGCCTCCTTTGCCCACTGGCCCTTGGCTGGGGCTCTGTCTGCCAGCCCTCCCAGCCCATCCTTGGCCTCATGTTCCACTCCCAGCTCTCATTTCCTTCCATAAATATTGAGAAAATAAATAGCACAGTCTAAAGAGAATGTTCCTGCAACCCACCATACCCAGCCACCTCCCTGGGGAGCCATGCAGGTGATGACCTTGCATTCCTCAGCCCAAGGGTTAACTGGAGAGAAAGCAAATATTGGCTTCCTTGGGAGCTGCCCCAGCCTATTGCCTGTGGCCAGGGGCTGCTTCTTGCCTGAAGGAAAGGGCTCATGGGGTGGACAGGTCCTCATCCCCAACAGGGGTGCTTGCACAAATCCTACTCTTCACCTTTGATAGCATGAGGTCCTCACAATGGTCTGAACTCACTCCTTGAGCCAGGAGGTGCCCTAACACAACAGAGACAGGTGAAGCCATGCGGCTGAGGAGCTGAAGGGTCAACGTGTGCTGGCCAGTGGCTGCAGTGGGCTGTAGGGAGAGCTGGTATGCTGCCAGGGCTACCTGTCCCCCTGTCTATTGCTGCAGTTTCCCCAGGGTTGCACTTCTGTGCCTCAGGAAATTAAAGGCACAAGGCTCTAAAGAACTCAGGGAACTGAAGGCAGGTAGTTGGTAAGGACTCTGGAAACTGAAGGCAAAAGTTTGGAAGGGATTTGGGGACACTCTGCAGGGAGTCTGCACATGCAGTCCACTGGCACAAGCCCAACATCCCAGCTGCCACTGCCAGCCCCTCTCGGCTGGACTCCTCCTGCTCTCTTTCAGCTGTGTACATGATTTTGTAGCCTAGGAGCAGCTCCATGGAAGGTGGCACCCGTGTGGATGTCAGGAGCTTTTGTTGTCCTCTGCTCCCCAGTGCAGGAACTGGCTTCAGCAGGGTCTGGCAAAGCCTATCCTCCCTCTTCCCCATCCTTCTTCACTCCTTCCATACTGGCCTTATCTCTTAGCAACTGTCCCTGGCCAGGACCTGGGCTGTACAAGGAGGGATGCAACACTTTCTATGCATCAGTCACTTTGTCACCTAGAGTGACAGCCAGGTTGTTAACCCCTGTGGCACTGGCTGGGCCGAGGCACAGTGAGGGATGATAGAACATCCCTGTGATGCCTCCACCTAGGCAGCAGCCGGCTGCTCTGCCTCCAGCTTGACACCGATCCTCACTACAATAGCAATAGGGGAGGCAATCAGGGAGGAATTAAAGGATAATTAATGCCAATCCACATGGAAAATTGCTCTCGTCAAACAAACCTGATATCATTTTTTCTTTTGATGAGCTGACAAATTGGGTTGATAAGTAGAGACTGTGCTGACATGATACACTGAGACTTCTGCAAGTCATTTTGCTCTTGCCTAGAGGATATGGTGATGAAAACATTAATATTCTGCAAAAATCAGTGTAGCATTTCTGACAATGTGCTTCACTGGGAGACTTCCTGGGGGAATCGTAGCGGTTGCTCTTCTGGCAGGGTGCAGCAGAGGAGTCTGAGGATGATGATGATGAACCTGCATTCACCATCTCTGCAGAGCTGTGGTGGTCTCAGGATCTTTGGTAGCAACCTTGTCTTTTGCCAGCCTCCCCCTGAGTCTCCTGGCCTCTCCTTCTGCCCTGTGCCAGCTGAGGATTTGCATTGAGCTGGGTAGTGTATATGATGTATCTGGGGAAGGTGCCACTTCCACTATCATGGAGCTTGGTTTGGCAGGAAACACAAACTGATTGGTGAAAGAAGCAGGGCTGGTGCAGCTAGTGGGATGCCTGTCCAGGGGAATGCTCTGCCTGAAACACCTGCACTGGAAAACATCCTCATGCAAGGTCATGCAGCAAGGGAAAAAAAAAATGTAGGTCACAGCTACAAGATGGGGAACAGTGTCTGGGGACACAGTTACATTGAAAAAGACTTAGCAGTCATTGCAGCAGTGTGCCTTGGGATGTGGGCTTCCAGCATTGCAGCTTGGGAAGAGATGGATGAGCAGAGCAGCTCTTGGGTACAAAGGACTGGGAGAGGGTTAACTGTTTTGGGGGGCGGGCAGTGTGGAGGGCTCTGCTGAGCATGGTTTCTGCTTTTCTGCTTTGGGACTCGAGGTTTAGAGAGATGTTGCGAAATTAGAAAGTTCTCTGAGAGGAAGTGCAGGATAATTAGAGGTCTGGAAAACCTGCCTTCCAGTGAAAAGAATTAAAAATCTCCATCTACTTCAGGTGTGCGAGAGGAGGTTAGGAGGGGATTTGATCCCCATCTCTGAGCACCTACATGGGGATAAGCCTGATTGTAAGCATCTCATTAATTTGTGAGGGGAAAAAAAATTAAAAAGAGAAGAAGCATAAAATCATTCAGTTGCTGGAGGCTGAAACTGATAAATTCAGACTAGAAATATTTTTTTTCCCACCACAGAGCAGTTAACTATTCAATGCTTATCTGGGAGGAGGTAGACTCAATGCCCTTTGAAGGTGTGAAGGAGATCTGTCTTCTTTCCTCAGTGGTGAAAAAGGGAAGAGGCAGGGTTGGAGCAGGAATCCCAGGGACAATGCTGCATCTGAGCTGAGCATGCAGATGAGTCCCAGTACTAAAGTGTCCCCTTCAGGCTGATGGATGGCACCCCATCCACTGTCCCTCTCTGGGCACTGGCCACTTCAGTTCACTGCCTTCGTCCCAGTCTGGGACCTTAATTCCTCCCAAAGACCCCAAGTAACTCCATTTTGCAGGTCTGGCTGAGCAAAGCTGGCTTAGGGAGGTTTTTCTCCATCCAGGATGATGTGAGGCAACCTCTGAGCAGGCACATCTTCTGGTGGGGATGAGTCTGCTGCAGCCAGAGGGACTGCTGGGGGGTCCTTCCTGGCTGCCCCCGCTGCTCTCAGCCAGGCTGGGGAGATCTGCTGGCGCCAGTCTTCCCACGCTCTCCCCTGGGGATACTCAGCTGTGGCCTTCCTGACCCCTGTGCTGCAATCCTGTCTGAGCATCTTAGACAGGGTTATATTTTACTAGCATAGTAAAAGGGAAAGACGGCTTTGCTTTAATTTTATGAGCTACAAAGCACATTGCCTGGTTAGGTGCTGGCTGAGCTTTGCAAGGGCTCTGACTTGGAGTTCACAGGGCAGATGGCTTCAGTGGACAAAGGTGCTGTCTGTCTCCTACACTGCTCCCTTGCCCATCACAACTGCACTTTCTCCAGTACCCCTGTTTACACAGAACCAGGCATGCTCCTCTCCTATTCCCATTCCTTTGCAGAGAGACTCCAGTAGTGACCATAACAGCAAGGCCAAAATAGAGCACTTCTGGACTGTCCAGCCACAGTCCTGGATGCAGTCCCCTGAAATTGTTGCTGAGCAAGTAGGAAAGCAAAAAGCTGGCTTTGGCTGGAAGTCCCACTCTGGCTGCACGTTTGGGCACAACGCATGTAGAGCTGGAGGGATGCTGTGGGGAGCTATTGGCATCCCGGTGAGTGGTGAAGGGGGCAGTGTCTACAAATGCCCGTGTGCCCTTGCCCTGATCCCCCAGTTGTAGAAATGCCTT
This sequence comes from Eubucco bourcierii, assembly GCA_013396675.1. Classification (NCBI taxonomy): domain Eukaryota; kingdom Metazoa; phylum Chordata; class Aves; order Piciformes; family Ramphastidae; genus Eubucco; species Eubucco bourcierii. The sequence goes on from VWZE01016001.1 coordinate 299,845, forward strand.
TACACGCTCTGAGAATCTTTGTGCTCCTGTTCTTGCAGCCTGCCACTGCCGGGCCTGGGTTTTGTGCTTCTGTTTCTTTTTCCCCCCATTTTTTTCCAGCCTCTTTCACAAAGACACCTATTCTCCCCCCGCGCCCTGGGGATTTACACTGAAAGCTCACCCTCGACATGGCAAAAGAAAAGCCCGGGCGGCCCGGGAGAGGAAGCTCACACAAAATGTGGTGTGTGGCTCTTTGTGTCTCCTTTGTAATTCCCTGCACAATGAACTGCCATGGCCACCCACCAGCCCCGGGGTACCCCCAGGTGCTCCACATATCGTATTCTCGGTTGTGGCAGCAGGCAGAGCTGGGGATGCTCCTCACCGGGTGGCCGAGAGCACAGCCTTTGTGTTTGGGAAAGGGGAAATCTGGGCAGGATGGAGGTCATCGCCATGTTCCCGCAGCAGCAAAAAGCCCCTTCGGATCCCCATCGGCCTCTGGGTAGAGCGCTGGGGGTCCCTCCAGCAGAGCCCTTCCATCAGCCTTGCTCTGATGGCTTTTAACATGCTAATGACCCTCTCAAGGGCAGGAGCAGCTCTCTGTAAAACCCATGTTCAGCCCTCGGTCATGGACATTTGCTTGGAGACACAGTGTTAAATATTTATCCTCCCCGCCTCCCCCTGGCTCCGCAGGCATTAACAATAGCGATCACCGGCCCCTTCCCCCTAGCTGGAACATGTGGCTCCCGGACCATGACAGCGAACGTTATCGTTTGTACCTGTGAATTATTGATAAGGTAAAAGATAGTTCTTGCGGTGGAAAAAATAATGAGGAGGAGAGACTGTTTGCAGCCTGACGGGGTGGGCACTGCTGCAAGCAGCCCTCTTCTCCGGGGGCAAAATGGGCGGTGAGACCCAGCTCCTGCCAGGCCCCGTCAGCCAGCTGACCGTGCCGGCCCTTAGCAGCGTGTGGCCGGCAGCGGGGCTGCCTTTGTGCACGGCGGCTCTGCTCGCCGTGGGTCTGGCTGGCGCCCGTCCCCTCCTGGCTGCCCGCTGCCTTCCCCGGGGGATGTGGACAGCTGCCTGACCTGCCCAACCCCGTGCTGCCTACGGCCTCCTGCGAGATAGGGGATCCTCGCTCAGGCAGCTGCCTGTGGGTCGAAGAGGTGAGCGGGGATCTCCCGGCACCGCAGGGTGGCTGCCCACCCCATGGTGCTGTGGCGGGGAAGGGGCAGGTATGGCTCGGCCCCTCAGACGCCATGGCTCCAACGAGCAGATGGGGTTGAGCCTGGAAGAGCCTTTCAGCTGGCAGGGCTGGGGGGCTTGGGAAGTCTCCAGAGGATAGAGAAGGGAAAGAGAAGTCCTTGGTCCTCGGCTTCATGCCCACAGATGTACACCGTCCTTGTGTCCTAATCTGTCCCTGGTAAAAGGGGAACGGAGCTGCTGAGTCCCTGGAAAGCAGATGACAGCCCTAGAAAGGAAGCTGTTCTTCAGCTTTGGGCTGTGCTTTGGCTGGGAGCTGAACTTGGTACCTCCATTAGCTATGGAGCTGAGAGCCTGTCCCAGTCCACCAGCTCTGGCAGGTGTGGGCTTTGGCTTTGCAATGCTCTGGAATGCCATGCAGAAGTGTGCAGATAGCGTGGGGAGATCTTGTCATTGGTGGCATGTGCAGTCCGATTACAATCAGGGCACCTCTTTAATCCAATTCAAAGCCCAGCTTTGATGTACGTAGACCCTTGATCCTACGGTGTTTTGTGGGGAGAGCATCAGCAGGAGAACCAGGGCATTGCCGTGCAGAGCCTGTCCCAGTCTGGGTTTATGCATCTGCATCCCTATGCTGCGTGATGGGGTGCCAAGGTGGTACACCCACTCCCAGGACAAGTGAGGGGAGCACAGCCAGGATGAGGCATCCTCCTCCCTTGCACTGGACTTCCCCATCCCACTCTGGCAGCACCATCTCTGCCCAGGAAGGCGGTGCCCAGACCTGCACTAGATCAAGATCAGGTGTTACTTTCCCACAAGAATGTCTGGAACCAGTGTCCCAGACTCCAGGGATGCAGGATGTGCAGCTGTTTCTGAAGATGCAGGAGTGCCTAGGAGGCTGAGTGGCCTGTGCCCATCATCTACCATAGTCTGGACCATGGCTGGGGTCCACTTTAGCAGCACTGCTCCCCACCTCCTGTTCTATGCATGGCTCCCAAGTGGCAGCTACCTGCCTCTGTGGCTCCCTCACTAGGTCTCCTAGTGGGGAGATGTGGGACACTGGTGATCTCTGTGGGGGCAAGTGGCTATCTCATGCTGTTCCTCAGTAATGGCACTCTCACTGTCTCTCTCTGTCTGGCCTGAGTAGTCTGGATACTGATTTTAATTGCACACCACAGTGGCAGAATTACTCCCAGCCTCCTGTTTACATCTTCCTCCTTGCCTAACCACCCCAGAGTGCTTCTCGGGTTGTGTACCTAAGGAAAATTTTTCTGGCTGAGAATCACTGCACTGCACTTTCCACCAGCACCAAAAGATGGGCAGAATTCCTGGTGGGGCCGTATTCCCCTCTGGGCTGCTCCCCAGAGCACTGCTTTTTCAGGTGTGTTTGTGCGGGGATGGGTGAAAAATAACACTGCTGGCGCAAAGGCTTGAAAGTGAGAATTAACAAGTGGTGAAGGGAGTACACACATGTGCACCACGTCTGCATGCTGGTGGGTGTGTGAACACGATGTGTTGGGTGATGAGTTGCAGTCCTTGTGCAACAGCATCTGGGGGCGCAATGGTAGGTGGTCCCAGGCAATGTGCAGCATGCCTCTGGTCCAAGGACACTCCAGCCCCTACCACAAGCTGCAGCATGGGAACTGTAGTGAGGAAGGGGATGAGTACGGCTCCTCATTTGCACCGTGGCAGACCATCCCTGAGCAGGTGTTTGATCCCAACATTAAAGGCTGGGGGAGTGTGAGCCCCGATCTCCCCGCTCACCCTCCAGCTCCCTGACTCGCCTCCAGTCACACAGCAAATACAGGCCAGGCCACAACTTTGAAGTGTGAATTTCAAACGCTCCCTTTCGTCCTCACCCCCCTCTCCGGCGTCTGATGGCAGGCACGGAGAGCAGCAGGAGCATCAGGCACATGAAACAGCCCTTTTCAAAGCACAGTGCTGCGACTCCCACTTGCAAGCCGACTTAAGTCTGTGGGCAATTACCTGCTGTTGTTCCCGGGCCTTTGCTCCTGGCCTTTTGCCTTGCAAACTGCCTCTCTCTGCTTTGCTTTTAGGGGGAGAGCCTGGCAGTGGAGCAGCTACGAGCTGCATCAGGCTGGGCTCCTGCCTGCAGATTATGGTGAGGGATGCTGCAGCCCTTCTGTGCCCCATGCCACAGTCCCCTCAGCTCCACCTGAGCACTAAATTCAGCTCTTAGACCAAGCAGGTGTTGAGAAGTGGAGGCACAGATGCTTTTATGTGCAAGGACAAAGAAAGGCAGCTGTGCTTTGGCCTTGTTCAGAAGCAACACTTGGGGGCTGGGACCAAACTCAAGCCCTTCTTTCTTTCAAGAGGGATGCAGTGGGGCTGGGTCACCCTACGCTGGATTCTAAGTGGCTGTGGGATGCTCGTGTTCTTGGCCCTTCTTCTTCGGGCTGTGTGTGTGTGCAGGAAGGATCCAGCCCCTTCCCGAAGCGAGGCAGAGGCTGGAGACAACATGTGTGAACTCGATTTCACAAGACATCAAATGCGCTGCAGTCAGATGGAAATTGGCTCTCGGAGCTCCTTCCTTCTGGCTCCCCTCTCCTGCTCCCCCCCTCGGCGGCTGGATGCGCTGATAATAGGAGGCAGCTCCTGCTCCACTCCAAGCCGCGGTGCCTGGGATCTCATCTCCCGGCTCACCGACTATTTGCATTTATGTTTGCTTAACTAACTGGGAGCCCTGTTGCATCCCAACTGCCTTTGCTGCAGACCTTGTGAGCGCTCCTGGGGGTGGTGGGACTGCAGAGGCATTTCTGAGCCGACTCCTTTGTGCTCTGGGAATCTCAAGCACTCAGGGGAAAAAAAAAAAAAATCTTTGCCAGAAGATTGGGCCCTTCTCCCAATTTACTTGAAAAGATGCCCCAGATTTCTGCCCAGCCAGGACCCCAGGTTGTTCCCAGGCAGGATTCAGTGGGGGTACCAGCTAATTTGCAGTAGTTTACATATCTAATATGCTGTCAGAAATTATTTTAAATCCATGTAATATTTAATTAGGAAGTAGCTTTTGGCATATTAGATGGAAACAGAGCTAATTAGTTATTGGTGATTTCTTACCCTTGTAGGTAATTAAGTTAGTTGAAAGCTTGAGGCAAGCCCCCATGTATGCATCCACCCTTTTTTTTTTTTTGAGCTACTCTGAGATGCAGCAGGGTCAGTGCCAGTTGTCTGGTCTTGGAGAGGCATTCAGGACTGCTGCTGGGCTTTCCCTGTCCATGGTGGGTACACAGACAATGGTCTCAGCTGGAGCAGGACATCTCCCACCATGGTTGGGTTTCCAGCCACCTCCAATAGGACTGTGACCTCTTCTCGGACCCATGATATGCTCATCTCCAAAACCTGGTATTTTTAAGCTCTAAATGGCACTGAGCTCTGACAAAATATGAACCATCCAAGAATGTAAGAGCGGACAGAGTCCCTAGCAGACTGAGGTATATATTTAGCATGCACGTGTTGGAATTTGACTGCTGCTTAGAGAAAAAGAAGAAAGTGTTTTTCATGTCTGAGTGCCTAGCTCTGGCCACACTGGGAGTCCTGCTGCCAGCTCCACTTTGTGTTGCCCACCTTGAAAATAAAGTTTTATGGCAGTGTGTGAAGGAGGATGAGGGTCAGGCTGTGCTGCACAACCCGAGATCACCTCTTCCATCACAGAGGATCTGCCCTGTGCTCACCAGTGGGAGCTCAGGGGTGCTCATATGGGCACAAGTGTGTGACTGAAGGTTGACTGCTTGCCTTTCTGCTGGCTGTGGCTTGGGGTACCCACAACTGTATCTGGTCACAACTGAGGCACTCCGAGGAGCAGGGATGTCTCAGGGGACACCAACACCCAAAACTGCAACTGTGGCCCAGTCATGCTGCCATGTGGTTGCATATATGCCAGTGATGGATGGCACATACCTCTGCCCAGGCTTCTCTGAGATGGTCCCTGCTGCAGCCTGTGGCAAGATAGCAGCCTGTGATGGCCCTGCTGTGAAATGGGCCTCCCTGGCCACCCACATCTGTCTTAGGAGGCAGATATCTGCCTGGCTGCACTGGTGTGGGTCTCTCCCCCTCCATGGGGTTTGCAGTCAAGACCCCACTGTTCATGATATTTCATCCCCCCTTTAATCTTGGTGGTTGGAAGCTGAGGAGCTGATAATGATGAAGGAGTGTAAATGTCAGCAGGAAACCAGCTTCAATCAGAACTGTTAAAAATAAACCTGCCAGGCCTGCTCTGGCAGGGATAATCAGCCTTGGCAGCTCCTCTACCTGGGTCCTAGAGTACAAGCCATAGTCACACCAAGCAGCACTGGGCCACCTGAGCAGCCATGCTGGAGGCTGGCTGCAGCACGGGCAGATCCAGCCCCCACCAGCAGCCCCCTTGGAGGTGGGAGAAGCAACTCTCCAAGTTGGCCAGGGTGCTGGGTTCTGGACCCTCTCCCCAGACACACCCTGACCCTCTCCTTAGTGGGAAAACCTACTCCAGTCCCAGCTGGACTTGAGCTAAGTTTTAAGTACAGCAAGAGGTAGCACAGGAGAGGGATACAGAAGTGATGTGCTTCTGGCATCTGTGCTTTTGTTAGGAATCCCCACGAACTGTTTGCTCTGGTGTAACACAGGTGAACGTGGTGAGATGCTCAGCCTTCGTGGAAACACCCAGCCCCACCTTCCTAGCTGTGGCAGGACATTTGGGTGTCCAGGCAACCCACCTCTGGTTACTCACACACAGCCAAAGGGCAGAGTCAGCCAAGTGCCCTCGAGGTTGCAGAGCCCTTGTCCCCTCCTGAAGTGAGATGAACATAAAGACTAGGTGTGCATGTTTAGCGTCAAAGATAATTGACCTTAGGACAGTTTGCAAAAGGACACAGGGCTGCTGCATCACTTGAGCTGCAGTATGGAGGCTGAAGGTCTGCATGAGACCCCTCCAGAAGTCTATGGGCTTCGGGCTGGGGTTTCACCTTGCAGTCAGATGCTGCTGCTGGGCTCACTGGACCCTCAGGCTCCATGCATACATGGATTGGAGAAAGGCAGGAGAAACACACAGATGTGCCCTTAGCAACTCATTTCTGCTTCCCTAACACAAGGCAGAGTTATCAATCCCCAGCACAGGCAGGGTCTGTGGGCAGCAGTGTTTTGTGTCAGGTGGTATGTGGGGGGCTACAGCCATACCGAATGCCTGCAGACAGAGGCTTCCCCTGACCCATGGTGTGGGTTTGTGCCAGGGGCTCTTCAAGGACCTGTTCTATGGAGGGAAGCCCCACTGGCTGGCATGTAGCTTCCTGTCCCCTGTGGCATGCCTGCGATTCAGTGATACTCTCCCAAACCATCTCAGGAGTGACATTAGTGGGGGAAGGGCAGCCCCAGCATGGAGCCAGCTTTGTGGCAGGGCTTCTCTGCCCTGCCAGCAGTTTTTATCCTGGCTTTGATATGTGCCACATGGGATGGAGTCTCTTTATCTGCTTGTCGGGCTTTCCCTGCTGTATGCCCCTTTGCTCAGTTCCCATGCTTGGATGCTTACAGCCTCCTACTTGTTCTACCCTGGTTTCCACCCTGCTTTCCTGTTGGACTCTTCTCCTATCAGGGCTATTTCCTCCCAGCCCTGCATAAAATCACATCTCTTTTTCCAGCTTCTGGTCTGTATTTGAGATATCCTGACGGCTCCATCCTGGCTGGGAATGGGGACTGATGCTTTTCAGAAAACCAGCCACTGGTGGTGCAGGAACTTTGCCTTAGTGATAAAGGGCTGAGCATGAGGAGCCTGAAGGACACATGGTCATATCAGGGCATCTTGCTGGGTAACTCCAGGTGGGTCTTGCAAGATTCATCATTGGTTACAGAGCATTGTCCAGGCCAGAGAGAGTTTGCTTTCCCAGGACCTGTAAAACTGAGGAGCAACATCACAGATCTACAGCACTGCTCTTTGGCTCTCCAGCCTATGCCAGATCTGAGACAGCCGGGACACAATTCTCGACTTGGCTCAGCCTCATTCACACCTCGGAGGAGTCCAGGAGGAACGACAGGGCTGGCTTCACACTTACTAGCAATTAAAAGCCTCAGAGCCTGGAAGTCAATTAGCTCTGAGCTCATCAGTGCCACAAACCCGGGGGATGAGCCTGCTAACAGGAGCTGCAGCCAGCTCCCCACAGGGCTTGGAGCTGACTCGCCAGAAGAGCTGTTTGCTTTTTCATTTACACCTTGGATGAGTGTTGCTGCATGGAGTTTGGGGTGTCTCCCTGGGCATGAGCTGCCAAGGCAGGGAGCACACGCCGTATGCTGGAGGATGCAAGGCTTCCTGACACACATTGCTGGAGCCTGGCACCTCTTCTGGCATGACACAGCACTCTCAGCCAGCAGGGCCCTCTGTGTGTGGGGTCACGGTGAGGTGAGAAGGGGACTGACCTTGTGTTAGTTGTGCTAACCATCACAGGGCTGTGTTGGAGCAGTGTCAAGCTGCTGTCAGCTGGAGGTTGAGCCAGGCGTGGTCCAGCAAATCCCCTTCACTATCCCTTGGCTTGCTTTACCCCAAGATCTAGAACTGCTAGGATCTCTGTATGCTGATTTCCCAGGCACCACGGGACATGCTGGGTCCATGAGCACTGCAGTGATACTCTGCCACCAGCAGTGGTTTTCTTCTGCACCAAGAGAAGAGTGGCATAGTGAGCCAAGGGTGGGCTTGGGGGGTTCTGGTGGAGCTGTGCAGCTCTGAGGAAAGGAATGCCTCTGTTACTTTGATTTGCAGAACATCAGGAACATGCTGGTGATGCAAACGTGAAGCAGGTAGGTGCACAGCCTGGAGGGCAGCGTGGGAGCTGGAAAGAAAACATGCTTTGGTGGAAGGTTTCACAGGGATTTCCCACTACTAGAGGGCAAGATGGAAGCAAAAACATGGAAGGAGGGAGAAGAACAAGCTTGCTGAACAGCACGATGGAGTGGACTTGGAAGTGGTGAAAAGCAGGGATGGAGAGAAGCAGGAGGCCATGCAGTGGTGAGACCACCGGTAGGGTGTGGCTATGTACCTTGGCTCCCGGTGGCAGTGGGACACAGAGGTTGTGAACTGGAGAACTGCAGTCTTAACATCTGGTGCCCAGACAGATACTCACTGGAGGGGACAAGCCTTCCACCAGCAGTCAACAGAAGCCAGAGGAGATTTTTCCACTCTGGCCTCTGCCAGACCACTGGGCACTATGCTGTGGCTCTCTTGAGGCATTTCAGGATGCTGGGGAGCAGGTGGTGATGCTTTAGCCTTGTGTTGGCTCCCCTTCCTGCAGATAAGGAGGTTGCAGGAACAAAGGGGCAGTGTGGGGAGGGGGCGGTGACAGGCAGGCAGGGTTTGCAGCTTGTTATTTCACTTGTGTTTCCATTAAAGCTGCTGCTTTTAACTTGTTTCCATCTTTGAAGAGGCTCCAGAGTAGGCGGCAGATGCTTTATTCCCCCTCCCTCCCATCCTCCTCTCTTTTCCTTGGCCAGCTCTCAGTGTTCCCACTGCATCTCTCTTCCCATGAAGGCCAAATCCCACAGTTTTGGCTTTGCACCACGGCCCATGCGGGAACCACTCCGTGCCGGAGCTGGACCAAAGCCACTGCCCTCAATAGCTTCCTCAGGCTGCTCAAATCCTTCCTCATCCTGTTCAAATGGGCATTGCATGTCCATGATTTCTCCTGTATCCAAAGATGGGGCTGTTGGTGTCACCACCAGCATGTGCCCCAGTGAACCCCCCTGGCATGTACAATCACCATGGTGGCACTGCCCAGGGGTGATACCAGCTGGTCTCAGTTGCTGGCTCTCTTGTAAGGACAGTGGGCCCAGTCATGGCATGGGTCAGCAGCATCCCTTTGAAGCTGCTGAGATTTATGTATGCCCTGAAATGTTTTGCTAAATCAGCACCACCACGCTGGGGCTGGGACTCTTCTCACTCAGCTACTGCCATGAGCATATGTTGCATTTTACACATGCTCCACTGTCCAAGCAATGAACCTTTCCAGCTTTAATGTTTTGGGAAGCATCTCCTGGGAAGGAAAGGGCTAGGGCCTAGGGTCAACATGGCACTTTGGGAAGCTTTTTCTGTCAGGCAAGTGGTGTGAAGTATTGCTTCCCTGTCTGGCAGCATTCATCTTTGCTACGTGTACATGGTGGACAGGCAGAATTTGTGTCACTGGGTTTGTGTCCCTGAGATCTGTGGTTTGAAATGCTTAGTGTGACACCATGTTATCTAGCAGTGGCTTTGCCTCGCTCCAGCAAAAGATTGTTTTGCCCTTATATATTTGGGCCTGTCAAGGATGAGCTCTGATCCATCGCTTTGCTGATGCTGACAAGAAGCATTACCGCAAAAAACCTCAGATGGGGATGGGGCCAGCTCTCCTAGGGGAAGTGTTACCTGTTGTTGTATGGAATTTGGTGGACAGACCTGGTGCGTCATCCTGCTCACCAAGAAGTTCTGAGGACACTGGTGGCTTTGAGAGGACTGTCTCACAGCCAGGAACCACATCACTCAGCCACCGCTGCTGTGTGAACAGGCGATGGACATCATGTCCCATCGCCTTGCACAGGGACTCTGCAACACGTAGCTGGGGACTTGAGCCCTGCTTTTCTGCGCAGAATACAGGTTGCTGCCACCATCCTTGCCCCCCCTTGTCGGTACCATCCCAGTGCTGTGCGCCCTGTGACCGTCTGGGTCAGGAGGCAGCCTCTGTGGCTGCAGGTTGTGATCTGCCCCAGCAGGCTGCAGGCTGCGGCACCCGGAGCCAGGAGGATAATGAGATCTTAATAGTCCAATTATGTCCCATCGATTTACTCAGCACGTAATGGCTTTCGGATGGATTTGCCTGCTGAAGCTGGCTCCTGCTGCCAACAGGGAGGACTCTGCCGGGTCCCCAGCCTGAGATGCTCCTCACAGCTTTCAGCTGTGTCCCCTTGAACTGCCTCAAGAGCCGTTCCCGACGACTGGCTGTGTCCCTCCCCAGGAGCATCAGGGACGAGAGTGATGGGTAGAGGATGGAATGGGGACCATGGCACCCAGCCCTGAGAGGGGGGCGCCAGCACAAGGCTGATCGTAGGCTGGCACCCTCCATGCTGCTCTGGGGAGGAAAAACATTGTACATCTTCACTTCCCACTGAAACAGGCTGACTGGACAAGTGACTCTGGCTGAGTGGTGTCTGAGCCACTGGCCATGCCTGGCAACCAGCACTGAGCAGCGTGGTAGCTACCAGGGGTGTGCCCAGCTGGTCTCCTGCAGCAGAAGCTAGCTCCTGAGCACCTACCTGCAGGGATTCCTCACTGCAGCATGACACTGCAGGTGTATATCTATGCTTCTATTAATTTCTCTTTTGAGCTGGTTGTGGTTGGGAGTCCCATTGGACTTACAATGCCTGATTTGGAGGAGTGACTCCTAGCTGTGATTTTAAGCCTACCTTCATGACTGTGCCACTCACTCATCCCTTGTTCTGGTGTAGCAAAAAGCAGTAAATAATGTTTCCTTTCCCCTTCATTGAGCTGCTCTGGACCCCATCCCATCCCCTCCCATTTTCCTTTCTGGTCCCTGCCAAGGTTCCATGTTCAAAGACCCCATGATCTCTTTCTTGAGTGACAGAGGCTCACGCTGAGCCCAGCATACTGCACCCTGCCTGTCTGCATCTGTGCATCAGGCTCTGACGTCCCACCTTGTCCTACACAAACATCAGCAGCCCCAGAGGCCAGGGTTGCAGTGGGTTGCAGGCAGCAGCAGGCAACATGCAGGCTCCCTGTGACCTTGGGGATGGCAGAGTAAGGTAGAGGTGGAGGAGATGTGAGGTTTGTCTTGTTACCCTTAACCAGGATGGAGTGGTACCAGCAGCTGGGCCAGGAGAGCCCATTAAAAATCAAATAGCCTGATGTAATGCTGGGGATGTACTGCAGGAGCCTGAATGTGAGACAGGGCTGCAGGGACCCACTCATGCTGTCACTGGGGACCAGGGTAGGTGACACAGTGGATAAACCTCTGCTTCATTACCCCAACACCCTGCTGATGCAGCAGTGGGCAGCTGTCTTCAACCTTTGGTAAAGCAGCTCCCCTCCAGGACAGCTCTCATTGGGCACTGGGTCCTTGCAGCACTGGGGACTCAGGCTCATCACCTTCAGTGCATCATGCTTCTGGGAATATGCAGGTAGCATTGTTTCCCCCAGTGGAAGGATGCTGGTGCTGGCACTGGCATAAGCAGAGAAATGCAAAGTTCCTGGGGGACACTGGGCTTTTGGACGCTAATGTGAGCTCTGATTAGTCTGTCAATCTCTCAGGAGTCTCTTTGTCCCTTAATGCTGGCCCTTGTCACCTGTCGGGTGCTGGAGGTGGAGGCATGAACAGCTGTGCTGGGAGGGCAGTCCTGGCTCTGCCTGCCCCTCTGCCCTGGGCAGGCTGTGCTAGGACAAACAACATGTGTGGGGTGTCCCAAGGGACAGAGTTGCCTAATAACTGCTGGTCAGCTCCTGGCAGGCCCTTTGGCTTGGGGAAATGCTGACTGCACCCTGGCACAGCCTCCTTCAGCACAGCATTGGCAGGTGAGGCTGGCATCTGGGGAGCATCTTTTCCTGCCTGAAACACTGGCATTCCCCAGGGCTTTGTGGCTTTCATTACGAGGGCAGCTGCCCTGTCTGCTTGAGGCTTGGTGGGTGGTGGCAGTGGCTTAGTTGATGCCTACAGTGTTTGGTGTTAGTGGACCTGTGGAGCAGAGCTGCTGGGGGCAGCACCTGGCCCGTGAGCATGTGCACCTGTCATGCATTTTCATCATGGGAGCAGTAGCCTGGAAACAGCTGAAGAGCTGCTCCAGTGAGTGGAAGGGGGTCTGGAGACCACTGGATGCTAGCAAGATTCCAGCTTGGAAACTAGGAAGGAAACAAAGAGGAGAGCAACCACCTGTGCTTCACCTGCCCAGAACCACCAGCCAGTCCAGGGCACGCAGGCACTGCCAGGTGGGAGGCAGATTGCCTACCGCAGCTTGCCTCTGCAGTCCTCACAGTCAGGGCAGGGACACGGCACAGGCCACAACTTTGGCACGGACAGAAGTGCCCCAGGGGGAGCGAGATGGACCTCTGCACCATCTGGGCTGCCCGGCGAGGGAAGTGCGGTGCGGGAGGGCTGCGAGGCCGCCCCAGCTCTCTTGGCAGGCGGCGGGGGGCCCGGAGGACGCGGGGCGGCGCCGCTGGGAAGCAATTACCTCCCTGCTGTGTCCGGCCCTAATCCCCTCACACGGCTGCGAGGAGCCGACTCGCCAAACAAGGCTCAATCAGGTTAAAGTGTGAAGTCAGGATTAGCCGAAAGAATGAGAGCGTGGTAATAGCCCCAGCCGCCCCGGCCCTGCTGCGGGCCCCTCCTTCCCACCCGCCCTCCAGCCCGCCGGGCTCTTGCCGGGGAGATTAAGGCTGCCGGGGTTTGTTCGCCTGAGTGGGCACCCCACTGGGAAGCCATGTCGAACAGTTTTGCTCGGGTGCCCAGCTAAGTGCCGGGCAGGGCGGCGCGCTGGGGGGTTGGCACCCGCTGCCGAGGCCCTGCCAGCCCCGTGGGAGGCGTGCCCTAGCGCCTGGCTGCTCGCCGCGGCTCCCAGGGGGCCTGCAGCAGCGGGGCAGGGGCTGCTGGCTGCCAGGAAAGCTAGCGCCAGGAGCACCTTCTGACCCACCGCACATATTGCACCGCTAACGATCACGCATGTGGTGGGACAGGGCAGGTGGTATAAGAGCTGAGCAGGGAAACCTGTGCAGTCCCCTTCCCTGACCGCCGCTGTCCCCCATGCTGCCCAGACAGGAGGGGATTGTGTGGACACAGCCCGGATATAAGGATTTTGGGGGATGTGGAAGTAAGGTGTGTGTCCTCCTTCTCCCCGTCGCAAAGCCGTAGGCTGGAGTTGGCTGCTGCTAATTAACAGGTACCTGCTGGGTTCAGAAACCACTGTGGGAGGTGAACCTGGGGACAGAAGCGGTCTGGGATGGGGCTGGGCCAGGAAGGGGTGGAAACGTAGTGGGTTCCTGGGGAGTAAGCAGGGGTCCTTCTTTGCAGACAGGCTGTTGAAAGCTTCCCATTTGGACATACTTGAGTGCTAACAGCCTCCACTGAGGGTTTGCCCAAGCATAGATGTCTGGCTCTGTCTTCTGGCATTCACAGGGCAGAGGCTGTATGTCACCCATCAGCTGCTCATCCCTTGTCATCCTTCACCCTTTGCACCCTGAGCACTGCTGGAACCCTTTGCATCCTGTGCCATTGGGGGAGCAAAATTTCCAGCTGTCTGATCTTCTCAGTGAAGACACAGTAGGACAACAGTGCTGTGAATGGGCCAGCTGCGTGGGCATCCCTCTGGATTCAATAACCAGGAGCTCATGAACTCTGAGCTTTCACTCAGGTTCACCTGAAAGTGAACCTAGAGAAGTCAGGGCAGCTGTGGCAACAGAGTGGGGGAGCTGCGTTTTGCCTCTGTCTGTGGTCATCTGCTGTCTGGTCCCCAGTGGGGCTGTCAGACCTGTCAGTGGCGGTGGTCACCGCTGAAAGCTGGCACTCCACATGCAATAGCAGTGACACGCTTGTATTTGGCAGGACGTGAGGTGGCACCAGCGCAGACGCTGAGGGTGCCAGGAGCCCCGCGGTGGAAGGAGAAGCCGTGCCATCTGCTGTTTCTGTGGCGCCAAAGTGGAAAGCAAACATTGCTGGGAGCTACGAAACACCAGGAGGGAAGGGGTCGTGCCTCATTCCAATGGCGGGGCCCAAAGATCCCGCAGGCAAAGCATGTGTTTGTCCTGGTGTCATCAGCTGTGTAACCGTGCTGGCAATGCAAGCCAGTCACCGAGGCCTTGCTGAAACCCTTGCATCCAGCGTCTGTCCCTCTTGGCTTCGGTATCCCCAACGGCAGCACTTCGTCGGTGACTGTCACAAAAAACTGTGAAGGGGAGAAGCCACGCAAAGGCAGTCTCAACCTTCTAGCAGCGTTTCCCTTGCGAGCTGTAAGTGAGCAGCTTGTAGACAGACGCCTGGGTTTACTCCCTGGGTGTGCTGGGACTTCCATGTGCTGTGAGCAGGGAAACACGAATAAGCTGCAGGGAGGAGCTGCCCGGACAGGCATCACTGGAGCTGTAAGAGGGGTGCAGAGCACTGAAGTGTGGCGGATGCTTTCATGCTTGGCTCTGCTGCAATTGGTTTAACACCAGAGGACAGGCAGGTGCCAAGAGGGAATGTGACTGCATTGCTAGGAAGGATGGTGAACTTTGGGGGTTTCTGAAGTATTTTCAAGGGTATTCCTTCTTCTAAGAGTCAAAAGAGAAAAAAAGATTTGGGGTGAAGCTGCATTCTTCTGAAAGGTCTGTGCAGCTCCTGGGAGTCCCTAGAGATGCAGAGAATGAGGGTGGAGCATTTGCAGCTGAAGGGTTGCTGGGATTGCTGTAGGTATTGTGTCCTTGCCCTCTGGAGTGTGTAAGATCACTGATCCTCTTGGAGGGACTCATTCAGCCCTGGAAACGGCCGGAGCAGTCTGGACAGAGCAGGCAGCACAGGCAGGGTGGGCAGTGCAGGCAGGGCAGCCTGGCAGTGCCGCCGCGTGGGTAGTGGTGAAACTGCGCCTGGCTTCTCACAGGGAATCTGGGCTTTACCCTCCCACAGAGCCTGGACCCTCCCAGGAGTGTCCTTTCCTCTGCTTCAACAATGGTGGTTTTCCAGCTTTTGTTCTCCAGCAATGAGCCAGAGCAATGCACCTGCCCTTGCTCCCTGTGCACAGTGCCAAGAGTGATGCACTAGCCCTTGCGCCCATGTGGCACCTCCTTGGTGACTGGGCATCCCATCTGAGGGCTGGGCAAGCCCATTGTCCTTGAGTTTTCCTTCTGCTTGTGCTTCTGTGCAGGAGATGCTGGAACATTTCCCTGATGTGGCAGTGAAACTTCCAGCTGGGGTGGTCCCGATTTGGAGATCCCTAGGTCTTTTGCAAGCAGCTTGTGAGCCATGCTGAGGAAAGAAGGGCTTAAGGAACGATGTAGATGCTGTCTCCATCTTGACTCAGCCCAACTACCTTGGCATGTCAGTAGTAACCATGCTTTGTTATGCTGAAGCTGAGCTGCTTAACACTGAGTATGAAATGCTGGCATCCAGGGACACTCCAAACCACCTCTCAGGGCAGGGCTGAGATGTCTGTGTAGCCTGTGTAATGCTTGAGGACACATAATCTGTGTAGGATGCCCTGGTCTTGTTCCTCACCCACCAATAGACTTGCTGCATAGGACAAATACCATGTTGTGGCTTAGTTTCCCTGTGTCAGGAGGGAGCTAAGAACTTGAACTCCCACCCCATGGGTGGCTGGAGCAAGATGGTGTTGACATGGGGCTGAGGACAAGCAAGGCAAATGCTTGTCAAGTTTGGAGGAGCTCTTGGCCCTTGGGCTGAGAGAGGGAATGTCTGCATGTGAGCTACGGAGCACAAATATCATAGACAGGTCCCACCAAGGATGGGATGGGCTAAGCCAGCCCACCCAGACCCTACTTGCAGTGAGATTTTTTGCCTTCATAGTTGTTAAAAGCCGGGCCAGGCATGGCGGGGGGATCCAACCCACTGCCAGCCCCTGCCACACAGAGCCCAGGCAGGCCTGATGTTGCAGAGCAGGTGATTGTGCTGACGGGGCAGTGTAGCGATGAGGTATTCATGACCTGGTTATTTGTGCCCTCTAAAGTGTGGGCCAGGCTCCATGGAAATGCCTGCTGGAGCCACTGTGTGTAATTACCAGTTAATCAGCAGGGATCTGTAATTACAACCATCACAGGTTATTTAAATATGGAGGGTTTTCCCAGAGCTGTGCCCTGCTGCTCTGCTGATCAGAGCCAGGGGCAGTAGTGCCTGGGAAGCCCCAGCCACTGACTGCCACCATGGATGGAGCCAGACTTGCCTCGGGACAACCATCAGCACAGTGGGCAACCAAGAACCCACAAGCAAATTACCACCTCCCCGAGGCCCCAGGGGATCACTCGAGCACCAAGGCATGCTCCTGCCTGTGGGACAGCCTGGTCTATGGGACGTTATGCTTTGTAGGCACAGCATATTTTCCTTCCTGTCTCTGCTGCAGGGACTTGAGTGAGAACTTCATCCAGGCCATTCCCAGGAAAGCTTTTCGTGGGGCCACTGACCTCAGGAACCTGTGAGTCTCAACAGGGATGGACACAAGGGTGTTTGGGGTCCAGTCCAGTGGCAGGAGCCATTGGGAACCACTCTGCCTGGGTAGCCTCAACAAAGGCTTTGTATTTCTTCATTAGGCAGCTGGACAAGAACCAGATCAGCTGTATTGAGGATGGGGCTTTCCGTGCACTGCGAGGACTGGAGGTCCTGTAAGTGGTTGAGGGCTGGCTGGAGCCTCCAGCCGATAAGCCTCATGTGGGTTTGAGTGCATCCTTGAGTGCTCCCTACTCGCAGAGGTGCTGCAGGGACATCCACAGCATGCCATCTCTCCTTGGCCCCAAGGAGGACCTGAGCAAGGCTCTGGTAGCACTGCCACAAGGTTGTGCTCCAGGGCCTGATTCTGACCCAGGGAGTCCATCTGGCTGCAACTGGTTGCAGAGAGGAGAAGTCTGGAAAGGGTAGCAAGCCCTACCTGAGAGTTTGGGCTGTCCCCATCCTTCACCTCTCCACCCACCCACCCTGTGCTGGAAAGTGGATGGGTGCTGTTGCTCCCAGGGGTTTGATGTTACCTGGACCATCTCACATTGCCATTGGTGCCCTGGCTGCCCTGACCTGCCCCCCTCTGACTTCCTATAGGACCCTGAATAACAACAATATCACCTCCATCCCCGTGTCCAGCTTCAACCACATGCCCAAGCTGCGGACATTGTGAGTGCTGGGGTCCTGGGTATGGGAGGGACCCCTTGAACTGGAATGGGATGTCCCCAGCTCTGCTGCTGGTGCCAACAGCTGAGGCAGCACCCTGAGGAGGGCATGGATGGGATAGCTCTGCAGGGCATCCTTGCACTGGCAAGCAAGCTGGCCTTGGCAACCAGCACAGATGCTCTCAGGCTCCTCCATGTCTCCCTCTGTATGCCCCCAACCTTTGGTATGAGCCAGGTTGGGCAGCTGGATGGCAGTGGCATGGGTAGGAGCTGTGCCATAGTTGCTGACTGCCTTGTGCACCCGCAGCCGCCTGCACTCCAACCACCTGTTCTGCGACTGCCACCTGGCGTGGCTCTCGCAGTGGCTGCGCCAGCGACCCACCATCGGGCTCTTCACCCAGTGCGCTGCCCCAGCACAGCTCCGCGGCCTCAACGTGGCTGAGGTCCAGAAGAATGAGTTCAGCTGCTCCGGTGAGGGGGGACAGGGGAGGTGGCAGGTGCCAGGGCAGGGACACAGGGTGAGGGGCAAAGCCTATCCCATCAATACAGCACTCCTCCCCTCCCTGACATGTGCCCCGGCTCAGAGTCTGGTTGTGTGCTGTGGGGTCACTGTCCCAGGTGTCCCAGGCTGACACGTGGAGACCACCACCCTGTTGGTGTGACGAAGCGTGCATCGGTCTGTGCCCTTGGAGCTGCATGCCTCTCGCATAGGGTTGGAGTTAACCAAAATCTTGTGCACCAGCTCAAGGGTGCCACAAGCTGTCCCAGCACATCAAGCTGTCACCAGAGTCTCTTCCTCAGGGTACTGTCACCCACCTACCTGGCTCAGCTCTTGCAGTTCCCATGCTGACTGCTTCCTTGACAGGACAAACAGACTCGGCACGTGTCCAGCTCTGTAGCTTGTCTTCTGGCTCCTGCCCAGCCATGTGCACCTGCAGCAATGGCATTGTGGACTGCCGAGGCAAGGGCCTGACAGCCATCCCTGCCAACCTGCCTGAGACCATGACGGAAATGTGAGTATGGAACCCACACTGTCCCCACCAGGCTCTGGATGGCTCGAACACAGGGGCAAGCCACATGGCTCAGCCACCTCACACCGACCTTCCTTGCTCTTCTCCCATGCTGCCCAGATTTATCCCTGGATTTAGCTGCATTAAAAATGTAAATAGACAAATAATCTCCTTAGGGAAATCCAATTATGGTGCAGAGTGCCCACTGGGATGGCACGCAAAGCACATGGGGGGCAGCAGGCCCCCCCAAACCCAGGGAACCATGGAGTAGGAGGTGTTCCCCCCACCCCAGCCAGCACCCCTCCCTGATGGAGAAAGCCCTGATCATAGGCTATGAGTTGCCTTTGGGGTGAATGCCACTCC
Source organism: Eubucco bourcierii (assembly GCA_013396675.1). Lineage (NCBI taxonomy): Eukaryota > Metazoa > Chordata > Aves > Piciformes > Ramphastidae > Eubucco > Eubucco bourcierii. Next base: position 318,208 of record VWZE01016001.1, read on the forward strand.
AGTGGGGTAACCTACTTCAAGCCTGGGGACCTTGCAGCCCCCCTGTGACTATCATTGGGGTGTTAGGACTTGGCCAGCCCTACAGCTCTCATCTCCCCCCTTTCTCTTTGCAGACGCCTGGAACTCAATGGTATCAAGTCCATCCCTCCAGGTGCATTCTCCCCCTACAAGAAGCTGCGCAGGATGTAAGCATGCAGCCCCTACCAGCTCAGCCTGAGCCCCAGCACCCTTCACCCCCACTGGCCACAGTTCTGAACCTGCAGCCCCATGACAGGCATGGGGGATTTGCCATGACAGGGGTGCCCCACTTGGCAACTCTGGGATTGGTTCTTGGATACCCCCAGTTCTGTATATCAGGTGCTGGGGGTGGTTGTCTGGGCCCAGTGGGAGGATGGGGAAACGAGAGAAGAAGGGACGAGGCCACTTTCTCCCTTTGGGTTTCAGAGACCTAAGCAACAACCAGATCTCGGAGATTGCCCCTGATGCCTTCCAGGGGCTGCGCTCGCTGAACTCCCTGTAAGTGACTGCACCAGGGGTGGGCCGTGGTGGATGCTGTGCCCTCTGAATTGTGTCCCATACTGTTTCCTCCATCCTTCTCACATTTGTCTTTCTCCCTCAGGGTGCTGTATGGCAACAAGATCACAGACCTCCCCAAGGGCGTTTTTGGGGGACTTTTTGCCCTGCAGCTGCTGTAAGGCACTGGTGGTGGGTGGGATGCTCTGTGAGGACACTGAAAAGTGGGCTGAGGTCCCCAGCACCCATGGTGCAGTGAAGGAAGTTCCCAAACTGACCGACCTCCATCCCTGCCAGGCTTCTCAATGCCAACAAGATCAACTGTGTGCGGGCAGACACATTCCAGGACCTGCAGAACCTCTCGCTGCTCTCACTCTATGACAACAAGATCCAGAGCCTGGCCAAGGGCACCTTCACCTCTCTGCGAGCCATCCAGACCCTGTGAGTGCCTGTGCCAGCTCCAGTGCCTGAGTGGGTGGCTGTCTGGGGGGGAAGTATTGCTGCAGGTAGCCAGGTCTGGAGCTGGTGATCACCCTCTGCACCCCAGTAGTGTGTCACCTGCTGTCACTGTTTCAGGCATCTGGCCCAGAACCCCTTTGTCTGTGACTGCAACCTGAAATGGCTGGCAGACTTCCTTCGTGCCAACCCCGTTGAAACCAGTGGTGCCCGCTGTGCCAGCCCCCGGCGCCTGGCCAACAAACGCATTGGCCAGATCAAGAGCAAGAAGTTTCGCTGCTCAGGTCAGAACCACCCCCATCCCTGTGATGGGCACCGTATTCCCAGCCCTGCCCCAGCCTAGCATCCCTGTGCCCAGGGAACTGATGTGCCTTTCTTTCTCTGCAGCCAAAGAGCAGTATTTCATTCCAGGTAAGAGGAAGAGGTACATGTGTGTGTGAGTGGGGTGTGTGCACAGAGCCCTCTCAACCAGGCTACCTCTGGGGTGCTTGTATCAGAGCCCTGCAGTCTGGACCAGCAGGACTATGATGCACTTCTCCTCGCTTCTTGTTTCTGAGTTCCCAGGTGCTGCAGTAGTAGAAGTGCTGGGTACCAGGACATGTTGTGACATCTTTCATCTTGCTGTTATCAGGATGGGCACAGAGGTGTCCCTATGGTTCAGCTCTGGTTTGCAGGAGGGTAGAGGGTGGTGGGCAGTGCAGTGCCCCATGTACCCAGGACAAATATCCCTGTAGATAAGCTACTTTGGACACAGAGAGGAGTAATACGTATGCAGTGGCCTGGATGAGGGGAGTTGGGGAAGAGTTGGAGCCCAGCTAGGGGTGTGGAAGGCTCACAGGAGGGGCAGGCAGGTGCAGCCCCTGTGCTCTGCCCACGGGAGCCCATGCTGGCCTCCCCGGTGCACAGGGACGGAGGATTACCAGCTGAACAGCGAGTGCAACAGCGATGTGATCTGCCCCCCGAAGTGCCGCTGCGAATCCAATGTGGTTGAGTGCTCCAATCTGAGGCTCACCAAGATCCCAGAGCGCATCCCACAGTCCACTGCTGAACTGTAAGAGCTTCCTCCCTTCCACCCTGCTTTCCCTCCTGCAGCTGGAACATTGCTGACACCAGGGTTTGGCTGAAGGTTTGGTCTGTGCCCACCCCTTTGCAGCTATGTCCTGAGATCTTTTCCCTCTCACCCACCCCAGGCGCCTGAACAACAATGAAATCTCTGTCCTGGAGGCCACCGGCATCTTCAAGAAACTCCCACATCTGAAGAAGATGTGAGTATCAAGATGGCACAGCTCTACTGGGAGTGCCCTGGGGTGGGAGGTCACGTGAGGGTCCTGATAGCAAGGCAGCGTGGAACATGAAATGGGGAACATATCCTAACATGAGGGTTCCCTGAGGTGGGACCTGAATGTTTCAGGATGAGGTCATGGCAGAGCTCCCCATCCCAGCCTCATTTTCCCTCTCCACAGCAACCTCAGCAACAACAAGGTGTCAGAGATTGAGGACGGGGCGTTTGAAGGGGCGTCCTCAGTCAGTGAGCTGCACCTCACCGTCAACCAGCTGGAGTCTGTTCGGAGTGGCATGTTCAGGGGCCTGGATGGGTTGAGGACCTTGTGAGTGCCCCCTCCACCATGGGCACATGGGCAGCAATGTCCCTGCTCCTTGTTCCCCTGCCCTGGGCTGCTGCTCTCCGCATCACTGTGGGGCCAGCTCAGGAGTGCCTTACCCATCTGCTGGCTGTATCCAGAGCTGGGGGGCAGTTCTTTACTTCTCAGGTACTGGCTCAGGCTCATTCCGCTGCCTGGCAGCGAGGTGGGCACAGCCCAGACACTGCTGAGGTGGGTTTTCCCCATGGCACCCACCCAGGTCATTAGGTGCATTCACCCCTTTCCCTCCACAGGATGCTGAGGAACAACCGCATCAGCTGCATCCACAACGACAGCTTCACAGGGCTGCGCAACGTCCGCCTGCTCTCCCTGTACGACAACCAGATCAGCACCATCGCGCCAGGCGCCTTTGACACACTGCAGGCTCTCTCCACACTGTATGTCTTTCTTGGGCCCCGGGAGAGAGCATCCCTGTCTAAGTGCGGGGCTGCAGAGGGTCTTCTTGCCTGGTGGCTGCTCAGTGATGCCCTCGTGCTCCCTTCCATGTGCAGGAACCTCCTTGCCAACCCCTTCAACTGCAACTGCCAGCTGGCCTGGCTGGGGGACTGGCTGCGTAGAAGGAAGATCGTGACAGGCAACCCACGGTGCCAAAACCCCGACTTCCTCCGGCAGATCCCGCTCCAGGACGTGGCTTTCCCCGACTTCAGGTGTGAGGAAGGTAACTCATGGGCCTCATGGTGCCGAGGGCGAGGAGATACCAGGCTGCTCTTCCTCCCAGGCTGGCACTGTGCTCCCTGTCCCAGCACCGTACCTGTTCCTGGGACATTTGGGAGTGCCCCATGGCAAGCTGGTAGCTGCAGAGGTTCTCTCAGCCTGCCATAGTAACTCCCTCCCATAATAATGGACGAGTTTCCCCTCTGGGTACCCAGCCCTTAGGACCACTTTCCACAGGCTGCTCTGAGGCCAGGAGAGGAGTTTGCACCCACTGCACCACGTGACCATTGCACGTAGTCAGGTTTATGCTTGCATTGCCATGCTCTGGATGCTGGCCTGAGGCAGGTGTGCAAACAAAAACCACCAGGATTGGATTCATCCTGCTCCTTCCCTCCTTCCCCTCTCAGCCCTGCAGACTCACTGGAGCTGGGCAGATGGAGCAGGCAGGGAGTGTGTGCGTTGAGAGAAAACCCTTTTTTAAAAACAAATTTGAATTTAGAACAGCTTTGGAGCCCTCTGGAAAATATTTGCAAACAAATCATCGTCTCTTCTGCTTTCCCTCCTCCACCACGTCAAAAACTGAAGGGTTGCATCCTGTGCTGTTGCTAGCAGTGGGAGATACCATACGGTTGTCCTGGGGACGCCTCTTCCACAGGAGCCCTGTGCTGCAGCAGGGGAGGGGAGTGGTGCCACCCTCTCTGGCGGCTCAAGCAGGCTCTGCTCCCGCTAGCCTGCATTGGGTTCATGAAGGAGGTTGTTTTGGGAGTCGCTTCTCTGATGCCCTTCTCTCTGTCTTCTCTGGAAGTGCATTTTTGCTTAAAAACTATGACAACCACAGTAGCCTGAGGCAGACTGGTTGCATCCGTTCCAGTAGGGCAGGTGGTTTCTGGGCACAGAAGCGATTCCTACACTGCTGGCTCTCAGATGGGCTAAGGCAAGCCTGCAAGTGGACTGTCTGCGGTGCTCTGCTTTGGGAATGAGGGGAGGTGGTCAGCATGGGAGATAAGCAGTCCTAGGTGGGCACAAGGCATTGAGTCCAGCCTCACATAGTGTCTGAGAGCTGGGCCCTGGTGACTTTGTGGCTCTCTGTGCCTGATGCAGGTCAGGAGGAGACCAGCTGTATCCCCCGGCCGCAATGCCCGCAGGAGTGCACCTGCCTCGACACTGTTGTCCGCTGCAGCAACAAGCACCTCAAGGCTCTGCCCAGGGGCATCCCCAAGAACGTCACAGAGCTGTGAGTGGTAGAAGAGTGTCCAGATTTTTCCCTCCTGATTGCCAACAACTTTGCAGCTCAGGGCTCTGCTATGGCATTGCAGGTGTCAAGGCAGAGATGGTCCTTCCCACACCCCCAGCCCAGTAGTGGGAGCAGGATCCCTACCCAGACAAACGATCCTGACCCAAGGGGCTTATCAAGAGCCTCCCTTCCCACTTAGGGCTACCAAGGATAATGTGCAAGGGATGTTGTCATAGCAGCCAGGTCCCTGCTTTTTGGCCCCTGGGAGAGGGCAGCAGGAGGCAACCATTCTCTGCAGCCATGCAGCCCGGGGCTCTGTGGGGGTGGGGCCATCCTGCCTCTGCCAGCTCTCCAGCCCCTCTCACTTTTCATCATGGCTGTGGAGATGCTCTTGGCAGCCCCAGCTCTGAGCATGGGGTCAGCCACCCATCACCGTAATGGTCAGGGAAAGAACCCAAGCAGCCATACCACGTTTGGATGTGCAGGCACCATGATACCCATTGCTGCAGCAGAGTCTTTGCATCCCTCTAGGATGGAAAACAGCAGCAAGTCTTGTTTGCAGTGAGTGTAGGCACTGGTTGTGCACATACATATGAACACCACCCCCTCACACCCCTGCACTGTCTTGCACAGCCCTCCTCTCTCTGCATCCTCTGCTCTCACACATGCCATGGGAACAGTTACAACCGCCCACACTCACATGGGATGTGTAAATGCAACCCTTGGCTGCCTGCCTTACCTGCCAGGAGGAAGGTGACACTGGAGGTATTCCTCACAGCTCAAAGTTCATGGCAGTGTGCAGGAGAAACAGGAGGTCAGAGGGAGGACCTTTTTGCTTCTCTGCCACCCTAAGGTGCTTTCATTCTTCTTTGCAGCTACCTGGATGGAAACCAGTTCACTCAGGTCCCAGGGCAACTCTCCAACTTCAAGTACCTGCAGCTTGTGTAAGTAGCCAGGAGCAAGAGCTGGACAGCTGATCCCACTGCTGGGAGCTGTGGGTGAGGATGGAGGCTGTTCCCATGATGTGCAATCCTGAGGAAGGGACTGGTAAAGTGCAGAGACCCCCTCCTGTGCCCCTTCTGCACTTGGAAATAGCTGGCTGGCAGCAGTGTTCACCCATTGGGTTCACACAGCCTCTGCTGGGGTTGGGAATGAGGCAGAGAGGGGACAGTGGCATCATTGCCATCACCCTGTGCAATAGTCCTGCTGCTGTCTTGGAGACTGTGCTGCGTTGCTGCTCCTACCCCAACATAGCTTGAGCAGTGAGGGGGACACACAGGGGCTCACTGGCTCCAGCTGAGGTTTCTGTTTTCCAGTGATCTGAGCAACAACAAGATCAGCTCCCTGAGCAACTCCTCCTTCACCAACATGAGCCAGCTCACTACCTTGTAAGTAGAAACCCAGCAGCATGCCCCAGGTTCCCTGTTCCTAGGGGACCTCAAAGACTGAGAGGCTGCTGGGGACACCAGGGTATCCAGCTTTCCAGCTCTTGGCTGGCTGAAGCTGTGGTTTGAACTGGAGCTGACATGGGGTGGCAGGTGTGGTTGAGGGGAGCAGTGCCCATGGCGATGCCCCTGGTGCTCTGTTGCCTTCTCCTCTTCCACAGGATTCTCAGCTACAATGCCCTGCAGTGCATACCTCCTCTGGCCTTCGAGGGCCTCCGCTCCCTCCGGCTGCTGTAAGTACCTGCCCCTAGTCCTGTTCACAGCCCCACTCAGCCCATTCTCTGCTGCTACCTGTGCCCCCTGTGCCACTTTGAAGCTGTGTGCAGGCAGGTAGTCAGGGTATAGGCTGCAGCAGGAGCAAGGGGAGATTCATCAAGTTCTCAGATCAGATGGTGAATTTGCAACAGTGGCAGTGTGTTGCAGTCCAACTGTGCCACCCACACCTATGAGGCGGGGGCGGCCCAGTTGGTCACAGTCATTGCTACCTACCCTGAAGCAATGGGCATCAAAGGACCCTGTGTTCTCTGCAGGTCTCTCCATGGCAATGACATCTCCAGCCTCCCAGAGGGCATCTTCGCAGATGTCACCTCCCTGTCCCACCTGTGAGTATCTCCTGCTTCACAAGATTCAAGGCTGGAGTCAGACACTGGAGACCTTTAAGAACCACGGGTCTGAGCCCAGCTTCTCTGTTGACTGAACTTCCTCCTTTCCTCTTCCCTGGGCTGTGCCGTACCTGGAGAACTGTTTATGGGTTGCGCCATGTTGTGTTTGCCCTCCCCGTGCTCACTCCCCGAGCCTAGGTGTGCAGTTGAGCTTCTTAGTGCTATTGCAGTCCTACGGTCCTGGATGGAGGTGGTATCGGGTTTGTCCCTACTCCACCGCATCCCCTAACATACAGGTAAAGCCATGCAGGGTGCTGGCATGGCTACAGGTTGTTTGGGGCTGCTCTGGCACTTCCTGCAGCAGCCTCTCCAAATATGTCTGCCATCAAGCACCTTCCCTCCAGTGCTGATGTTTCAGCCCCTCTTTGAGAAAATTTGTATGCCAGGAGCATAGCCTTTGCTCACGGTGGCTTTTCAGTCCCTTCTCTGTCCCTTCTGAGCCATTCCCACCCACCTTTTGGTGGCCAGTCTTGCTCCTGGCATTCTACGGGCTTCAGGCTGTTCCTCTAGCCTGTGAAAGAGCATCATGATTTCCAATCCTGGCCTCCCTGTGCGTTTTGGGAGCAGCACTGCTCAGTCTAGTCTTCCCTGGTTCTACACCGATTTCTCCTGCTGAAGCATGGTGCTGCTTGTTCCCGCAGGGCTGAGCTGTGTCACCAGCTGGCGCTGTTGGTGCTGTAGGACCAGGTTTGTAAGCCCCAGCAGACCTGCTGTCCCTACCACCTGCCATCTGGGCTGCTGTCTCCTTCCTTGGTGTCAGGTGTGAGTTGTGCCGGCCCTCTGTCACTGTTGACCTCTGTGGTGAAGGAGGATGCAGAGGGACACCCAGCCCTTCAGCCTTCCACATCATCTGCTGCTCCCTGCCCTGCTGTGCTGTGGCACAGAGCAACTTTTCCCCCTTCCTCCTCCTCTTCTTTCTCCTCCTTCTCCCCTTCCTCCTCCTCTCTCTCCCTCCTCCTCCTTGTCTCTCAGAGCAATTCTTTGCTCTTCCCCGATGCTGTCCACACAAACCCTGGCTGTGACACTCTCTTTGTTCCCAGCAGCCTGCTCCCCTGTTCCTGCTCTGCAGGGTGGTGTAGCGGAGACCAGCCCAGCCCCGCACCTCCTGTGCCATGGTCCTGTTGTTTCTGCATAGCCTTAAGGGGCTTTGCCTGGTTCTTTCTGGGTCCAGACAGCATTGCCCAAGTTTTGGAGAGGCAGTCCCAAGAAATTCTATGTGGGCAGCACAGGAGAGCCCCAGCATGGAGCCACAGAGCACTGCATGGGCTGTGGGGCTGGCAGCAATGTTGTCTAACTGGGCAGCAGTGTGGGCCTGTGCGCTCCAGTCCTCTAACCATGGCCAGCACCACTAGTGGGTCCAGAAACAGAGGAGGTTTGGGTCCCACCACCACGTGGCAACCCAGCCAAGTAGCAGAGTGGTGTCCAGTCCTATGACCCCAGTTCCTTCCAGTAGGGCAGTGGATGCAGTTTTGTTTTTCCTCTCTCTGCAGGGCCATCGGGGCCAACCCCCTGTACTGCAGCTGCAACCTGCGCTGGCTCTCCAGCTGGGTCAAGACAGGGTACAAGGAGCCAGGCATTGCCCGCTGCGCTGGGCCCCCTGACATGGAAGGCAAACTGCTGCTCACCACCCCTGCCAAGAAGTTTGAGTGCCAAGGTGAGAGGTGCTGTCTGGCTGTCTTCCTGCCCTGTGCCTGGCAAGGTGATGCTCCCTGAGTCTGGAGGACTCCAGCATTTCAGTTGTTGAGCTGCCTTGTAGAGAAGGGGAACTGGAATACTTGGGTGGCCATCCCTGGTGACCAATCAAGCACACAACCATGCCATTGCTTGGTGCACAACCTCTTGGCAGGGCAGGTTCTGCCCCCTCCACAGCTGGGGCTCTGACCCCAACGTTGGTGCCCACAAATGCATGCCTCCTCTTCACTACCTACATTGATGGTTATTTCTGCACCTCCCATCCTGCAGGCCCACCTGCCCTGAGTGTCCAGGCCAAGTGTAACCCCTGCCTGTCCAGCCCCTGCCAGAACCAGGGTACCTGCCACAATGACCCACTTGGCTCCTACCGCTGTGCCTGCCCCAGTGGCTACAAGGTACCCTGGTCCTAGAAGACCCCAACTTGGTGTGTGTGTGGAGGGGGGACATAACTGCAGAGGGAAAGGGCATAACTGCAGAGGGAAAGGGAGCAGCATGGAGACTCTGCTGTGCCCCTGGGGTCGCTGCTTGTGGATCTGTCATGCACATGGCAGTGCTCTGTCGAGTGGGACGAAACAGGAGTGAGACACAGTGCTGTAGCACTCTCCTTGCTCCGATTTCTCCTGGTTTGTCCAGGGCAAGGACTGCGAGGTGGCGCTCAGTGGCTGCTCCTCCAACCCCTGTGCCAATGGAGGGACCTGCCAGCCCCAGGAAGGAGAAGGAACCAGGTTCAGGTGAGTGCTAGACAGGAACCCACAGAAGATGGATGTTTGGGCAGCAGCATGGATCCCTGGAATGCCATGGGGATAGTCTGGTGCTTCCTTCCCCGTGTGCATGCTTCTTGTGCATGTAACTGGGATATTGCATTCACCCTGCAGCTCCAACCCATGCTGCCTGCTCTGCTTACCCCTGCCTGCAACCCTGTCAGCACAACTCCAGCAAGGGCTGAGCACTGGCTCCATTTGCCCATATCCCCCAGCCCTGCAGGCTCTTGGGCTGAGGGTAGGAGGAAGAGGGGGTCCTGCTACACCAGGAGGTATGGAGAGGCAAAGGGCAGCAGGATCTGGGACTGGGATCTGGCTGCTGCAGCAGGGCTGACTGTGAGATGAGACAGGACACAGTCCCAGGGCTGCTGCCGTGCTCACACACGTCCCTCACTCTGCACCGAACACTTCAGCACTTTCCAGGAACTGCCTCGCAGTTAGTGGCTGAAAATCAAGATCAGGCTGGGGGAGAGAGGGGCAAGGAGATGGTCTGTGCAACCCCTGTCCCCACCTGCACAGCGGCCTCTCAGCCCCTTGTTGTGTCAGCTCACATGTGCTCCTGTGGGGACTGCGCATTGTGACCATCCCCTGCACTCGGTGTTTGACAGCAGGGCACCCAGCCGTGCTCCCCGGAGCCTCTTGGCACATGTGAGGCCTTCTCGACAAAGTCCTGTGCTGGCATTTTTAGGGGAATCACCCTGAAATGCTCCATTTCCCAGCCTCTGACACTGCCCTATGCCCCATGCCAGGTGCCTGTGCCCGGTGGGCTTCGAGGGCCCTAGCTGCCGTGCTACCAGCAACCCCTGTAAGGACCACAGCTGTGAGAATGGAGGATCCTGCGTGCTCAGTGCCACGAACTACACCTGCTTATGCCCTGCCCACTACACAGGTACCCACCACAAAAGCTCATCTATCCTCAAACCTTGCAGACCTGGCTTCGCCCTTCCCAGTGATGAGTGCTAATAGCTTCTCTCCTTGCTGCCCCCTGCCCATTGTCATGGCATTTGGGTTTCTCTGGGCTCAGCTGCCTCAAGCTTGGGTGCACCAGCTGAGCTCTTATACCTGAGGGATGCCCTTGGTGTCTGACTCGGGGAAGAGCAGAGCCCTGTGCCCATGGCAGCACAAACTTTGAGATCAACAGTTCCCTACCTTGAGTTAAGCACCCTGTGGGCTCACCTTGGTCCATTGTGACCCCTCTGGTGCCGGAGCTGCTCGGCACCCCTGACACCCTCTCTTCTGCTCTGCAGGGGATTTCTGTGAGCAGCTTCTGGATTTCTGCATGGCTGAGCTCAGTCCGTGCCAGCATGGCTCCACCTGCATCTCCACCAGCCAGGGACCCAGGTGAGCCCCCTCCACAGCCCCCTTTTTCCCAGCTGCCGGGCAGGAGAGGTTTGCTTTTGGGGGGCTGCAGATCACAGGCTAGTGAGGGAGCATAGGGAGGGGGAGGCATCCACTGGTATATGGGGAAAGGAAAGGGCAGCTGTCAGCCCCCGGCCTGCCCCAGGTGTGAGTGTGCACCCGGCTACGTGGGGACCAACTGCAGTGAGGACTTTGACGACTGCCAGGACCACCGGTGCCAGAACAATGCCCGCTGCCTGGATGAGGTGAACGGCTACTCCTGCCTCTGCACTGAGGGCTACAGGTACCTCCAAGAAGACATGGGTCCGCTGGGGGATAGCAGCAATGGATATGTGTCACCGTGTAGGAGGGACCAGTCTTGGTTACCCCACTCATCCACCCACCCATCCACTCATCCATTCATCCATCCATCCTTTCCTCCTATGTGAGAGGAAGAAGTGGGGCTAGGGGTGTGGGTCTCCAAGGAGGATACTGGGAGGAGCAGTGTCCCTAGGGAGGAATCCCAGGGCATGGCTCAGCAGCTATGCATCCTTCTGGTGCCACTGGCTGGAGAACTTCCTTGGGGATCCCAAAGGCAATGGGCAGGGGGTAGGGCACTTTCTCAGCCCCATACCAAGCAGTACCCTTGGCTCCGCAGTGGACAGCTCTGCGAGATGCCAGCCCATGCTGCCAGCCAGCCCAGCCTCTGTGAGCGAGCCGAGTGCCAGAATGGGGCCCTGTGTGTGGAGCGGGGTGCCCGTGCCCTCTGCCAGTGCCTGCCTGGCTTTGGTGGCCCCAAGTGTGAGAAGCTGCTGAGTGTCAACTTCGTGGACCGTGACACATATTTGCAGTTTACAGACCTGCAGGACTGGCCCCGGGCCAACATAACTCTGCAGGTGAGGGCTGGAGGGGCATGGGGACATCAGGGAAATGGCGTTGGGAGTATTGCCCAAGGGATATGGGCTCCCACCTCTCTCCTTGCCAGGTCTCCACAGCCGAAGGCAACGGCATTCTGCTGTACAATGGTGACAGTGACCACATGGCCGTGGAACTGTACCAGGGCCACGTCAGAGTCAGCTATGACCCCGGCACTCACCCCAGCTCAGCCATCTACAGGTATCTGCCACCCCTTCCCCACTCTTCTGGGACCACCCCACCATTGCGTGGATTTGGGGGTTCCCCGGTGACGCAGCCATCCCTGCCAGTGCCGAAACCATCAACGACGGGCAGTTCCACACTGTGGAGCTGGTGACCTTTGACCAGATGGTGAACCTCTCCATTGACGGTGGCAGCCCCATGACCATGGACAACTCGGGCAAGCATTACACACTGAACAGCGAGGCTCCTCTCTACATAGGAGGTAGGACAGGGGACAGGAGGGCAGCGGGGGTCATCTGGGCATGCTGACAGCCCTGTTCTCCCCAGGGATGCCTGTGGATGTCAACTCAGCTGCCTTCCGCCTCTGGCAGCTTCTCAATGGCACCAGCTTCCACGGGTGCATCCGCAACCTCTACATCAACAACGAGCTGCAGGACTTCACCAAGACACGGATGACGCCGGGGGTGGTGCCAGGCTGTGAGCCCTGCCGCAAGCTCTACTGCCTGCATGGCATCTGCCAGCCCACTGGTGCCCAGGGCCCCGTCTGCCACTGTGAGCCTGGCTGGGATGGGCCCCACTGTGACCAGCCCCGCAGCGGCCCCTGCCAGGGGCACAAGTGAGTGCCCCTGCCCCATTGGCTGCCCAGCAGCAACAGCCTTGCCCTACTGGCTGCTCTGCAGTGACCCATCTGCCCCATTGGCTGTACAGTGTCAATGACCTTGACCACCACAGCTGTCTCGCTTCATTGGCTCGTTAACTGCCCCTTCCACATTGGCTGCATTCTCATTGGCTGGTCCTCACTACCCATCCTCGCCCTCTCCGTTGGCTGTCCCTCCTCACTGCTCGCCCTGCCCACCTCTCTTATTGGCTGTCTGCCACCCTCCTTGGGGAGTGGGTCATGCTGATGCTACTATGCCATAGCGGTGCCATACTGCAGTAGTTTTATGCTGTGCCACTGGCACTTGGTGGTGCCAGGGATGTTCTGTGCTAGTAGTACAATGCCAAAGCTACACCAGTGCTGTTGCAGTGCTGTGCCATGATAGCTGTGCCATGCCAGTCCCAGTGCAATACTGTGCTGGTGCCATGCCAGTGCTGAACCACGCCATACCCAGTGCTTGTAGCTGTGCATACTGCTGCTGTTCAGTGCCATGCTGGCGGGGGCCTGATGGTGCTGGGTGCCCACAGGTGCGTGCATGGGCTGTGCCTGCCCCTCGATGCCCTCTCCTATAGCTGCCAGTGCCATGAGGGCTACCAAGGTGCTCTCTGCAACCAGCCCACGGAGCCACCTGACCCCTGCCACCACCAGCCCTGCGTCCACGGCCTCTGCCGCCTCACCCCGGGTGGACAGCCCACTTGTGAGTGCCACAGTGGCTATGCCGGGGCTCTCTGTGACCAAGGTAGGTGCTGGGGAGATGGGTGCCCTGGACACAGCCCCACACTGGCATGCTGGACTGAGTGTTGCTGTCCCACAGAGCCGGAGTGCCACGGGGAGCCAGTGCGGGACTACCACCAGGTGCAGCGGGGCTATGCCATCTGCCAGACAACGCGGCCAGTGGCCTGGGTGGAATGCCGGGGCACCTGTGGCAGCTCCGGTGCCAGCTGCTGCACCGGGCTGCGGCTCCGGCGCAGGAAATTCGCCTTTGAGTGCAGCAACGGTGCGACCTTCGTGGAGGAGGTGGAGAAGCCCACCAAGTGTGGCTGCAGCCAGTGCCTGTGAGCAGCCTCAGCCCCAGACTGCCAAGGGGCCAGCAGGGAGCCCTCCTGGAGCCAAGGACCTCGCTTTGCCCTGCAGCCACAGTGCTGCTGTCTGGGTGTTCCCAAACTGCAGCTGCATCAGAGAAGCCCAGTGGAGGGCAGAGCTGTTGCATCTAAAGGGTTGGGGAAAGAAAAAAAAACTCAAACAAACAAAAAACAGGTGAAAAAAGAAAAGAAAAGAAAACCACAAACAAAACAAATGTGTAGATAGAGAATTTTTTAAGAACTGCAGCTACACGGATGTGTGGATATGAGGTGGGCTCTCTGCCCTGCCCACTCTCTGTGGCACTCTGCCTTCCTCCTGGTGCAGACATGGAGGACACTGTCCATGTCATTGCATGTCCTCTCCTTGGAAGCCACATCCCTTGAATCCAGCCTGGCACATCATGAGTTTTTCCATCATCTGGGCCTCAAGCAAAGAGGTCTAATTAGGCAGCACCTCAAAGGCCTTGACAAGCCATAGCTGGCAGAGAACTGCCTGTTGCAGGCACCGTCCTGTGGCCCTGGCAGTCCCAAAGCCCAGCTCCCTGTCCACTCCTCTGACAGCCCTGGCTTCCTTGCTGAGGACCTGCCATCACTCCAATGGCAGTTGCAGCCAGCAGCTCCCTGGGGTGCTCACTGGGGTGCTGCAGCCCAGCACTCTCCAAGTAACGCCATCAGCTCTGACCCACTGGTGGCACCCCAGGGCTGTACTCAGGGCAGTGGGGCATAGAGTGCACTGAGCACAGCTCCAACCTGTTGTGACATTGGGGCTGTGCTGGTTGGATCAGGACCAGGGTGGTCCCAGGCATGCTAACTGGGTCACAGGCAATGGTGTGCAGACATCTGGGGGGATCCCAGCATCAGCCCTGCCCCATGCTACAGGGTTCAGCATTGCACCGTTAATGCAAAGAGTGGGTAAATGCCACCAGGACAGCCTGGTGGCTCTGCTGAGAGCTCAGAGCTGCATGCGGGAGCACAGTAACTTCATTCTTCTAGACTAGGGTTCTGCAACTGGTCAGAGGTGCCCCATGTCCCAGTGGCCCAAAGAGCTGGGGCAACAGGCTCCTGGGACAGCTAGACTGTGGGCTTCTTGTGCTGATCACTGACACTTGAGCTTTGTGGGTGCCAGGCCCTGTTGAAGAGGCTGAAGATGCCCAAACCTGCAAGCCTGGAGCTGGCATTGCTGCCAGGGCAGGTCCCACCATCTCATGGACTTGGATGCTGGTGCCCAGGCAGCATCTCTCCAAAGCCTGCAGTAAATGCAGGGGACTGGTGTGGGAGCAGGAGCAGCACTGTTGTAGCACAGGGAGTCTGTGCTGGGGTACTACACACCCCCGATCTCTGCAGCATCGCTTCTGGGGCCTGAGGATGGTGAGGACCTGCCCTGGAACAACACACAGAGCATCACCAGGTCACCTGGGCAGGCAAAGTCCGGGGTGCAGCCCCAGGTATCTCCAGCACACCGCTCCACTGCATCAGCTTCAGATCCACTTCACTGGCTGCAGTCAGGCCCTGGCTGTATCCACCAGGTGCATCCAGTTCCACAGGTGCCGTCACCATCCCTGCTCACTGCCGGCATCCAGGATGTTCTCACCACCATAGGATATGTTTCTGTCACAAAGGCCCTCTCTGTGGGAGCCTCTCCTCTGCTGGGACGTGTCTCATTTTGCCCGTGGCCCAGCTGGGGCTTGGTTGTGTTGTGTTTCTGTTCTTGCTGTAAGCTAACCGCTAAAGTATCTCTTTATACAGAATACTTACAGATTCTAATATATATTTGTATTTCATTTTGTTATAGTATTTTTATATGTNGCTACTGAGCAGGAAAATGACGGTGGCTTTGTTTGGCCTGTGGGGTTTGTGTGTGTCACTGTTGAAGACGCTGGTTTGTACTAGGCTGGTGAGGGAGGCGCTGAGCATCCTTCTGCTGGCAGAGGCTGTATTGTTTTAGGAGATGTTTAGTATTGTCTATGTTGTCTTCCATGTGAACATGACATTTATTCATTAGAGGCTTAGCCTCTTCTTTCCTGGAGGGAGAAGGGGGCAGCTGGTGCTTGGGAGCTGCTTGGTGTACAAGGTGGCACAGACTGGGGAGAGTTGGTCCTGGCATGAGTGCTACTCCTTGAACAGCCCTGGCCATCTGTTCTGGCCAGAGCATCACCCCTGTGGTGTTGAGACATGGAGCCCCAGACTGAGGTCTAAGCACTGAGATCTGGGGTTGTCGGTATGAGACTTGGTGAGGGAGCTGTCACTGCCTGGGGTGGGGGGGGCAGCATGAGAAGCTGAAAGACCTGGTGCCTGCTGTGTGGATGGGCACCTGTAACTCTTTGGTTAAGGGAGAAGGAGTCTGGGTGGCAGTTCAAAGGAACACTGAAGGGCTGCACCATCTGTGCCACAGAACCCCCACCCAGGCATTTATATCCTCCCTCCAGAGGTATGGGGGATCCCACGCAGAGGGTGCCAGCCTGCTGCCCCTCCTTGTGCACTCACTCACCCTCACCCTTCCCCAGATATCAACCAAACAAACACTGATATCAAAGAAACGTTTAATAAGCTGCAATAAAATACGGACCTTTAGAAAGCTCATAGGGTGATATTGACAGTGGAGGAAGAAAAGAAAACAAGGAGTTGGGAATCCTTGAGGAGTTCGGATCTGAGTCAGGAACCTTTTACCTGGAACAAGAACACAGCTTCTTCCATAGGCTAGGATAAAATAAAATATAGGAGCACAGAGTTCACAAAATGTCAACATTTAGAGAGTTGATACATATTCAAAGTTCAAATGACCCAGCTCTTACAGCTATACATATTGATTTAAAGCAACTTAATATAATCTTATTTTCTTTTTTTTTTTAATTTTTTATATACACTTTCAAAGGTTCATCAGGTGAGGTATGTAAACATTATCTAATGGAAACCCCTCTCCACATTTCCAACTGAGAATTCACAGCAGACAGTTCATTTTCCTAACTCACCATGCAGTAATTCCCTCTCCCCGGAGCAGCCCGGAACGCCGGTCCCAGCCACGGCTTCACCCCCGGGGCACAGCCATCGGCTCCCACTTCCCACTGCTGGTCTGTACAGTTCACATTGCTCAGGCTCAAACATACAGTACCGGACAGGAGGACTTTCTGCTCAGTGTCTAAAAGTCATAGAGAAACAAACAGAAACAAAACTCTCCCAGGGAAGCAGACACAAATGAAGGAAAAAAAAAAAATAAAAAAAATTTGCCACCAGGGTGGAGATCATAGCTAAACGCTGAGCATCTTATGAAAGAAAAGTAGTTTACTGGGTGGTTGTTGCCTTTTTTTTTTTTCCCTTTTTCTTTTTTTTTTTTTTTTTTTTTNGGGCTGGTGAGAATTCCTGTAGGGATGAGACCAAATAGCACTCCCCTCTCCAAGTATGTGACCCATCACCATAAAAGGCAGCAATGATGCCGCTGCTGATGCCACCCCACACAGACAGGTGGGTTTGGTGGGGACACAGCCAGCAAACATCTCCAGACAAAAATAAGCTTAAAAGAAGGGGGGGAAATACAAACACACTCAAAGAGTTGGTTTTTTTTTTCCTCAAACCTTCTAGAAGGGGAATAAAAACTGCAGAATGATGAGCAAATAAGCAAACGACCTTCTGGAGCCAGCACTGGGATTTTAAAGGCAAGAGCAATGACCCAAACCTGCAGGAAGTGCAGCAGCCTCCAAGGCAGCTGCTCACTGCAGTAATTCCCTAGCAAGAGTTTGCTCTTGGTAATTACCTATCCTAACCTGGCTGTTTAGGGAGACTTAAGGATGACAGCAGCTCCCACCTTCTGTATCCCTGAGGATGCCTCTTTGGGCACCCCCAAGTCAGCAGACAAACACTCCTTCCATGCTGTGCCGGGCCAAGTCCCCACCAGGAAGGAGCAGGGCTACTCGCACCCGGCCCTGAGCCCTGAGCACCCCAAGAGCCCCTGCCATTGAAGCAGACATTATTACTACAAATCTTATTGCTTGCAGTGCCCCCCGTCCTGGGGAACAACCATCCCGGCTGGCCACGGAAGCTTACTGCCTCCCCGAGGACCGTGGCCATCAACCAGGTCTGACATCATCAAAATGAGATGAAGAGAAAGAGTTAATGCTTCAACTTTGATGAGACCTATAAAAACCAATCCAACCACCGCCACCACCCACCCCACCC
>VWZE01016001.1:335680-356788 GCA_013396675.1 Eubucco bourcierii
ATCCCATCCCATCATGCAACAGCCAGCCCTTTGGTTGTGGCACGCTGGGCAATGCAGACCCATCAACCGACACACCAGTCAGAACAAGAACCTGTGGAAAGCTCAGGAAATAAATATTTTATAAAACTATTTACAATATTAGATCTGTGAGCGTGAAGTGAGAGAAGAATGCTTTTTTTTTTTCCTGACACCCTCCCCCCCCTCAAAAAGCTTAAAAAGTAGATGAGCATCCTGCTGCCTAGCACAACACTATCTTACATGGCACCTACACATAATATATATTCACATTTCATTTTAAAATTAGGAACTCTTACAAACAGACTTAGAAAACATTGGCTAGCAACGCAGCCCAAGGGAACCCTCGGCCTCCGGACCCACGCTGCAAATGCTGGCCGGCTGCAAGCCAGCCCCTCTGGCTGCCCCGCCAAGCTGCCAAGGTGCCCTGAATCGAAACCGTCAGCTGCCCCCCCACCACCAGTGCCCTTCGGGGAGAGGGTGGAAGTGCTTGTGAAAGAGAGGGCTTGTCTGCGGGGAGGAGAGGAGGAAGAATGGGGACCGTGACTTCGGCTAAGCCTAGGGGTGAGCTTAATACAAACAAGAACTCCTGAGAACATCTTAGAACAGATGGATTCATTTCACAACCACCGAGCTAAAGGATGGGCCGAACAGATGCTAAGACACAGAGGGTCAGGGCACACGCACAGTGCAGGGACATCGCAGCCTCCTGGTTTGCTCAAAAAATCTCCTGCTACACTGAACGCTGCAGTGGCGTTCCCTGGCAGGGGGGCGCCTGCCCTGCCTCGCTCCTGAGCCATCAAGGCCTACAGCCCGAGGGTGTGGACCCAAGGATGGCTCAGCTGGGGCTCAGACCTACCCCCCGCCCAGCACAACCACCAGCAGTGGAAAAGCAAGAGCCTGATCCAGACAGCAGCATGCACCTCCCTGCTTCCTCGGGTGCTGCCCATGCCTATGGAAGGCTGGAACTGCAGCTTTCCCAGTCACCTTCAACTGGGAATGCATTGTTAGGCTGAAAGAACACAAGCTGGGGAAAGAAACTGTCCATCTGCAAGTCTTCAAAACAGGGCAGCTGTACAACCATGTCCTTCTGAGATTGCACTTCTGTTCCCCAGGAGGTTACTCAGAGCTGGCAGGCAAACGTGGCTGGGGCTGCCCGCCAGCCTGTTCTGTCCTGCACTGCGAGGCTCCCCTGGTACAGGAGGGATAGGGATACAGTGAGCAGAAAGGATGAGTTCATCCCACTCTCCTGGTTCATGAAGAGTCATCTAGAAACGTGTCACAAAGTTTGCTGAAATTGTCAGCTCTGTCTGAACAGCTCTTTGGAGAAGGATTGCTGCAGATGCATCTCACTGATATGCATGCAGCTGAACACAGATACATCACTGCATGCAGCAAATACAAGCAAGAAGGACCTCATTAGTGATGAATCAGTGATGAACACAAACATGTGCACACCTTGGACATGCCACACACTCCCCATCAGCAGAGAAATTCATTCCAGGTCTAGCACTGCTGAACAACAACCTAACAGGTACAGATAGAAGAACCCATCCTGGGCTCAAATTGCTCTTGCTGCAGCCCTCAGTCCCTGACAGATAATTGTTGATTCTAAGCTCGGCAAACTCATCCCCTCTCAGAGATTAGGTAAAATAGATGGCTCCTGGCCACGTGAAGTGTGAAGACCCCGAGCTTCTAATGACAAGGTGAGAGAAGAAGAGATGGGGGTTGGCAGCAAGGGGGCAGCAAGGACCTCGGTGGCGGTACAGAACTAAGATGCTTCTGCTCCTGTTACACGGACCAGAGACCTGCGATGGAGACCAGTGTAAAGCACAGGATGAAAAAGTGGCCAGCAAAGAAAGTCAAAGTACCAGAAAGAGGAGAAGACTGCTTGTGGGACACAGTACTTGTGCTGAAATCCAAAACTGAAGAAACAGACCAGGGAGCTGTCGGGTGGCCCAGAGGAGGAGGAGCGCAATGAGGCTTCGGAGCTGAGGCTGGCACTGTGGTAGTGCCAGCGGGCAGCTCTGCTAATGGAAACACAACTCATTGCCCGTGTGGAATAAGGCAATAAATCATGCTGCTTATTTCCTTCCACTTGCTGAGATCATCCGCAGCTCCCTGTGCATCCCTTGCACTGCCTCAAAAGCTGCATTTACTGGAAACAGGTTGCTCTAAGGCAAGAGCTGTGCCTCAGCCATACACCTCACTGCTGCCTCACTGCAGAACACACAGAAACAAGCTGTGCCTGTCCCAGGTCATTAACAAAGAGCAACAGGTTACACGTATCGTACCACTTCTGCTTAGTTTTGTGTCCCTTGTGCACTGTTCTGGTTGGACCATGGCTGGAGAGACGAAACTGGGAAGCAAATCGGGAGTAATGCAAGATGAGGATTGGCTGGGGGAGAAGAAAATGAGAAAAAGAAATCATTTGAGTGATGATAAAGAAAATGGAGCTCCCCAGGCAATGCCACCCTGCCAGGTAGTCACCTCACATGCAGGATTTTAAATTGGCTAGCAAATTAAATGAAAATTTAATTTTCTAGCAAATTACAGTATTCTTCCTTCCTGCCCCAAAATACAGCACTCAAAGCACCAAGTGCAAAGAAAGCATGTGAGAAGCAGATCTTGTGGTCAGCAAGACCTGGCAGTTACTACAGGTGTCAGGTGGAGAATGCACACAGGAGAAACTGAGGGGCCAAAGATGCTATCTCCTAGGCTAAGAACAGAAAGGAAAGGAGTCTGGCATAGAGATGGGCATTTTCTCAGAGGAGAAAGCCTTAATGCTTTTTCTGACCATGACTGGCCCACCCACACCTCCATGGTAACCCAAAGGATTGCACAAACACAGAATTCAGTAAACTTATACCAAAGCTAAAATATTCTCACCTTGAAGTGGGCTACAGAGGTCATGCCAAGTACTTGCTGCAATAACTCAGACGTAGGTGATGGTTTCACCATACTCATGCATGACCAAAGCAGGCTCTCCATAAAAGCTATCTGCATGAGCTAAACCCTCCAGTTGCAGGAGGAAACACTCCTGCCAGGTCCTCACAAACAGCATGATGTCCTGCACTGCAAGGCTCCCCTGGCACAGGAGGGAGACTTCCTGGAGATATTCAAAGTGAGGCTCAAGAGGGCTCTGGGTAACTTGGTCTAGCTGAGGATGCCCCTGCTTACTGCAGGGAGTGTTGAACTAGATGACCCTTGGAGGTCGCTTCCAACCTAGACCATTCTATGATTCTGTATAGAGAAGAATCACTCTAATTTTATTCAAAATTGGATTAAAAAAAAAAAATTTTTTTTAAAGGAAGTTTCTAGAAGGAAAGAAGGAGGCAGAGGGCAGCACAGCTCTGAGCAGCATTGATGTGCCCAGCTGGGGAGAGCCCTGCAGAGGCTGCAGGATCAGGGACTGGCCCTGAGGACAGCAGAGAAGGGAGATGGGGGTCCCTGTTGTCAGATGATCTCACCCCTCTAGACATCCTGGCTGATCACTTCTGCAAACCCACTGCTACTTGTCCTTGTAAATGCCCAAGGTGCTGCTCTTACCGCTTGCCCACTGCAGCCAGGTGCCCACAAGGGACATGCAACACATGCCTGGCCTAGGTTGATCCCAGTCAGCACTCTGGGGCAATTTTATTTTTAAAAAAAAAAAAAAAAAAAAAAAAAGTATTTAAAAGAAATCAGAATTATTTGCTTTCTCTTAATTTGCTTTCTGGAGACAAGAAAGCAATCTATAGCCCAGCCCAGAGCCCTCTTTTTCAGTCCTGTCCTGACAAAACTCACATCCTTTACCTTTCCTCATTAAGTGGTGCAGAAATTCAGATTTACACCCATGAGGCAGAGCCCAGTTCCCGTTAAAAGGTTCTTTCTACAGATGTTGTGTTACTTTTTGTGCAGGACATGCCAAATCTAATGTGGGAAAGCCAGGGCTTGCTGAGTGCCTCTGGCATCCTCAGGGATAAACAGAGCTGTTGGCTGAAGGCAATTATAGCCTGGGACAAGCTGCAAGCACTTTGAGTCTCAGGCCATGTTGCCTGCACACTGTCCAGCATGGTGGATGTCACCTTGGTCACTCCCAGAGCCCTGTGACTCCTACAGCATCTGCTGACAAGGCTTCGTCCCATGGGGACCTGCCTACAACACAGGAAATCTCCATTCAATCAAGCTGAAACACAGCAGTGTGACAGAAATATACAGGCTGAGACCAGAAAGCCAAAGAGATGGGAGGAACATGGTTGTCCTTTCAGTACTTCCGATTTCTCTCTGTGAAAGGTTCTGGCCATCCCTCTCCAGGCTAATGCCTGGAAGGGACACTGCTGGGAACCTCAGCCCACTAATCCCACCACTGCCTAAACCAGGCAACCCACACCAAAGTGGGACAGATGCCACTCTGCTCCTGCACCTGTGTGATGCCTGCTGTCTCCCGTTCTTGCCACGGTAAGCCAGCTGGTGCTGGCAGAGCTCCAGCGGGCAGGAACACAGCACCCATCCAGAAAGCCCCTCTGCACTTGATTTCTCATGGGTTTTATCCTGTAAGGATCCCATTTCTGGAAGCACAGAAGATGAAGAGCCTGCATTTACCAGTGGCTAAAAATTTAGAGAGCCAGGGAGAGAGAGAAAGCTCCAAGGAGCACTTGGTGGTGCATTGTGCCTGGCATGGCTCTGCATGTGCAGCTTGGCACAGGCACTTCAGGAGCAACAGTGAAGGATGGAGAAAGAGGGGTTGTGAGTGAAGGATGGGGAAAAGGGGGTTTGCTGCCAGGGAGCAGCACAACCAGTGGAAGTAAGAGGCGTGCTCACTCGCATGTCCAGCCCATGGGAAGGAGTGGAAATCTTCACATGCCTATGGAGAGGCTGCCCCAGATGGAGGTTAGAAGAGGACCACAAGTATGGATGGAGAAGCAAGAGGAAAAGACAACCTGTAAGAAAGGTACAGAGCAGTCACTTAACTGCCACCAGTGGCCTCCTGCCTCACACCTCTCCTGAAACACTTTAAAATCATTTTCTGATGGAATGTTTGACATATTTAATGCATGCAGTAAAAAATAATAGATAATTTCATATTAATCTGTACAGGGACTGACAGGCTAGATTTAATCAATTCCTAGCTGTTCAGAGAGTTAACTCCTAGCATGATTTGAAGGAAAGGTAGAGGATTTTTTTTTTAATACTTTTTTTTAAAATCAGCCATTTCATAGTAAGAGAAAAATGTGCTGCAGCCTCGTGTGCGTCAGCGCTGGGGGAAGGGAATACCTGCAAGAGAGCCAGAGGTGCTGTGCTAAGGGCGCGTGTGAACCTCAAATGCATTGTTCCATCCTCTATACTAAACAGGCACAATTAAAGATTTAAAGACAATTATCTGCCTCCCACCTCCAGTCCACAGGCTTTGGGATCCGGAGTTCAACGCCAGCTGTGAAAAGCATTTCCTCTGGCAGCCCAGCCCTCTCCAGCGTCTGCCCCCAGGGCAGGCACACCTCTCGAATGCATCAACTGCCACCAAGCCTTGCTCCGAGCAGAGACAAGGAGCTGAGCAAGGACCGGTAAGTGGCTGTTAAAGGTTGAGTGCCCCAGAGCCTGCCCAGTGCCCTCTCAGGCATTGCTGCCTTCTGCTTGTAAGGAGACATCCATCAGGATTCATGCAAACAGACCGTGCAGCAACGCTAAAGTGAAGCTGTGGAGATAGAATGGCCAAGCAGGGTCCCCTCCCTGAGTGCAGACCGCAGCAGCTCCTCCACTGCCACTGAACATCCCTGCCTGGCAGAGAAAGCACAGCCACATGCTCTGTGCACTTTTAGCACCTTTTCTTCAACGGTGCTAGGCACCACGACCCTGTTCTGCCACCGCAGACCCCCAGCTGCTTTTCACATGTGCTGTGGAGGTTTGCAGGGGAGCTCTGCAAAGCTGTTGTGCAAGACAGGGCAGAGGCTCGTCCACTTTCAGACCCCACAGCACCAGACATAAGCAAGGACAAACCAACTGCACCTTGCTAGTAGATGGATGAAATGCAAATTATGGTGAAAAATAAACTTAAATCAGTCCCTTATCCCAACCTTATTCCAACTGCAAATGCTGGCTTAGGAGGGCACAAGGCAAGACACGCACAAGAACACAGGGTAAGGACCAGGGCTCTCCTTCTGCAGAGCACCATCAGAAGGAGCTAGAGCCCTTAAAGAGGGAGAAATTCAACCTTTAGCAAAGCGCTGTTGAAGCCACTTTGCCGTCAGAGGCCACAGAAATCAACGGAGCACAGCAATATGGGAAAGGGAGGTCTGTCCAAAAGCAGGGCACGGTAGGACCAATTCATCCCTGAAGCCAGCAAGAAATAAAGACAGATAGGGCCCAGTGCACCCGCTCAGCAGCAGTGGATGTGGCAGCCCGGTACCTTCAGCATCTCCTCCACCTCCTCTGCCTGTGTGGGACCTCCCTAATCCCACAGGGCTCCCACGGGGGAGCAAGGCAGCCATCAGCAGTACACACACCAGCAGACAACGAATACTTTGATGCAGGTAACAGTACGGGACGCGAGCAGCTGCTACAGACAAACCGAGAAGGGACAGATTTGCCTTTCTCTCCCTCAGTGACGGGGAAATGGTTTTGGTTTTGCTTTCAATGCCACTAAGAAGACATACAGAAGGAGGACTCTGAAAGAAAGGGAAACATTTGAGTGCACCCAAAGGCTGCTGAAAGTTACTTCATGTGCACGAAGGTGGTTTTCTTTCTGCTACAGTACAAGTGCTTGTGCCTCAAGTATAAAATGCAAGCCTCCAAATCACACAGACGAGCTTCTTATTTTTATTTTTAAAGTGATAAATAAGGCACTGTACTTTCAACTAAAACTGCCTGGTTCCAAGTTCAAAAAATACAAAACAAAACACCCAAGGAACGTTCGAACTGCGGAAACTTCCTTCTGAACGGCAGAGCCAGACAGGCTGACTTGTTCTCTGTCCGGGACACACCTGTCGATGCCTAAAATCACGGGCGTTGTCCTGCGACTGTGGATTTGTAAAGGCTTGCTACAGCTTATAAAAGCAGCTTTAGTTAATGCATGGTAACGGGTCACTACTATACATCAGTTTTGTACATGGCTACCGCTTCTGTGCTATTTCGGGTCCAGGCGCGAGCGCTTGCTGTGCGAACAATCCACTTTCGCCCGCAGCTTCCTCTTGCCCTGCGACCCACTGGTCTCCTGCATCTTCTTCATGGACCTTGTCAGGGCCTTCCCACCAGCCGGCTTCTTGTTGGCCATCTTTTGCGATCGTGTGGAGGACTCCCCCAGGGGTTTCTGCTTGGGTGACTTGGCCAGCTCCTCGTGGCCGGGGGGCAGCAAGGCCCGTCTGCTCGTGTTCTCCTTGCCCTTCCGCAGGGGGAGCCGCACCTTCTTCAGTTGCTTTTTTGGGGCTCTCTTCTCTTTGAAAGACATTTTTCTAGCCAGCTTATTGCTCCTCTCCATGGCAGCCTGCTTCCGGGTGGCAGGAGCTTTTGCATTTACCTCCAAATGCTTTATTTTACTGGCCTTCTTGGCAGGCAGTTTGTCCTTGGTGGAG
The DNA here is from genome assembly GCA_013396675.1 of Eubucco bourcierii. NCBI lineage: Eukaryota > Metazoa > Chordata > Aves > Piciformes > Ramphastidae > Eubucco > Eubucco bourcierii. The sequence goes on from VWZE01016001.1 coordinate 343,243, forward strand.
GAGCCAGATCTCTCCTGGGTGCTCCCGCTCTCCTTCAGCATCCTCTTCTTCTTGCTGAGCTGAAGGTCAGCTTTGGGTGAGGGGTCATCCTGGGTCTTGTTCTTCCCCTTCCGCCCCTTGCCTGTCCCATCCGCTGGTGGACATTTAGCGGGAAAGGCATCTGCTTTGATCTGCAAGGCCAGCTTTGGAGACATCAGGGGGTTGATGCACAAGCTTTTTCGGCTCTGTTTGATCTCCAGGGATGGGTGGTCCCCTGGGCCATCGTTCTTCTTCTCCACCTTCACCATGCGATGCTGGGCTCGTAGCTTTCCCCGCAAGTTGGAGTACTTGCGCAGGATCCTGGTGCTAGCCTGCGTGGGCAAGCTGGGGGTGGGCTGTATGGTCTTGTCTTCACTTGGGTCCTTGGTGTTGGCATTGGTGGGAGACACCTGGTTGGGACTGGCAGTTTCTTCAGCCTCTGCTTTATCAGCGTTCTCCCGAATTTTGGCCCAAAGCTTTTGGTTCTTCAAGTTATTCCGAGCTGGCGTAGTGGCAGCAAACTTCTTCAGGTGTTTTTTCAAACGTTCGGCTTGGAGCGAGCTGGGGTAGAGACTAGAGGAGGAGTATTTCTGCATGGGGACTTTGATGGGGGGGATCTCCCCTGGGAGACGGGTGTTGAGTTTCTTCACAATCACTAGAGACCTGGTTTCAGTTGTCTCCAGAAACCACTGGCAGATGTCAGACAGCTTAAAGGCCTTCATGAACAGCATCTGGACAGGAGAAAGCTTCTGCACTTCTAATGAGCCTCTGCTTTTCCGTGTCCTTTTTTTGCTTTTCCATATCTCTTTCAGTTTGTCGGCTTTGTTCTTTACCTTGGGGGCTGGCTGCACCTCCTTCTCCAGCTGAATCCAACCCTTCTGAACTTTCATGTACTGAGTGTTGAACTCAGCAATGAGTTCCTGGTTCTCCTCTTCAGCACACCACTCCATGAACTTTGGTTTGTTGTCACCCACGTCTATGTCCTCCAACGCTGGGGGGTCATCGTTCCCTGATCTGCTTTTGTCCCTTGGTTTGGTGACGGTTTGCATAGACTCCTTCCCTGCTGTGCTCTTTTTTGCAGTGTCAATGGGTGTGGGTGTGTGTCTTAAGTTATAAAACTGCAGAGCGACCTTTTTATGCTTTGCAGCCTTTGCTGGAAGATGCTTGCTTCCACCTCCGCTGCTGGGACACGGAGGAGAGTTGGCCACCAAGTCATGGTTCTCTAGTTTGTCTACGCCTGTGGCACTATTGGAGCTGTCCTCATCCTTTGTGCTGGTATCATCTGGTTCCGCATCCACTTGCTTGGCATCACTTGCATGCGTGTTGCTCTCTGGAGGGAGAAGAATGCCTCTCTTCTCAGAATCAGCCTGGGCACTGATTTCCAGCATCTCACCTGTTTGACTTTGGCTACCATTAGCAGGGGAGCTGTCTTTAGAGGAATCTTCTTCCTCTGCCACAGTCTCTTTTACTAATGAGCTTTTAAAGGTTTGTCTGGTAGTGATACCGTTCTCCTCGCCTGGCTGCTGCTCAGTGATGCTCTCTGGAGCCTGGTCAGTGCCCGGCCCCTCGCTGGTTTTGAGCAGGACATCGGGGAAGCAGTCATCTGGGAAGTGCATGGGAAGTGCATCCAGTTGCACCTCTCTCCTGAACCGCTTAGCGCCAGGGCTCTTGGAGAGTTTGCTCTCCAGGCCAGCAAGCTGCACAGAGCTGAAAGAAGCAGTGTCCTCAGCACTGCCCTCGGTGAGCAACTGGGATTGCTGGCTTCGGAGACAGCGGTCTGATGTCACAAGCACTCTCCTGGCTTTCTTTCGCTTCTTGTCTAGACTGTCTTTGGAAGAGACGGAGTCTTTCTCTGCAGTGTTTGAGCCATCAGGTTCAGGCAGCATTTCCCCTTCAGTGAGGTCTTTTTCACCTGCTGGGCTGTTAACCTGCACTGTCTCCTCTTCTGAGATTTCAGGGACAGATGTGCTGCCTGACACAGACTCCTTTTGCTCAAGAGAGTCATCATCCACCATGTCAAATAATTCAGGCTCTGGTTCAGCATCAATGCTTTTGTTCATATCTGTACACTGCAAGGTGGCAGGGGACTCTGGGGGACTCTGCCTAACCACAGTGGCAGGGAGGTCATCAGGAGCCTGTTGGTCTGGAGAGTGAGGGAAAGGCTCTGTTGGACGCATCCCACAGGGCTCCATATCCCCTGTGTCTGGAAGCTGAGTAAGATCCTCCGCACCATCATGGGCCAGAGGTGCTGTGTCTGCAGCAGCAGAGTGCTGCGAGGAGGACTTTGAGTCCATGCTAATGGGGAGGTCAAGATCAGTTTGTATGTCAGAGTCTGGACAACCTTCCTCTGCACTGGGTGCTTCTGAGATGGGAAGGGCAGGAAAATCAATAGCCTGCCCACTGTCATTCCCGGAGGAGCCCAGGCTGCTGCCAGCTTCGCAGGGGACAGTGCCTTCTGCTCTTGTCTCCCCTCCTTCGGCAGGAGGGGAGCCAAGGGGCGGCGAGTCGGCTAAGCTGTCCTCTTTCTGGGGACTGGGTGGAGCAGAGAGGGAGAAGAATGGCATGGCCATGGTAGCTTCCCTTGACCGCAGCGCCCGGGTATCCCGGGGCTGAAAGGAGCCTGTCTCGGCTCTCTCCCTCGTTTCTCGGCTGCTTGCCGCCCCTTTTGCCAGCAGCCTCAGGGAAACCCTTTTCTCGCCTTCCCGTCCTGCCCCTGCGGCGTCCCCCACCGAGAGCATCAGGGACTGCTTTGTGCTCACGACGGTCTCTGTTCGCACTCCCGGGCTGCTCCCCCGCTCCTCCGCCCGGGAGCTCTTAACCAGCGTGCGGACAGTCGGCAGCTCACAGCACTCCCCGTTGAAATAATAGCCCCGCGTGCTCTTCCTCGCTGTTCTCCGGGACGACACCGACCTCTGGCTCTCGAAATGGCACTCGGTGATGGGCTGGCTGATGTAGACCACGTCACACTGGTTGTCGTAGTCATTGATCCTCAGCCCCGATGCCTTCTTGCTCTTACGAGTGGATCTGAGGGAGGCTGCCTTGCTGCGGGGATGGCCACCAGCGGTCCGATGGCCAGCTGGAGCAGCGCTAGTGGGCAGCCAGCCCTCTTTGGACTTGTCAAGTGGGTCCTTGTCAGCCGGGTGCAGGTGGCAGCCTGCCTTGCCCTTGGTCATGACATGCAGGTGGTTTTCTTGCTTTGGTCTTGCATCTTGTTCTTTCGTGTCTAAGTCCTGGTGCAAAGGTGCTCTTGAGCTGCATTGCAAAGTGTTCTCTTTGTCAGCGCTGCGAGCAGGGGTCACTGTAAAGCCAGGATTCCAGGGTTCTTCCGGCAGAGCTCTGAAAGAGCTCTTTTGGGACCCCAGACAGCTGTCTAAGCTGTCCTCACTGCCGTTCACGTTTGCCACTTTGACCGAGATGTAACCTTCCACAAGAGTCTTACCTGCTAGCTGCTCTTTATTGTCCTCACACTTTCTGACGCTGGCATCTTGCTCATGGCCAGGGGTTTGCTGCCCTTCCAGGCTTTTTGTGGCGTGATGGAAATTCAAAGAGGAAGAGTTCAATGTGCTGAGGTATCCTTGAGTGGAGCTATCCTTTGGACTAGCAGAACGAAGCCTGGTGACAGGGAGCTCACAGCAGTCCCTTCTCAAAGCAGGGCTGGAGCTCTCCGCTCTGTCCAGAGACTTCTGCTCCATCAGCTGCTTCTGGGCTTGTCCTGTAACATGTAAGGGGCCATCAGACCCTGACTGTCCTATGTCCAAGGAAGAAGGGGGCTTTGATTCAGTACAAGTAGCACCCTTATCCTGATTTTCAGTGCTTTGTTGGCTACAACCAGAGCCACAGGTAGAGGCCTCCATGCTCTTGGGTTCAGACAAATGCTGGACTTCAGAGTCTGGTTGTACTTCAGTGTATATGTCGTTCAACACACGGATGAATTGCTTCTGGTGGTGTGTACACAGTCTGACCATGAACTTTTCCAGTGGAGACTTCGGTTGATTGATAGAGTCTATTGCTATTGTCTCTGCTGCATCCTCACTAGGGAGATAAAGAGAGAAGCAATCAGTATCATGTCCCAGGGAATAAAGGTTTGTGCTGCAAAACTGAAATAACCTTTCTCCTCCCACTTGGGCATATCCCTTGCCTGACCCCCAGGTGAGATCAAGCATCCTGCTGCCATGGGGCTGTCAGTCCTCAGCATGCACACTGTTGGTGGAACATAGACTGCAGTTTTCTCTGTCTCCTACTGCCAGAGCACCCATAATTACACTTCTGCCTAGGACATCCTGGTGTGTAGGCATCATGTGACATAGCACGTTCAAAACAAACCTGTACCTCCAGGTGAGAATCAGATTTAGTATCAGCACCATGCCCAGTGTAGAAGGGTCAGCACTTCTGGAACCCATCAGGACAATTGCAGACCTCTGCCTGCTCCATTTGCACAGCCAGGTTAGGTGGGAGCAAAGCAGCATCCCAGATGGGCAGTTGGATGTCGGAAATCTTCAGCTACTTTAAGTCTTCACATAGTGCTTATGCCTTGGTGTCAGAAGATAGATTTTGGGCAAACTGAGCAGATCTGAGTCTCCTCTGCAATCAGTGCAGAAATGTTGGCGAGCTCCCAGCCTGCAGGACGCGCAGGCAGCAAGGCACCCGTGAGTGGCACAGTGCTTTGCCATCTGCACTGACCTTTGGTTTACCGCCGTTTGATAAAGCGGCTCTGTAGCTGATAGTCACCCAGAAAGGTGTGCTTCTACAGCACAGGATCACTGCCACCAGCCAGCTCTCAAACTGAGGCAATTATTATCTACCTGCTTGACAGAGGCAATTAATTAGGACATATTGGTGGAGAGGTTAAAGGATAGATAATTGCCCAGTGTTTGTATGAACTCATCAGGAGTGCTGTGCCAGGTGCTGTTATCAAGACTGTATCTTTTCCTAACGGCAGCACAGGCGATTCCCACCCAGCTCCCCACACTGAGGGTGCCTTGGCACCCACACAGCCTGGCACGGGATCTTTGCCAGCAATGCTGGGTTGTTTTGCAGTAGCAGTTGAACTTTGGAGTGAAAGTTGTTTTCCCCGCCCTCTACAGCCTTGCTCCCCCCTCTAAACATCAGATGCCAACCTTGCTCACTCAGCTGGGCCTGCTTTCTGGGGTGAGTTTTCCCTCCCCATGCTGCCAGGCATAGGGCTCAACAGGTAGACAAGGAAAAAGAGCCCCCACCTCAGAGAAGCCACTGGTAGAGGAAAGAAAAGGGGAAAGACAGGAACAGAGCCAGCCAAGCTAGGAGGCAATCAGGGTGCTGGAGCCATAATCAAACAGCCTCCACCTGTGGCTTACTTACTACTTACTGCTTTCTTTGAACTCACAAGCACTGGGGAGCAACCTCCAGCAACCCACTGCTCCCCGGCTCATGGGCTCAGCTCCCAAACTCACCAAAGAGCAGAGAAAGGCACCTGGGGCCTGGCGGCACCCAGTGTTCTCTTAGCTCAGAAATGCTAGGCTGCAGCCAAGCCTGCCATGCACATCTGCCAGCCAGCCCTTGGCTTTCCAGTTTAATTTCCAAGCACAACGAGGTATCACTTCTCGATCACAGCCGCTCAGTTTCCATGGGCAGAGTTTCCCCTTAACCTCCCAGAAAAGCCGAGTGAGCTCAGCTCACCAAACTCATCCCAGCACCTCCAGAACATATTCCCAGGGTTAGCGACGAGCAACGTACCTCGAGACTGCTTTACTACACCTGGGCGAAAAAACACCCTCCAGAAACTGTCTCAACTGGTTCTACCTGGCGCTGCGATGACTTTCCATTTGGAATGCCTGGGATTAGTTTAAATCAAAATGCTTAGATACCACTTGGCCCCTCTCCAGAGCTCTGCATGGGAAGGGTTATGTCAGCCAGGATCTCTTACACGGCCCAACTCCTCCCATTGCCCTGCTGAGTAACAAAAGGGATACAAAACCTTTGGCTCCCATGAAAGGAGTAGGCTTGGAGCAAGGGGCTTTGTGAAGAGGTAGAGCTCAGCATAGGTTTTTTTTCCACCTTTGCAAAGAGGGTTGCTGCCTTCCTCTTACCTGCTTGTCAGCCCAGCTCCTAAGAGCCGCAGCCATCTTCCCCTGGCAAGCCCTAGTTTATAACAGCAGTGGCAAGGCTGTGGCCCTGCCCCAGCCCACTGTGCCATCACACACCTGGGCAGCCTGGGGAAGCGTTTATGGTGGCAAAACAGACAATGCCCTTCTTGCCAAGGCACCTTCAGCTGCCAGACACAAAGCGCTGAGAAGGAAGAGCCCTTGGTGTAGGTGAAACAGTGGCTGGGATTGGGTGGTGGGGAAGAAGAGGTGAGCTATGGGTTGGGCAATGCCAGGTGAAGGAGATTGTGAGTCTATGTAGAGCATTTAATGTGGGAGAAGAAACAGAACAAAGTGTCCAGGCACAGCCCTTTCTCCCCTTGCAGAAGCCATGCCAAACACAGCTGTTTGCAGATCATGCCTCCTTTGCATGAGTGTGTGGGGCTAGAAAAGACATATGTCCTGCTAGTAGGGCAAAGGAACTCAGGGTCCCCAGTCCTAAAGGTCTCAGAGTGGCACTTCTCCCTTGCCTTTAACTCATTTCTTCCTGTGGAGGTCTTTGTGCTCTTTTTCGTCTCATTTGCCCCACAATATTCCAAGGAACCAGAATGAGATAGACACAGGTTGTCAAGCTGTAAATTCAAGAAACAGAGATAAATATTTACCCTGCTTGATAAAGGAAATAAATCCATTGACTTCCAATGCTCTTTGTCCTTGGAAGACCCATCTATTGCTCAGTGACACAGTTCACCTGCTTCTGTGGCATACTGCTTTCAGAGTCCTCTGCTTTAACACTTGCGCTCAAAGATAGGCTGCAACTTTTCTCCTTGAGTGCATCTGCTCCTTCCCCAGCCCATCTTTGTTTGGGTACTGCAGGCAGTCTTCCTTTTTTCTCAGTTTCAAAGGATAACCTCGAGGCAGAACTCTCCCTGCCAGTTACAGTCAGGCTCTGAGCACAGCTGATTCCTACCCTGCTCCTTCCTCTCCCCACCCCTAAAGGCTGCTGAGCTTGTGCCTCTTCATCTTCAGATCTCCCAGACACAGCTCTGTGTTCTCTGGGATGCAGTAAACCAGCTTTGGTAGCTGCCCAGCAGTTCCCACTACTCCTGCCAGTTCTAGCTATTAGTACTAAATAAGACATGCCCATGGCCATTCTCTTGCCTCTTGCCTCATGGCTGATGGATGTAGGATTGTCTGCATCCTCATTACTTAAGGCAGTTTCACAGAAGAGCTTGCTTCACGCTCAGGTGTAAGAGTTTATTCAAGTACCCCACAGCTTTAGGCAAGTTTGGTTATGGACCGTGTAAACTGCTTATTAGAGATGAGAGGGGAGATGATCTGACTGCAGAGCTGAAGTGCCTTCCTGAGGAAGGTGCTGGCTACCAGCAGGTTCCTCAGCTCTGCTGGCAAAGGCACAGTGGGAATGGAAGACTGGTGAACAAGCACAATGGGAATTGGAAATGTGATTTTAAACAGGAGGGAAAGTTGTCCTGAGGAAGGTAGCCACTCCTATCTCTGAGTGGCCTGGCTTTTGGGAGGCACAGGTCAGTCTTGGCTGTGCAAGAGGAACACGTTGCTTGTCTGAAAGGATGGAGAAGCCACAAGTCTATTGCAGCTTCTTGGCTGGGGAGAGACAGCTTACTGGGGACCCTCTAGAATGCCCTTAGCCAAGCTGCAAGTACAATCACAAGGCCCTTATGGGGTACTGAGAAGGGTTCACCGTGATGAGACAGGCAATCCACCTGCCAGTGAGCCTGGAAAATGGCAGGTCTGACATTTCTTGCCACCAGCCTTGGAAGCTGCAGCTGCTGGGCCCCCTCTGCTCCTGTGTCCCAACGCCTCACTGCAAGCCCCTCTGCACACCTCGCCTTGTGCTAACAGAAGACACTCTGGCATCCCAAGCAGATCTTATCACCTGAGACCCTTGCTGCCTTCCTGGCCCTTCTAGCTTTCTCAGGGCAGTCCTGTTCTCTCCTCCTTTCCCGCCTGCCGCAGAAGGTGTCAGAGGCATCAAGGGGCAGGAGCTGTCAGAGACACAAACGGAGCTGTTGCTACGCAACCCCGGCGGCACAGCAATTAACGCTGGGGAAAACGTGCTGTGCTCTGAAGCTATTTGCATAGCTGCGTGCTGCAATACATTTGTTTGCATTGTGCCTCTACTGTTCAGTGGAGTTTAAAGTCAACCCTCTTCCAGCTCTTGCTGGGAGGAGATCCAGAGCTTACAACAAAGGCCATGCAGTTTGGGGTGATGGAGCTGGGCAAAGGCAGAGGTTTGTTCGTCTGTTAACACCTATAGACTGGGGGAAGGCAGAGGTTTGTTCATCTGTAACACCTATAGACTGCACAGGTATAGGATTTGCATGACAAGGGGTGGAAGGGACAAGTTATCTGGATTTCAACTTGCATCCCATCTGCTAGTGGGGTTGCCACATGTCCCCTTTTCCAGGTGTACTGGCCGTTTGAGAGGGGAAGGAAGGGGGAGAAGGAAGAGAGGAATTAAAATCAATCAGTTCACACCAACCTACCTGGGATACTGGTCTCCAAAAACCTGCTGACTGCAATCTTCTGGTTTGCCCACCTCAAGTTTCTCACTATTGAACATGAAGCCTGTGTCCTTTTAAGAGTTTCTTTTTTTAGCCCTTGAACAGCTGTTTGATTGATTATAAGTTTACAGGTATATTTTGTACCACAAGAAGCGGCAGCAGAACAAAAGTTCAAGGCTAAGTGTTTCTATTCCTTTCAGACCACTCTAAGCACCAGCATTATAGTTCTGTAAAATGAACAAAACATAGCTGTAAACTTATAAAATCCAATTTGACATTTTTAGGGGGTGTGAGACCTTTTCCTTCACTCTCCTGCTGCCACACAGCTGATTCTGTGTCAGTCATTGGAGCATTGTCTTGCACCACCCAAAACCAAAGGTACCATCGGAGTACCCCACCAAGCCAAAGGGTGCCTCGGAAATCTGGCTAAAAGCAGAAACGTCAGAAATATAGATCGCTAAGAAGAAAGCCTAACCTATGAGGGATGCTCTCCATCAGCTGAACTCAAAGCTCTGGCCATCCACAATTTGACCCCTAGGTCAAAAGCATCATGCCTCACTGCCCTCGGGTGGCACCTCCAGCCCTACTGCTTTCAGCCACTTCATTTATTTTTCAAGGCAAGTGGAAATGCCATTTTGAGGGACTGCCAAGGAGGAGTAGCCTCTTAAAAAGAGCTGACCCCAGCCTCAGGGGCGTTGTGAATCCTGTGTGCTGAATGTGTGCTTGAAAGCGGTTGTGGCTGGGGGTTGCCAAAGCTGGGTTGTCGCCGGTGCTGGGGGGGCTGCATGCAGAGCCACATCAGGGAAAGGGGAAATTAATTCTCTGCCAGCCCCAGTTCAGCTTGCTGGAGCATCTGTGTGAAAGCAAATGCCAGAAAGGAAAGACACTGGCCCAAAGCAGGAGGTGCTACCTCCTCTTTCAGCAGCAGCTCACATTAATGTCTCCACAGTAGCCACGGAGCCATGGCTACTCCCAGCTCCCTGCCAGAAATTATTATCCCAGGGTGGCAAAAAGCAACCCACATTCCATCTTCCCAGCTCCACTTGACATGCAGTGTCATGCTCAAACCCATCTCTGCTGTTAGCTGCAGCAAAGGCCTCTTGCTGTGAGCAGTGGAGGTGAGGGGGTATGTTTCCTTCTGCTGGCACCGCCCTGGGATGCAGTGGTCCCTTCCTTGCAGAGGATGGGCAAAACAGCCCTGGGCACAGTGTAAACCACTGCAGCCAGATTTTCTGGAGCTCATCTCTCAAAGCCCCAATTAAAGGCTGACACTGGATGTACCAGTTTAAACGCCTGTATTTCAATCCTCAGAAATATGCTTGGCACCTAACACTCCCCACACAGATGAATGAGTCCCTTCACACCTCTGTGGGTGCTACAGTAATTCTCTCTCACTGCACTGAAAAAAAAAAAAAAAAGGCAAAGCAGCACAGAAAGAGTGGAGGTTTCCCACAACAGCTAGGAAGCATTTTCCTTCTCTAAATTAAAAGGTTAATTTGTTCAAAGCACAGACAAAATAACTGTGGAAATATTGCTGCTGGGTTCTCAAGGCCCCTGCATTTACACTGTTCTTGGTGACACGTGTGGATGGACTGAGTTTGCATTTCAAATGAAAAGGAGGAAGAAACAAGTTATAGATGGGTTTTGTTTGGTTGGGGCTTCTGTTGGCTGCACATATTTGTCGAGGAGTCCAGGCTGCACAATAAGCCTGGATCAACAACAGACATCCATCACAGATTCAGACTTTTAACCCTTCAGAGTAATGTCTTTTATCTACTTACTTATTTTTTAAAGCAGTTAAATATTAAAAACCTTCTCCCCACCTGTAGCCAAATAAAAACCAAACAAATCAAAGTTGATTTTACATTAAAACAAAACAAAATACCCAACAAAACCCACAACAGAAACCTCAAATAAGTTTCATGTTTTTTATATTGCTGTCAGAGCTTTTCCCACTCCCACCCTCCCCAAGTAACTAACCCAACCATATCCTATAGCAGTTTATCATCACTTGTGATACTTCTAACACAATATTTAATGACTAATTAAAAACCTTACTGCTGAGCTATTGCTTTTAAAACCAAGGGAAATGTATCATACTGGAAACATATTCTACATAGTAGCTTTCAAAGCCTTTCTAGAATTGTCCTCACTAATTTATCTAATTATCAAGGACATCTGGGATCTTCCCTTTAAGGAGAAAAAAAAAATTACTGTAAGTGTTTCTCTCTCAGCATCTTCCCTGAGCTAGGTGCTCAAAAAAAAAAGCAAGCACTAGAAGATCAGAATAGATAGTAAAACAGATAGCACCAGAAGACAGATAACAAAAGTGTGCAGGGCAAAAAAAAGGGAAAAAAAAAAGTTCTTACAATGATTTTCACAGCTTTGCACATGGTTTAAAAAAAGCAGCACTCTGTTAAGGCAGGGGAGAACAAAGCACAGGGAGTAATCCTATGGAGTAGGGAGGTTACCCTGAGTATCTTTAACAGTCCCTGATATGGTCAGGGAATGCAGGCTGGCTCTGGACCCCAGCTGAGGCAGCTGTATGGTCTCTTGTCCACTCCCGAGCCCATCACTGTCAGCTCACTGTCCATCCTGCAGTAAACCAGGGTCAAGCCTTTCCCTGTCCAGCCCTGGGGCATGCACGTGCAGGCCAGCTGGACCCTTTGCAACTGCAGAAGTTCCACAAGATGCAAACTCTCCACTGAAAGTACACTCATCTGCAGTAAATGAAGGCTTGAGAGCACCACACGCTACTGTGCTAAATCTCACCTTCCTCTCCTACACTGACTCTGTAGGGCTGCACCTGCAGGGTGGAAGAAAACCCAAATTCCCTCTCTGCAGACATTGCTGGTTCCAGCTCCAAGAAGCACATTGCTATGCACAGCCACTGTCTACTTCCAGAAGCGTTGAAGAATTTTAAAGTCTGTGAATATCCACAATACTTTTCCACCATGGATATTGAAAAGCAAATGCAGCAAATAGGCATAGTGCTTGCTGGAGCTAAACACACTCAGCACAACCTCTTTGCCAAGGCTCGGGAGGGGCCAACGCAAGACATTAGGAGAGAAGAGGATATCTGGGGTGTAATTAACAGGCATTGGGGGATATGACCCCATTTCAGATAACCTGAAGATTCAGATAACTGGGCCTCCAATAATCAAGGCCACGCTGTTAATAGGAACAGTATCCCAACTCCTAATGAACGGTGACATTCCCCACGTGCCAATGCCGCACCTCCTTGCACAAAAACGCTTGGTGAAAGATGAATTAGCAGTTTGATGCCTGCCTGTACCCTCTGTCAGCTGTTGGGCTGAGCAGCAAATCCTGTTTCTGATGCACTACTTTGTCTGACTGCTTGGGAAATAGGTTAAGGCAGAGAGGTGGATTGCAGCCTTGGATGCCTGGGGACGAGGCTGTCTCAGAGCTGATGGTCTAGGTAAGCTCTATTTTGAAAGTGGGTTAATTTAACTGCCATTCAACTACCATTAAACGATGGAGGTTAATTTTATAGTCTGATAACTATTAAGAAACCAAAACATAAGGCAAGAAACGTCTCTATGCATGGCAGTGGGGAAAGGTTTCCTCTGCGCTAATGCACACCCCCTCCTTCACCTCAAATCTCTCATCCTCCTTCCATCAGGGGATCCTCCTCCTATGGCAGGGGGTTGGAACTAGATGATCCTTGAGGTCCCTTCCAACCTTACCATTCTATGATTCTATGATTTCTACACATTCCTTGCATCGACTATTATTTTTTTTAACCCTTATCATCACACACTATTGTCCTTCCTCCCTCTCTTAAGAGACACTATTCTCTGCTCAAAAAATGTTATCGGTTTGTTAACCCAGCATGCAATTATTTTTCTCCTTCATTTCCATCATCACAGATGTCAGTGCTAAAAGGAAGGCTAACAAATAAACCTGCCTGACCACAGCAAATGTCCACCAAGGGAAAAAAAAAAAAAGTACCCACCTCCCCCAGACATCTGCCATGTGTCTGGCTACTGAGGCAGGGAACTACACCTTGTTCAGCGTGGAACACAGCACCATCACTTACACACCCAGCTTTCTACAGGGTTATTTACTGTATTTAAAGCATCCCTGATTTTTGGTGGTTTATCCTTTCTAATTGGATGCTGCCATTAAAATGTGCTTTGTCTCTGCACAGTTTTCCTTCCTGCAGCATAATGATAGGTGTTGTTTGTTTCTTTATACTGGGAACAAAACCCATCACTTGCTAGTTTGCCACAAAGAGAAATACATTTTTTAAAAGTATCAACAACAGCTTATGCCTGCAAAGGACCGGATCCCTTGGAAAAAGCTGAAGTGACTCATCACTGCTCACACATAATGAGGAGGAGTTGAGCACCAAAGCCAGGCAGATCCCCGCCCTGAGATGCCTTCCCAGATTGCTTCCCTATGACTTTTCCACTTCCTTGGCCCCACAGCTCCCACTAGCAGGAAAATGAGTCCCTAATCTTCGCAGAGGAAACAAAAGTGATGAAGACCCATTAGCACATGCTGCCCATCAAGCACTCACGGATCTCTTCTGTCGCAGATGTCTTTTATTGTATTAACAGTAAGTGCACGACGCAGACCCTGAAAGTGCAGAGAAATGAACTCACACTCCGCGTGGTGCTTGTGAGACCACAGCACTAATGAGATATGGGCTTTCTTACTGTGCTTTATAGGACCAGAGAAATACAGAACGCTACCATCTCCAGAGATTCACAGCAAAACCACCTCTGGAAACGTCTCCTTGCAGAGACTCACACATTCACTTGTGGATGCCAGAACACAAACCACACACACAGTGGGGATTTTTGACCCACAGAAGGCTGAGTCCCAGATTCCCTGCTGTCCTGCTGAGGCCTCACTACACAGTCTTGTGAGGGAAGTCTTTTTTTTTTTTTTTTTTTTTTT
>VWZE01016001.1:362422-397155 GCA_013396675.1 Eubucco bourcierii
TTTTTTCTTTTATATATTTTCTTTTCCCATGACACTTGAACTTCTAGAGGTCAGAGAGAAAATGCCATTTTCCATACTCTTCAAAGACTATGGGTTACATAAATAGAAAGAGAAGACTTTTTAGATGTAAAGTGTCAAATAACAAAGCAGAGGTGTTGCTGACTCGCGACTGCCAACAGATCACTGCGAGAGCAGAGCAGCAGATTTTACTTTATGGTTTCACGGCGCGGGGGCCCGGCACTACAGATGTTACATGCCAACACGTTCTGAATTAGTGCTCAGCATCGGAGAGGAGACACCTGCTGAGGGGCTGGTCCTACTCAAGGGGTGGAAGCCATTCCTCGGACCTCTGCTGATTATCTGACAGGTTTACACGCTTGTCACACGAACACCAACTTTGGCAGAACAATTACTAATAAACTCAAAGCACTCCCGGCCCATTGGTTTCCATCACAGTGGCCAGTGCACAGAATTCTCTAAGGACATTGCATAACTAGAGTGTAGAGGTCAGACAGCCAAGGACCCGTGCTTGAGGTTAGAAGTAGTTATGGTGAGGGAGAAGCAAGAGCCACGTTAAGAAGCTGCCTCTGCCGGTTCGCAGAAGCAGTTGGGAATGTATTTCGTTTTTAGCTGCGCTGGCTAGTAGTGGCATTTTAAAATATATAAGTTTAAGATAACATATATACTATATATGTATATAATATAATACATATTATATAATATACATAAGAATTTCTTACAATACATACCAGGAACCCCCACACGATCTGCTCAGTAGTAATAACTGAATATACAGAATGCCACTATAAGTGTCTGAGGCACTGTGTGCTGGAGAGTAAATATGCAGCTTTAAAATCCGTTTGGCTGAGTTATACCTGGATACCTGAACTGAGTTTTAAGTTGACATTCATCAAGGATGTGCTATCAGCACGTCAAAAGAAAAGCAAAACAAAATACAAGTCACTGCTAGGTTTAAGAAGAGAGTACAAGTACCTGAATTGAGTGAGGATAGTGTGTAAACTGTCCCTGAGGGTTTTTAAACAGTGTGTGTACAAGTTGGATTCCTAAGAACATTAGTTTAAACTTACATTGCGGACTGATAAAATACCAATGTCTGACAATTTAACAAGTGGAGGTTAGAAAGAGTTATGAGCAAACACTCAAAACATATTTTATACATTTTAAAGCAGCAGTAAGCTGCTGTAAGCATACATCCCATCAGTACAAGCAACAAGTGGGACTCAGATAAAGGTTTTTCTATTTGCAAAAAGCCCATCATATATCGATAAGGAAAGAATATTCACCTGGCTAAATTAGAATGCACCTAGTTACAGACTAGCAATTCAAGAGTAAATTTTTTTTAATCAAATACTTTGCTATACTTTGCTATTACATACTAAAATTCCTTAAGCTCACTAATGCTGGTATTCTAATCTATTTTTTTAATGTTCCCCCTTCATTTAAGAAATATACCATTCCACAACTTAAACATTAAGATCCATTTTCAGTCCTCAGATGTAAAAAGCATGTAAATGAGTTTATATTAAAAATTTACATGGTAAAAAGGCTTGAATTTCAGCCAGAGATTCTAAATACTACTCATTCCCTGAAGGCATAAGGGAGAAAGAATCCCTACCCATTTTTTTTCTTGTGATATAGTTTTCAAAAAACGGAACATTAAACGATGGTCCAAAATGATTTTTCAGTTTGGGAAACGTTCCTTTCCCTACCCATCATCCCAGATTCCAAATGTCTAGCCCTGAAATGGCCTATTGAAATGATTGGTTAAAAATATCAGGCACCTATCTATTCATGCCCTGCCTGAACTTCTGAATTTTTTTTTATTGTACTAAGTCTTTTAAAGACAGATAAGTATCCCAAGAGAATTTGTGATCTGACCTGAAAAGCTGTTAATGATCCTAGATTGTACATTTAAAATACCTCATAACCTGAAGACCAGATTTAATTAAGACTCCAGAGCTGTAACAGAAAAAGTGCTGCAGTTATTTATCCCTTTTCTGGTACTTTTAGAATAGGTCAGACAAGTGCTTTTTTTATAGTGACAGTAAAGTTTACATGCTTTCATGCAGGCATAAAAAATATTATCTGCAAAAATATTTGAGAAATGTAGCACCAAGAAGTTTATAAACTGTATTACCTGCTGTAGTGTCTTCATTATTTCCAAACAGGAGTAAAAACATTAAGGTAGGCTGTACTAGGTGATGACTATCAAAGTTCATATCTGACATCAAATTTCCTGCTCCAGTCAGAATGAACTCTATGTCCTAATCCCTGCTCTGTAAGGTAGAGTTTTCATCTTGAGTCCTTCTAACTTAACCAGTTCAGTAGAGACAAGCACAGGGACAGGGGCAAGGTTGTCTGTTTACAACAAGGTGAATGAAATGCCCTGGACAGGCCAAAAAACCCCACCAAAATGAAACAAAAAACAAACAAAAAAAACCCCAACAAACAAACAAACAAAAAAAAAAAAACCCCCAAACCAAACCAAACAAACAAACAAAAAAAAATCAAATCCTTCCTCCTAATATGTTGCCCAGAAAAAAAATGATTTTACAACTGGGCCAAGAGATTATTTGAGTAGTAAGTAAAGCGCTCTTAAAACAAAGGTTTTCATGGCAATACCTGAATATAGCCATAATTTGATAGGACACAAAGTCCCAAAATGGCTGCTGTTATACTGGTATAGAAACTTTGCAAAGCAAGAACAGGAGGGAAGGAGAGAGATGGACAAAGGAATGTTGTAACTACTGACAGTTTTTTTCTGGTGTGTGTAGAGTGGATCTACGGATCATTTTGAGTCTGCAATGTCTCTCTGCTTAGTGATCACCACATCATGGTCATGTTATAAATGAGATAATTAGAAATTAAAACCACCACTATAGTTATTATTTGCTACATTCACCAGAACTGCATAAAAATTGCTCCCTCCCTGGATGTGTTCAAGGCCAGATTGGATGAGGCCTTGAGTAACCTGTACTAGTGGGAGGTGTCCCTGCCTATGGCAGGGGGTTGGAACTAGATGATCCTTGAGGTCCCTTCCAACCTTACCATTCTATGATTCTATGAAAACTAGCAGTGCAGGTTTTCAGTTTTCTTAAGGGTCTAATTACTGAATTTTTGATACAATTTGAGATTAAGAGGAAATCTCTATAGTATAAAAGCCAGTCTCAAGGGTGTGTTTTTGTAGGTTCATCTTTTCAAACCAGTCTTAACCAACATTATCTACCAATGTCAAGAAAAAACTAACATTGATCTAGACTGAAATTACATTAAGCCTCTGAAATCTTTGTGGGGAAAACATCTATGCTTCTGATCCTCATGAAGATGAGGGAAATGACCTTTTTATCTCTAACATTCAGCAGAGAATTTAAACTATTTAAAATATTGTGACAAAGCTTTTGGTACAGGTTAATAATTTTGCCTTCCTATGAGTTTGGACTGCAACAAGCATATGCATTCTTAAGAGTTAATATTTTGCCTTCACTGAAGAGAGTTCTTTGCAGATGTAGCTACACTGGTTTTGAGAAACAAGGGAACAGCACAGTGTTCCCTTCGCTCCTTGGACACTGTGTTCTTTGCCTAAGATTCAGGGACATCTTAAGAGCATTACTTCAAAGTAAACTGGAAAGGAACACAGGGTAATCCCAGTTTTGCCTGTATAACAATTGTTGCAGATGATAGAAAAAGCAATTCAATCAGAACTAAAAAGTTGTTCCAATCTATACAAAGCCTTTAAAGCCTCTGAACCACTTTGCCAGCTCCTATGAATTTCCAGGGGAAGGCAATGTACTTTCAGGTTCTCATGAAAGAAATGTTTAGACTCAAATGTCGGCCTGCCACAAGACAGTGCAGTCTCTTCCTTGTCTGTTCTTAACCAGTCTAAACACATGGGCAGTTGCCTCCCACTGGAAAGCTCTACAGAAAACATACAGGAGCTGTGCAAGAGCACAGAAGCTGAAGGCATTCCCTTACTAGAGGCACTATCCTGCCTGTACACCTGCACTGTTAAAAATAATTTGTTGTCTAATTGCCATGAAAAGTCAGAGTTCGACTTTGGGTCTAACAGTAGAGTGTTAGTAATGCAAGCATCAAATTATGAGTTCTGCAACAAGAAGAAAGTAAAGGCATACCTGTATTGCTTATGCAGCAACTTCTCCTGCGCAACAGGGAAAAAAAGAACAAGAGAAATTCTAAAGGAAACTCTCTCAAGCCTTTTTAAAAAAAAAAAAAAAAATTAAAAAAAATTTAAAAACCCAGGGAATGACTGGAAAACAAAGTATTTTGACAGAAACAAAAACGAGCCCAGAAAAACGCTTCCCTACAATATCTAACTGGAAACGTTCAACTCTATAGCTGTACTCAAGCATTACGGCCACAATAATGCCTACAACACTGTGGAATGAGGATCCAGCTGGCTGAAAGTGAGGTAATAGTTTGTAATAGGTCAGAGTTCTAAAAAAGCACTTTTACATCTTACGAGTCCAAATAAAAGAAAAGGACACATTTCATACATGTTGGGCTTTCTCACCAGAACTGTACGATAATTAACTCCACACCAGGACCCCTACCACACTAAGCCTTACTCATCTTCAATTATATGCTGCAGCAAAGATTTACCAAGCGACACCTAAACTTCAGTACAATATGAAACTGGATTCTTAAAACTTTATACACACAAAATATAAAATTACTTTTCTAGGATGGGGTAAGGAAGAGGGATTCTCCTTCATGATACTTGGACTGAAAAACTAGTTTTCAGAGACTGCCACAAATATTATTCACAGTTTCTTGCTGTCAGGTTTTTCCAGCTACATCAATGTAGTACACAACAATACTGTTAAGCCAAATAACTACATCGGATGGACGTTCTCGGGAGTTAAAGAGAAAACTAGTGACGAAAGATACCCGAAAGGCCTCCTCCTAACAACATCTCCATTTTTACAGGGTTGCAGTTTGTCTATGTTACACTTTAACGAGATCTCAAAAAGAGCAGCAGGAGAAAGATTTGAAACCTTGTCTCCTGTCCAAGTGATCCAAGTAAGGTAAGTATCCATTTATCAGAAAGAACATGAGAAACAAGGTTTCCTGTTACAAAGATAGCAGTGAACCACACCTTCCCACACCAAAAAATATGGTCAACCAGGGATTTCGGCCATGCAAACTGCTGGTGAGCAGAAAATTAAGCATGCTAATGGACAAACACTAATTCCAATCATATATTTAAAAATGATCCCAAATACTACTATAGTTACCTACACTGAAAGCGCCTGTAAAGAATCCATAGTGAGAAATCAAACAAAACCTTAGTGATCACTGCAGCACTTAAGAGTGATACTAGTCTTTACGTCATGAATCACCTCAGAGGAAATACATTAGATGGGACTTCCAAACAAACAAACAGGAAAAAAAAAGTTAACATTAAAAGGTGCACCTGAATATTACAGACTAAATTTACAAAACCTACAATAAGGTAAAATATATATCTTTTGAATATTCAGCAGCTTTTTTTTTTTAATTTGTTTTTTTTTTTTTTGAGAGGCTCATGAATTTTTTTTTTTAAAGGGACCACTAACTAATCTCAACCATGCTTCACAAAACGATAATGGCTATTTCATATTGCAGTTACTGACGTAATGCAATTAGTGCTTAAAAAATAATCTACACTTTTTTTTCTTTTTTTTTTTTTTTTTTTTGTTTTTTTTCCTTTTTAAAACAGAGACCTTTGGAGGAAATATGGTTGTTCAAAAAGCTTCTCGAGAAAATGAAAGATTACCTGAATATTAAATTATCACAGATCAAGTGTTGTGTTTAAAAGCTTTGCAGATATGAGTAGTACAATCTTCAGGTCTCAGGACATTTAAACTAAGAAAGTTACGAGTTTGGTTTGTCGTCTTGGTTTGTTTTGTTGGGTTTTTTTTTGTTTTGTTTTTCTGTTTTTTAATCCACTTTCTAATCAAAGCAAATAAAGAGTACTCAACTTCTCACTATCTATTTACAATTCTTAGCCTACAGCCTGAAATGACAAGACAAATTCTCTTTTAAAACTGCAGCATTAAAGGGTAGGCACACCATTCTTCTGCTGCACGATTGTCACCCACTTAAACATACACATACAAAATATTTAGGTTAGTAAAATGAGCACTCCACATACACTACAGTGACAAGTTTTATAAAACTCAACTCATGTTGCTTAAATAAAGAACTGCAAAAGGTTAAACCTCTCTGAACAGTAAGACTGTGTTGTTTTTTTCTATTTTCAAACTTGCAGTAAACTTTCTATCATAACCTCCAACAGCAGATGAAGCCACATGTCTTAACTGCACCTTTATTGCAATCACCAGCTAAACTGGAATGTATTGCAGAGTTTAGATACTGCTACTGAGCTTAAACTGCTTTAAATGCCAAGATGACAACTAGAGAGCTACGAGGGACCAGGATTTTGAGTACTAAGATGTACTAAGTAAACAAAAAATATACTTGGGGCCAAATGCCCAGCCCGTTTCAAGAATGAGCAGTGCATATTTAAAATGACAGCAATGGTGTGCCTAACCTTTGAAAATAGGAAGTTGCTGGGGAGGGGGAGAGGCTAATAGAATCAGCTCTTCCAGAAGTCATTCAGCATCCCTAGGGGCTATCTAGGCCACCCTCCCATGAACTCTGAGAAACCACTTTCAATCACTGACATTACTTAATGCTCTCACACAACAATGTCAATGCTTCTTTTGGTTGTGCAAATGAGGGAAAAAAAACCAACGGTAACTCCATCTACCTTCTGCACATATTAAGACCAAATTGCTTCTACCTGAAGAACCAGCAATTTTGATTTGGTCATGTTGTGGTAAATCCAGTAAGCTCTGTCTGGTTACTGACCACTCCCGCAGAAAGTATCAAAGATAAAAAAGCTCTGTACAAAATTTATCCTGGATCTCCATATAATGATAATGGTATCATCATATTGAAAAAAAAAAAAAAAGAAAAGTGGTTTAAGGAGTGCTTTTATGGTGTTTAAATGCTTATTCTAGCATGTGCTAAACCACTATCAAAGTAGATTAAATAAAAACAACAACAACAACAAAAAAGCAGGACTCAGATTAATTCCTGCTACTGGCAACTGTAATATTTAAAAAGGAAACACCCATTCATTGAGTGTTCAACCCTGACAGTAGTACAGATAGATATGATGCAGAGCCTGAAGTAGATCAGGCTACCAGTGTTTTACTTCTTCCCTGAACATTAACGAGCTCCTTCACTAATGTGTATATTTGGGCAGATTACTGAGGTTGTAATGTTTGAGATCACCATTTTGTGGGGCTTTTTTTTTCCCTCCTTTTTTTTTTTCTTTTTTCTTTTTTTTTTTTTTTTTTTTTTTTTTTTTTCAGTATCACAGTAGTTTTTTACACAAATCCCCCTTCCCCAGATTAGAGTCATTTAAACTAGTTGTTGGAACCACGTAGTTTAGTAAACTCAGGATCAAGGATCAAGTCTGTAAAAAGCATAAAGGTTACAAAGAACCACGGTTCTGTTATGATGAGGCATACCCTAATACATCATTTAGTGTACCCTGACTGCTCCTGACTGCGAGAAGCTTGTCTTCTGTGAGATAAGGCTACATCCTCAAGCAGGTGAGTCTAAATATCACCCTTCAAAAATATCAAACAAAATTACAGCGAAGGTAGTGTTACAAATAATTAACTGACATATTCTGAAGGTAGTGTATGTAAGTTTTCCCTCCCCTCTGGGTGAGCACTAAGCAGGCAATGAATGGTAAGTATGTTTAACTCAGAAAGAAAAATAGTGGAGAGCCTAATTAAACCCAATTGATTATCCATCCAATAAACAAATCTGAGTTCAAGAGAGGTGCCATTTCTAAATAACTTGATTTAGCTTAAATCTTTCAATCAACCGGATCACAGAAAATGAGGGGAAAAAAGATTTCTGAAACATTTTGAAGAATGACAGTCTGATTTTGACTTGAAAAATGCCTGGTTTTAGGAAAGTTATCAGTTTAATAAAGTGGACTTATTTCTATAAAGGCAGACATGAAAAATCCAACACCAGAAGTTCAGGTAGACTCTACAGACAAGATGTCCACTTCCACAGATCTGCATTCTTTGTGAGGTAACTCAACTCTCTTTTACAGAGAAACATGCAAAAAGGCAAAGAGAAAAAAAAAAAGGGAGTGGGGGCAGGGGCAAGTGAAGGAGGGAAACTGCACCATACCAGGCTAGAAAAATTTACAGATGTGACATTCAGAGCACACCTTTCACCTGTGTTGGCAAGTCTATGCTAAACTGCAAAGGACAAAGCCTCTCACTAAACAGGAGAATCAGGTGTGCTCAGTGGTGGTTTGAACTATGCAGTAGTGCTCACCCAGTTTGCAAAGTAATTGGCACTCTACAACATCCCTACTCATCTTTCAATTCATTCGCACTTTGTGCTGCTTCTCCCTGGGGATCTAATTCAATCTTTACTGAAACATCCTGCCCCTCCGACCTCATTAATTTCATTTTTTTCTTTGGAGGGTTTTTCAAAGTGCCCAGCCTCTCTTTAACTTTGTATTCCAGTGTACTGTGGGGGATCCCATAAATACTTTGAGCTTTGGAAACACTCATTTTCCCGCTCATAACCACAGAGATTGCTTCCTCCAGTATCTCGCTGTTATACTGTCTGTATCTCCCTCTTTTCTTCCTAGGTTGCTTGGAGCCAGGATCTCCCTCTTGATCTGAGGTGGGATATGGCTGTCCAGAGGTAGACTGCTCAGCATCTGAGCCCCAGGAATCTGGTCCAGCATCCATCAAACTTCTCCTGTTTTGTTTCGGAAGGATAGCCCTTAACTTTTTGCTAAGCGCGCTCTCCGTTTGTGAACCCATTACCAAAGAGCTATAGCTGTACTGGTCACCAGTGCGGGACTCCCATGAAAGGTCCATGCCTCGAACTTGTGGTATCTTTAAATCCACAGGAGATGAATG
Organism: Eubucco bourcierii; assembly: GCA_013396675.1. Taxonomy (NCBI): domain Eukaryota; kingdom Metazoa; phylum Chordata; class Aves; order Piciformes; family Ramphastidae; genus Eubucco; species Eubucco bourcierii. Next base: position 371,413 of record VWZE01016001.1, read on the forward strand.
GCTCACGTCCTTTTTCCCATCCTGCTTAGTTTGAAGTGCCATTTTTTGAAAGGCAGAGTTTTCTGTAAGAAAAGGAAGGTCACTGATGTTGCTGAGTGCACCATTTCCCCTGAATTTCATGCGGCTGAAATTGAATTCGTAGTGTGGTTTTGCCCAAGAAGCCTCCCTGGATAATATTAAGTGCTGTCCATGATTCTGTAGTCCAGATGGCCCATGGCTGGCAACTGTAGAAAACTGGTTTCTGCTCAGCAGTTCTTCACTAATCTGGAGTGATCGAGCCAGCGGTACTTTAAGAGATGTGGAGTGGCCATAACCTTCCCTGGTTCCATCCTGCAAGCTTCTTGGAGGTACCCCATCACCACTCTGTAGTCCCTCTGGATGGTGCTGGCTGGGTCTCCCAGGTCGCCTAATTGGATGGAAGGAAACTGATGTGAGCAGGACTTGCACAGGTAGGGAGGGATGGGTGAGGGGGCCACTCCTTTATTAGAAGGCCTTGCTTGGGTAACATCACTTTGTGTTATTTATTTTTTCTCTAAATTTTTTTTTTTTTTACAATTTTTAATTTTTTTGTTTGTTTCTATTAAAAAAAAAAGTCTCAGCATCAGTCAGTTTTAAAACTTCTTCGCAAAAAGAACAAAAAAAAAAAGAGAAGCTTTTTGGGCAAAGGAAAAATGAAACCTCTTGGCTGGTCTCTGGTTGGGTTCACAAATTCTCGGAGTAGAAAAGGCTTCGCGCAAGCGTCTGAAAATAGCACCTTAATTACAAAGTAATGATCAATAGCCATAGATCTACACACAACTGTGTTACTGGTGTGACGTTACCACTAAACAAGTACAGTAATAAAAGAGTAAGCCAAAGTGAAACATATTCAAACATGCAAATGCGACTGCCACCTGCAGCATCTACACATAGGTGGAAACCTTGGATGGTGTTCGCTTACATCGTATTGATGAATCACTGCTCAGGATAAAAAAGAACAAAAATGCTTAGCAAGCCTCAAAGGGATTTGCTTGACTTCCATTCAGCACCAAAGATGAAAGCTTGGGTAACTGCAGATCAAGGGAAAACACTGAATTATACTGAACTTGGCAAACTGCTCTCTTAACAACTAATTATATGTGTGTGCGTGTGTATTTATATATTTATTATATACGCACATACATAAATCCCTGATTCTCATTTACTATATAGCATGACTAGGAAATAAAAAGAAAACAAACAAACAAACAAACCTTAGTTCAAACTGTCACCCAGATCAAGGGTTAGTAGCACAAAAAGCACTATGTATTTTCACCATTTCCCTTTTGTCACAAGTATTCTTTCTATGACACAAAGCATTAGTGTTGCAGAGAAACAAATGTATTTTAATGCTTTGCTTGCTTAGCCTCTTGTAGTAATTAAGCCACACTAGTTTCAAAATCCACCTCCAAACTTCTCCATGTGTGAAGTACAAATTAACTAAGAGACCGGTAAGTTATCCTGTTTTAATGCTCTAGGGTACTATGCTGGTGTAAAGCCCTCTTACTAAGTCAGCATTATTTAAGGATAGGAAACATACTGCTGAAAAGCTGCATTATTCTTTTTAACATACTGCTGAAAAGCTGCATTATTCTTTTTAACATCATACTAGGATTAAAGAGTCTTTAGAGAAAAGACATCCACTGAAAGGACCTGTTAAGTAACATATGCAGTGCTTGATACATATGCTGTTAGCTTCCCTCCAGGTCACAGCTGAAGTGAGTAACAAGAGTCAGCAAAGATTCCGATCAAAATCCGGAGAAATGACTAAGAGCTTGCTGTTCCAGAAAGCTCCCTCTATCATCTCTGCCCCTTCTGTGGCATGTATCTGCATCAGAACACAAACTCTATGCTTAAGCAGAGGTCATCCTGGCAGCTACCCAGCGTAGAGGGTCACACGTGATTTCATTGATGCTAAAGAGACTGCTGTAGCCCTCCTGTACCACACACCTGTACAGCTAACCACAGGTGCCAGCACACCACATCCTCTGCAGACCCACAGAGCTGAGCAGGACAGTGCCAGATGCTGGCCCTGTCATGCCTGGGTGCTGGACTTTAGCCTTCATTTGATACACAAACAAGGGAACAAACAATACACAGCTTCAATAGCTTCTGCTGCCTTGCTAGGAAAACAAAGCTGGAAAAAACCTTTTCAGAATTGAAAAAGAAATGCTGCCCAGGAAGCTGTATGCTAACAAGCTTTGAAGAAGCACTAAGACTGAGTTCTTTAAAAGGGTTGGATGTTTTATTAATAGAAATATTAAATCGAAAAGGTAACCTTGAAGGGAGAAATCCAAGACAGTAAATATTTTTCTGAAGAGAAATGCAAAAGCTAAATCAACTGTTAGCAATACATGGGTTTGGTGGCAGATTGTTAGTTTAGAATTTCTGAGTTTTTCAAAGGCTATTACAAAGCTAAACTCAGTAATGAAATAATGATTTAAACAATATGCTGTTTCTGTACTTCACTTTCAAAAAATTGCCTTTTACAGTAGCTTCAAGATAAAAACTCTCCTATCAACACTGAAAAGCCCTCTTACTCCCAGTCAGCCTTTCCAGTACAATTAACTCCATACTACCTAAAAATTAAAGTTTCTAAATATATGTAAACAGGAACTATTAGAAATACGAAATCTAAAAGGAATTTTTTTAATAACATTCTTTCACACCTTGAACTAAGGAAGGCAAGGATAGTATTACCACAAAATTAAAACAACAATAACAACAACAACAACAAAAAAGCCAAAAGAAACAAAATCCCAAACTTATTCAGTGTTACAATACAATTTCAAATCCTAAAAGCCATGTTTGAAGTTTTCTGAACTACCAGACTCTCTCTCCCAGCCACTTGTCTTTTTCTAAGTTGTGGTTTATGATAAGAAATATCAACAAAGAGCATGAAGTTACTCAAATTTAACTCAGCTTGGTTCATCACTCAAAATCACTACTACCTGCAAAATAAGCTTTCCTGTTACCTAACTTTCCCCCAAGTGAAAAATTAAACCTAAGTTATATTTAACTGAACTTGCACCTCCACAGACATAATTTACCACTAAATACAACAAGCAGGTAATTGAAAGATCTTTGTCAAAGTAGTAAATTGGTCAAAATAACAGATACTAGAGTTCTTAATTGCATGTTTAACCCATCTGTTTGCAGTAACTCTTATTTGGCAGGTGGGGTGAAGATATTTGCCAAAAGGTACAAGCTGAAGAACACATTACTCCAAAGGGTTAACACCAACGGCTAAATTTTTAACAGGAGGTAAGCACACATTTTTAGTAAAACACAGTTTTAGAAGGTCATAGTAAGTTGCTCTCTCTTACCCATTTCCTGGAGTACTGGAACACCCTGGAGAATGACTCAGAGAGGTGCTGCTGGAACAAGGACTCTTCTTAGTGGATAAATCAAGCACACCGTCTGTAGAGACAAAAGAATGACTTCAGTGCTTGAAGGAGCCCGACTAGCCATGTTGTCCCTTGACAAAACAAGCCTACAAATCTTCTAGGTTAAAGTCATATTTAGTTCACAGCATTATTTCTATTTCTATTGATTTATTTTATTAAACAAACTAAGGCTTGGATTTGTTTGGAATTCAGCTTACAAGTGACTTCAACATAGGCCTCATAAGTCACAATAAAAATTGTCAAAAGTTCATCTGTTACAGGACAATAAAAACTATCTAAAATAAATGACAGGTCAGGACATAATGCAGTCCGTTGTAAAGCTAACTCTCAGGGGTCCTAAAATGAGACAATCTTCAAAGTCCTGAGATATTCTTCCCCCTTAAAAGGGAGCTTTAAGCCAGTATTGGTTAGTTTTGTTTGTTTTTTTCGTTAAATCCACATTTGCAGGAAAATTAATTGGAAATTTCATACTGGAAATTCATTTTCAAATGAATACACAAACAGAGAAATTTGAGACTCCTCCTCACCTGGCAGCTAGTTTCACCCTTTTTTCCATGTCTCCAGCGAGTCCCTGCTGGTAAAGCTGTTGATTTTCCCCTCTCTATTGTGCCATTTCACTCCCTCTCATCTATACACCAAATTGTTTTTCCTGCTAGACCACTTCTTCCATTCTCACTAATGGCACTTCCTCACACTCACCCATGCTCCTTTGCAAACCCTTATGTAAGCCCTGCATTTCTAGGCAACAGAAAAGGGAGTGTTTTTTGCTAGAAAAGCCTTGCTCCCAACCACACTTAAAAAAAAAATTAAAAAAAATTTTTAAAAAATTGAAATTCTGGTCATTTTAATAAGGGTAACATTGTCACAGAAGCAGCAGGGCCACTTGAAATTCCTGGAAACTTTGAAACAGGGAATTTCTGAAGCAAAGATAAATTAAATCTATTTGGCAAGTTATACCATAGACATTTCAGAGCTCCTCACCCATCACATCTAATCAAGTAAATACCACCCAACACAAGAACAATGTAAGATGGCTTTCAGATTGCTCAAAAGTTCTCATTTGACATATGGAGAAAAAACACGATAAACGGTGAACCAGAATTAACTTACAGAAAGCTGTTCCACCCACTGCATTTGGGAACACACCACAACCTCAACTTAAGGAGGCAGAGAATTCAATCTTCTTTTTGAACAACACTTATGCAGCCACAATACAGAGAAAGTAGATCAAGCAGCACCTCTTTTTTTTCAAGAGGCAATACTAAACAGCACAGGCTGCTGCCAGAGGTACTTGCATCCAATGCTTCCTTTGTCAGAAGGGTCATTACAACCTAAAAGTCTGCAAGAGTAAGCAGGGCTAGCCTCATATCTCACAAAGTTTACAACTATCTGGGTTTCCCTCAATCCACTAGAGTAGAAATATAACAACATGCACCATGAGCAGGTTTTTTTATGACAATCTGTTAAACTTCTCATTAATAACTTTGGCAAAATCACTTCCCAAGTACATTAAATGTAAATTGGGGAAAAAAAATTACACCAGCAAACAGATTACTGTATCGTGCAACATGCACATGTTCTAATTCCATAGCATTATGAACATTCTAAATTATCTTACAGCCTTTTCCTCACGTGGCAGCTAAAGAACAGCTAATGTAAGTGCTTTAGTCTTCACTATACAATTGTCTAATTAAAAAAAAAAAAAAAAGCAGAAGCAAACCCAAGTGTGTGTCTCTCTTACTGAAAAGTTTCACAATGAGAACATTTTAGCATTTTAAAACATATGCAAATAACATTTGTGAAGTACATAACAATAAAGTCAGCTAGCAAGAAACACCTATCAGTTAGAGGTACAGGCCCTCAACTCGAAGACAGACACCACACAACCTCTCACTGCAGTTTTGTACTGAAGTGTGATAGCAACTTTCACTAAGTGCTCTAAGTGCAGTAAGTGTCAGTATTGCCCCAGCTGTACATTGTTGGAAACATAAAATTAACCTTTTTACAGAAGGCTTCATAAACATAAGACCAAAGAATGAAGGGATATCTACAATTCTCTATTAGTTAGCACAAAGCTATTTTTTTATTTCCTGAAGGCACCTCTTCCACTTGAGAACAGACAGCCTACTTTATTCGACAGAACAATTTCAGACACATTTCTAAAGAAGGGTGAAGAGGCTAATTTTAATACTATCAGTAGGACACACTTATGATAACCTCTATTCAACAGTTTTGAGGGGGGGAAAAAAAATCGTTCACATGCTATAATCACTCACAGAATTTGCTTGTTAAAAAACATCTCTGATGGAAAGGAAGGTTTTCAAATTAAAACAAGCTCTGCAACACTGTTACAAGTTACTCAATCTGTGCTCCGCAGAACAAGTCTATTTTTAAGGTAGAGAATAGACATTCCTTCCAAATGCACAAACCTGGTAGTTTTGTACAGTTCATGGGTATAATTTTTACAGCCTTCACAAAGCAAGCTCTCACCAGCTTTCAAAAGATACTGTTCTTACGCTATGACCAGAAAGAAAATAAATCACTTCTTCAGCCAGACTGTGCACTGATCATAGTTTTCATGACCACATGAAAAGTTGTCCTATCACAGTGAACTTGTCCTATCAGCAAGTGTACAGCCTGTTTTGGGAAGACTTTCTTGCAGCTCCCAGCAGGAACAGGACACTTGTCCCCAGAGTCTGGAGCACATCCATCCCCTTTGCCCTTCTTCAGAAAAAGTCTCTCATAGCTATGGGTCTAAATTCTTCCCAAAACTCTCTTCTCTGCCAGCCACATCTAGCTGGTCATTATTTTATGCAAAAACATCTACCTCTCTTCCACTTTACATTTTATGTAAAATGTGCAAACATCCAATTGTCTGCTTTTGCAACAAGAATGCCATTAATGGATTGCCACAGGATGCAAGAGTCCTACCTTGTTCACTAGGTTCTGACTGAGACTTTCTGACAGTAAGGTCCAGAGGTGAGTCTTGGTCAGCCATGAGAAGTTTGCTGAGCACAGGGTTCTGAGCAGTTGCAGCCGTGGGAGAGGAGGCGACCAGAGATGCTTTCAGCAGGCTTTGGTTCTTTGTGCTATTGGGCTGGCTGGAGTCCTGAGTAGAGCTATTTTTTGAGGTATATTCAGCAGCAAACTGTCGGATCATTCGCTGCATGATCTCACGGGCCACTAGGGGAATATTTGGGTCAGAGACCCTAGGACTGTCTGCAAATATTAGAGATTTTTTTTTTAAGGAAGCACTATAAGTAAAACAGTTTTTATATTAAGTCATTGCTTATTTAAAAGTAAAAATCTAGGGAAAAAAAAAAAAAAGAAAGAACCAAAGATAAAGTAGTTTCTGTAGAAAACATACTTTAGTCTTAGAATACTTGAACAAAAATCATTGGTGATTCTGATATAACCTTCCCAAAAGAGCAGTTTCCTAAGAGAAATATGCAATCTCTTCTTTTGTTTTCAAACACAGATGTTTGACCAGACCTTTAAGAGGTATGGAAATGGAAAGGAGAGCTAGACTCATGAAGACAAGTAGCAAGTAACGAAGACCATTGCATTAAACAGGTTATCTAGTGGAAGAACAGAATAACTTACCTGCAGCTACAGGAGGGTAGGAGGGGGAATAGAGGTGCAGCAGTCCCCTACAAATTTAATGGGAAATAAAGCCCTCTGATTCTTCAAAATTACCCACAAGAAGATCAAACGTTCAAGTGTCTTCCATTCCATTCTATGCATTCCTTTAGACATCTCCATCATTATAATCAATGCAGTACCAGGTGTTAACCAAAAAGCTTTCACAGGTAAAAACCCCAATGTGTCACATGTCAAGTAACACTACTTCTAAAAGAGCTGGTAAATCTATTAGTGAAAAAAAATGTGAAGTGGAATAGGTAGGATTTCCAATTTATGTATCTAAAATAATATATAAAGGCACTTGGGGATGTAGACAGCCCAAAAATATAATGGAAAAAAAAATTCACTATTTTAGATCAGCAAACTGTGATGACAAAGCAAAACTGTAACTCCTAAATCAAGGAAGCCAAATCCTGTCACTTCACCTGAAACACTACTTGTGTTCTCTGGTCAAATCAGAGAAATCTTGGTTTAAAAACCAAGAACTGAAAAAAAATTAAAAACAAGAAAACCAATCCATAAAACAAACCAAACCAACCAACCCCACAAAACATCAAACCCACAAATATTCCAGAAATGGCTCAAAAGGTTTCATTTTCTATTTCTGAAGAAACATTCAGAGAAAATTTTGCAGCAGAAGATCAAGCAAATCTTCACCATTGTTCTGTTTTGAAAGCTGCTTTTCAAGTGTTTACTTCCTCTTTTTAAAAAATTGCCCAGGTTGAAAGGTAATCTATTGAGACTGAACTATTAGAAGAAGCATTAGTAAAATCTTTTGTGGGACATTTCGGCATTAGATTTGCCTTTCACAACTATTTTTGACAAAAATGTGTAAAATCTGACAAACCAGCTTTAGAGTAAAGAATGACTGACATCAAGGTTTGAGAATGTAAGCTGCCCACAAATTAGAGCAGCAGTAAGTAGCTACTGTGTTTTCTGATGAAAAAAATCATATTGAGCATAAAATACTTAATAAGGTCCAAATTCCTTGCTGTTAAGTAAAGCTTTCGAAATAAAAGACTTTGTGCAATCAACACTTACATTCTTATAGGGGTACAGTGGCTGTAAACTTCTGAGACATGTATTTAAAGATCTAGTAATTTTCTTGCAAAATCTACAGGATGTTTAATTGTTGCTAAGAACTAGCCACTAGAGTCTTAAAAAAAATCACCAAGAGATTAGCCAAACTTACAATGTCCCAAATGGTTCACAAAGACACCAGCCTGGAGAAGCATGGAGAATTTTTTTCTGCTATTGTAACATCTCTTCCATTTTCTATGCTCTTTAGTATAAACCTCCTGAAGGATGTGTGAAAGGTTCTAGGAAAGCCCAGAAGGACATAAACTGATAGCATGATCAGACCGATGCCAAGTATTTGGCACGTGCTTGTAGCACACATAAGTGGAGCTGGCAGGAATGTAGGACTCTATGGCACCTATGTTTTCTGAGGAAGAATCATGCCTTTACTGTGCACCCACGCTCATATGTACAATTCAGCAATGGTTAGAGCTGAATACATTTACAAATTCTAGAAGAAAATACTATGCATGCCAGTAGGCATGCATCTTTAATCTGCAACCTCACACAGGGTGACTTCAGAGCCTTCTACTGTTGCTCAAGATAAATTCTTCTCTGATTCATGACACAAAACTCAATTTTTAACCAAGAGGGTAGCTACTTCACAAACCCTACAAAGAGAGGCTGAGGGAGTTGGGATTGTTTAGCCTGGAGAAGAGAAGGCTCAGGGGGGACCTTATTGCTGTCTACAACTGCCTGAAGGGTGGTTGTAGCCAGGAGGAGATTACCTCCTTCTCTCAGGCAACCAGCACCAGAACAAGAGGACACAGTCTTGAGCTGTGCCAGGGGAAGTTTAGGCTGGAGGTGAGGAAAAAGTTCTTCAATGAGAGAGTCATTGGCTACTGGAATGGGCTGCCCAGGGAGGTGGTGGAGTCACTGTCCCTGGAGGTGTTCAAGGTGGGTTTGGACGTGGCACTTGGTGCCATGGTCTAGTCTTGAGGTCTGCGGTAATGGGTTGGACTTGATGATCTTTGAGGTCTCTTCCAACCCTGGTGATACTGTGATACCTAGCACACTAAAGGTTTCTTGCTTAATATAAAGCCTGAATGCTAAGGACAGAAACTATTCAAAAGCTCAGTGATTTGCTGGTGCCTCTGCAGCATCACTTGAAATCAACTAGATGTTTATTTTGATTCCAAGTGTCCGAGTTGTGTTGTGGGTTTTTTTTAATAAAACAAGCAAGCAAACAAACCACAAAAAAGCAAGCAAAAAACAACCCAACCCAACCATCACCAAAATCAACCTCAAACAAATAAACCAAACCAATAAACCAACTCTCACCCCCTTACAATTAAATAAGAGAGATTCTCAGAGAAGAAATATACAGCAGGTACTTATCAGCTATAATCTAAAGCAGTACCTCTGAGCTTTAAACCCTTAATAGCTTTTATGTACTTTTATCTGTACTGAAACCTCAGAAGAGCAGTATCAAACAACAAAGTATGATTTCATTGAACCTTCAAAAGAAGGTCCTATCCTGCCACAAGGTAGAAGTAATGGACAGTTAGGTACTACCACTCTGCTTTCACAGGCAAGCATGAATTTTTGAAAGAAATGCTATGGGCACAAAGCCAAAAGTGCTAAGATTCCTGGACAGTAAAGCATTTCAGAAAGTTTTCTGATCCTGTTAATCACCTCTGTTAAGTGCATGACTGCACATCCTTGACATGCAACAGGCATCCTGTTGCAGAACATCTGCATTTTCTCTGATCTGCCTGGACTGCAAAATACCAGCCTCAAATGTTACTGGCAGTGAGGATGGAAAGAAAAGAACATAGAAATTGCTGGCATGAAACCAGGAGAGCCAAGCACCTCCACAGCGTCAGAGTTCTACCCTTCTTTCTGCCCTCTTTGGTATGACAGTGCCTGGGGATCTTACGGTAGTGGCATGAGTTAGAATAATCTTTCAAGCAACCTAAATATAGCCAAGTTTGACAATGATGCATTAAGGATTCAGAACTGACTTCCTCCCAGGCTTCTTCCCCTCCCTTATTGCTCTTGCACCAAGTGTTGCTCTGCCAGAGAAAGGAAAGCCAAGAATGTACTAAAAAAAGTTCTCAAAGATGCTTAGACGTGTGAAGTAATTTAATCATCTTCATTCTGTGTATCTGACCATGGACAAAGTGTTAAACCCCTCATTAGCTCACTGCACCATTTGCCAATAGCTTTTCAGCACTTAAGGAAGTATGCATTTCTAGTAGACATGCACACAGGTAATACATAAAAATTTAAGCATAACGTTAAAGGGAAGAAGTCTTTAATAAATGCCATGGAAGTAATGGAACTTCTTTTCTTTTTTTTTTTTTTTCCTCTCACTGGGAAAGCAGTATGGACAAAAATGTATTTTCTCTAGATTTTTCTTTTCTTAAATCCCTCCTGAATTTAAAGAGAGATATGATAAACTTGAAAAAGCAAAACCTTAATAACAAAAACAAGGAAACACCCCCCATCCCCCCCAAAACACTGAAAAGGAAGACTTGGAGTAAAAGTATTATCTGAGCTATCAGATGTAATGCAATAGCTATCCTTCCCACCATCCTGCATGCTTTTATACTTTATGCAATACATCATAACACATAGTTCGTATTTATTCCAGTCATAAAAGAAAGGCTAAGATAACTGTTATCTACTTAAAACACCTTTAAATATTTTGGTCAGCAGGAGAAAGGGTTGAGGACTGGCTACAGCAATTTCTCATTTGTTGAACTGAAGCCTCATGTTGTCCCCCAGCAGACAGGTTGGAATTACTGATTTGGCAGATTTTCTGACACATGGGTTAGACCGATAAGTAAAATGTGCTTTCATTCAGGGTGCATTTGGAAGCAACCTCTGGATTCCTGCTTCTCAGATTGGCAGAAAACAACTAAATTAGTTTTTTCTCTGCCTGCCGAAGAGCAGAGAGGAGATTTAGAGCATTTAGATCTACTGTTATTGTTTTGTGTATTCTACAGTATTGATATTCCAATTCTTTTGCTGAACATGCTTCGAATTCTATTTCCCCCTTAGCAGCATTTGAGCAGTATTTTATGCTGTGGGTTTCTGGGATGGGTAATTGTTACAGACCACAGTGCAAAGACTGCTGGATCTTAAGAAAAACTGTATTAGGACAGATCCCATTAAAATTTAAACAAAACCAAGTCAAAACAAAGAACGTCTCAAACCAATCAACTAACAACAGAAAACCCAAATACAAACAAAGAAAATCCCACTGTCTTGTGTCCCTCCTTCCAAACAGCCTCCTCATCTAAATGTGGATTTCATTGCTGGGTAAGATCTGACTCATTCCTCCAAGAGTGCAAAAAAAATATCAGTGTTCTCGTGGAGAGATTTGATTTAGAGCTAAATATGTCACACTCTTCCTCTGTCCCAAGCCCCCACTGTTTTATTGCTACACTATTTGAGAGTCAATTTTTACTACTAATACAAAAGACAAATAAAAAAAAAAAAAAAAAATTGAACACACAGTGACAACTTGAACGTCAGATCTTTGATACCTGCATTGCATGCAAAAAGACAAGTGAGATACACCACTTCCCCCCCACCATTCAAACCAACCTTTTCTGTAAAAGACTGCATTGAGGAATTCTTCCGCTTGCCTTTCAAAACGAATGATTTTTGCTTGCTCTTGTCTAAGCAGAGCTTCTTGTCCAGCTTCCGAGGCTGGCTCATCCAGACTGACTAAGTGTTCCTGTAAAGATATTTAATATTTGTAAGATCTTTCTGACTCCAAAATGAATAAAGTTCCTTAGGTATTAAATATTCTACTAAATTCAGCACAGAGTTGCATCTACTGAAACAACAACTTCATTTTTGACTGCTCCAGAACATTGTATTTTGTCCTGTTTTGTTGTAAATGCAGTAGAAGCCTGTAGTATTGTGGGAAGTAAGAGCCTATAATAAGGAAGATTTAGGTATTTCACAATATTTGAATGCAAATCTCTTATCTAGCATTTCTTCTTTGGCTATTAATTCTGGTTCAAAGAAATAACTGAAGGCAAAGACACCACAGGTTTTCCTTAATTTACACAGCATTCATGTAAACTGTGCAACAAATGACCAGCACTGACAAAACCCAGGCTTCAGTAATAGCTACTTTTAAGTGAACAAAATAAGTTAAAACACCCACAATGAATTAAAATTTGTTCTCTCTTGCAACTGGAAGTAATTATCACAAGAATACTTCAAAACAAGTGTTTTAACTCAGGTAACCAAATCGTGTGAGAAGCCAGGATCAATTACAGAATCACAGAATGTAAGGGGTTAGAATGGACCTCTAGAGATCAAATAATCCAAGCCCCCTGCCAAAACAGGATAATTACTGCTTTTGAATATAACTAAATAAACTGGAAGACAGCGGTTAAAAGAATAGGAAGTCTAACTGCTTGGATTTCACACCCGCCCCAGACACACACAATTTTTATTTCTTTCACTTTAATACCCTATTCCTTCTTAGAAGAACAATCTCGTTCCTAGCCCTCTTCCTCCATTTTCATTTTAAGTTGTATTAAAGTAACCTGTATTTACCTACTGCAGGAATACATACACAACACTCTTTGGATTTAGGGAGTGTTCTGTTTTGTTAACCATTATAAAGTATCAGTTACCATAATATCCAAGCTACAGCTGGGTTTTTTAGCTACTATTCTACAAGTTGATTTCAGGATCGTATCCTTGTGGGACTAGAACAAAAAAACCCAAAACTGGCAGATTAAGAACTGGCAAAAGAATTCACAGTAAGAAAAAAGAAGTCATTCTTAAGTCAAGAAATTTAATGAAACAAGGTTACCTAACCTGCCCACAGTAAATTAAAGAACACGGCAGTCACACGAACTGCGTGCAAAGGGTAACCACATGAAATGTTGTGGACTCTGGCCTGAACAACATGGGCTCTCAGACTCAAATTTGTAACTGAGTAGCTTCCAAAAGTTCTCCATCAAAAGTTACAGATATAGAGACGAAGTAGTGTTTTAGGCAAAATCTAAAGATGAAGAGTGTGCGATGACATAGGTGGCAGATGAGCCAAGTAGTATTTGTTGCCAAGGTGAAAAAGTAAGGACTTCACATAATGACTGATGGAGAGACTTCAACTTGCTCTTAAACCTGCTGGCTATCATAGGAAAGATTAGTGCTTCTGAGATAGTCTTAAAGAATATAAATTTCAAACCAGTGGGTCAAACTGTAACAAAACTATTCACCTCTGTGCCACCTGTACCGGTAACCATCAGAAGTGCTCCCACGGTTCACTGGTATTTTGTGAACACACTGAAAATGCAGTTGTATCATTTCTGATATTTAAAACATGTGAAGTAGCTGAACAGGATTTCAAAACTACAATATTCATGGTGGAAAATCCCAGGATTTTCATAAGAGTTACTCTTCAAGATAGACTTCTTAGAATATATTTGCATCCTCTTTTTGAAACTGTTTCTGCAACAGACAAAGTTTAATGCAGGATCTGTCCTTGCTACTGACAGCCATCCTGAGTCAAGTTTCATTACCTTTTAGGCATTATCAGGACAATTGTAAACTCAGCTTATCAGTTCCTGTTAAAAGTAGACATTTGTGCAAATCCACTAATAACAGAGGTAATCTAGGCACACAGACATGTTATAGTGATCGCCGGAATATGTGAGCATTTACAAACTGCTTTCTTTTTAAATTAAAGATTCACAGACTGCATCAAGTTGGAAGAGATCCTCAAAGGTCATCTTGTCCAATCTCCAACTAGATCAGGTTGCCCAGGGCCACATCAAATCTGACAGTGAACATGTTCAGGGATGGGGCGTTGACCACATCCCTGGACAATCTGTTCCAGTATTTTACCACTCTCATTGTAAAGAACTTCCTCCTTAAGTCCAACCTAAATCTACCCTGCTCCAGTTTAAAACCATCACCCCTTGTCCTATCACCACATGCCTTTATAAATAGTATCTCTACAGTTTTCCTGCGGGTCCCCTTCAGATATTGAAATCAAGCTGTAAGGTTCTCCCCAGAACCTTCTTTCCAGGCTGAATAACCCCAATTCTTCCAGCCTGTCCTCACAGGAGAGGTGCTCCAGCACTCAATTTTCATGGCCTCCTCCAGACCCACTCCAGCAGGTCCATACCTCTTGTATCAGGGGCCCCAGAGCTCAACCTACTACTCCAGGCAGCATCTCATCAGAGTAGAGTGGAAGAAATTACCTCTCTCGATCTGTTTCTTTTGATTCAAAGGACAAACAGAGAATTCAGAATTGAAGGAAACATTACCTCTTTAATCTGATCTGAAACTCTGCCCTTTGACAGACTTTACAGCTCTGGAAGAAACCTAAAATAAAAACAACCCTTGCCCGACACAGTGCACTTCCTAGTACTTTGTGCTACTAAGATAATACATAGTAACTACTAGCCTAGCAACTCGGTGGAAATGGAGTTCAGTGGCAGCATGCCTCACTACAATAAACATGTGTACTTTACATTACTCATCGAAAGGTAATGTATAAAGAGTACAGTTTCATCTACCTAGGCTAACTCTAAAGCTGCACATTTTCTACATAGAGAGGGAATGAAGAAAAAAGGATCAGTCAGAAAAAAAATCGTAAGTGGTTTACAATAGCAAATGGTTGAATAAAGGATCATTTGATCTGCATTGAGGAGGAGGATAGCAAGGCAATAGTAGCACTTAGTTCTTATTCCTCAATCTAAGGAGCATGCCTGTCTGTACATGTATCATTTTTGTCAATGTTCATGATAAGACATCAAAATGTGGAGAAATACAGTTATATATGAGAGTCAGGTTTAACCTCGTGCTTAGGAAAAAAATCTTTAGCTGTTTTTTGGCATTTGCAGTACAGCACTGACTACAAGAGAAATTTCACAAGTAAGATTTGTTATAACCATTATTTGAATCCACTATCTTCTGTCTTAACCTCTCACTCTGCAGTCCTGGATCATACTGAAGTCTTCAGTACCAGTGTGCAGGTAGCAGTAAGAAGAAAACTGTATCAATATTTAGATAGCACCATCATTGGTTACAAACACCCTGTTAAAACACCAACCAGTCACTCTTACATAGTATTTATAACACAGCATTCACTCTGTTCTCCTTGTGCTTCTCTTCAGTTGGGAACCATGCCCCAAAGCATCCCTGGAATCTCATCAGTGAACAAGCAGTACCACTATGCTGAACAATATTAGCTTTAGGAAAAGATCCTTGGAGTGGTTCGCACATGCTCCTAAAGGGCTAAAGTTCTTTTTGTATGCTAGGATACACAGTATAAAGTCAAAGAGCCTTAGAAAAGCAGGGTTCAGGTTCTCAAAATCCAAGGTCAATGCATGACCTTGAGAGACCACGTAATCCTGGACAGCCCAGCCTTGTCAGCACTAGTGCTGGATCCTCATTGAGACCCTCATTGTAGGAAACGTTGATACAGTAATTCTAAATGCTAAACTGCTGACATGAAGAGAAAGGTATGATGCAGGCTACTTTACAGAGATATGGCAATGGCAGTTTCATGTTTAAGCCACAGGCCACAAGCAGATGGAGCAGGAAGCACTGCAAGCTAGAATACTGAAGGATAATTACTGTCCATCTTTATGGAGAAAGCAGAGGGAAGTTTCCTACAGACCACTCACACCTCCCCAGCCAACCCATGGACCTTAGAGATGTAGTCCAGTCTCCCACCCACCCCTCAGCAAGATCAGGAAAAGTGATTAAGAAAGGAATGTTTCAGCATCAAGAAAGGAATGTTTCTGCATCCCTAGACTGCCTTTTCCAACATTTAGAGTTTCTTAAGACTGTACAGTGTTTTTAACTCCTAGCCAGTGCAAAGGAGAATAATCTACTGGGGTTTTTTTGCAGACAAACCTCAAGGGCATCAGGTACTGTCTTCTTCCCTTACGTGTTTGAGATCAAGTCACTCTTGTTGCTTTTATTTCAATGCTATTCAGTTTGCTTACATCTCTCAAAAAGCCTCACACAGCTGAGGCTTCACCAGCATCTAAGTCTTCCTCTCCAGGTATTAAGTCAAATGCCTCTCCTAATATAGCCCCTAAAATAGTTCACTACTTCTACAACGCTATCACTTTTCAGACACCTGCAACTTATTACTTGAGAAAACAAGTCTGCCTCATTTCTCAAATTTATGGACCTCACTTTCAATTCTGAGCATGTCCTTTAGACATTTTAGAACATTTAGAATTGTTGCAAGTGCGGCATTACCTGAGAATTCAGATAGTTTCATTAGTTTTAAGACCTTTCTCACTACTGAACATACATACTTCTATAGTAAGATACAGTATTATTTCCTTAGTAAGATGATTAATGTCAGGTTTATCGAATTCAAAACAAATTTAACTTGGCTGATCCATAGCTACTGAAAATCACTTATCTAGAGTAGGGAGAAAGAGAAAAAATAGTCAGTGTTAGTACAATATGCTGACACTGTCATTTACACAAAAGCAAAACTGTAACCCCACATTACTACTGAACACAGCTGGAGATTATCACAAGCAGCCTCTTCAGATTTTAGTCTCCATATCAAATTATTTTAAAACCAGCCAGTATAAAATTGGCAGTCTAAATGCTTGAGTTTTAAGTGATGAAATCCATTAAACATGTTTTAAAGCATTTTCCAGCATGCTTAGGATCTCTGTACCTGGTTTAAACATGCTCTAAAGCCATCGAAAACATCATAAGATTTCTGCAACTTCAACTAATTTTCAGGTATTTCCTTTGCCATCTTCAATTATTCTGAGAGTTAACACTTTAAATGATAGTGGTAGCTTCACTCTGGGACTACTCAGACACTTAACACAGTTTATTTCTGGTTGTTTATATCCTTCCATAGTGAAAGGACACCAGATTCAGAGGTTATTGTCATGACTATTCATAATCAAATAATGGTATGATACTACTGTTTAGATGTTTTGTAAAACAATTACTCAAAACCTTTCAAAAATACCCAAATCATATCCAAGTAACTCTGAATTTTAAAATTACTCCTTCATGTGCTGCACACTACCACACAACTGAAGCAATCGTTAGAGGTCCTTACACTGAAGTCCAGGCACTTTTAAGACCAGGCTCAACCTTCTGCTGTCAACAGCATGAGACTCCAGAATATGCTCCTAGAAGTCACTTCCTCTCTTGCTATTTTTGTAGCTTGAATATATCTATAAAATAGTTAATGTGCTTAGGAGTATTATCCGCCTTGTTCTGCTCTCACCAACTAACAAGATTAGTTGTACGTGTGTCATGTCCCCACCCCCCTTTTTCTTTGTAACACATGAATTGTTTTATGTTGCTTTAGACAATAGTACTTTCTTCTCCAAATGTATACACTCCAAATGTATACACTCAAATTCCATTTGGAGATTCTTTTTACAGTTTCTCCTCTTACTGTTGTTACTCTCTTGTGACCTTACCTATCTGCACTCTTTTTCTAAAACAGAAACTGTCTTAAGCTAGGTTTAAGCTCCAGCTATGAGCAAATGACTACCTCATTTGATACAAACATTCTACACAGAGACACAGATTTCTTTTGTAATGACAGCTCCATCAGTTTATTTAACAAGTCATACTGAAAAATTAAGAACCATAATTGAAAAGAGATAAGTCAAGCACACTTCATTTTCAATTCATCTGTACTGATGAGTCTTCTTTGTACTACAACCTTTGAGAAGGCTGAAGTTTCACAAACGAAAAACTCATCAACTTTGCAGATTATGCTATCCTAAATTTTCCCTGTGAAGGATAAAACCCACAAGAAACTGACAATTACCACATTTACAGACTATCTAAATAAGAATTCATTGGGTGGTTCCATATAACTCATAGAATCACAGCATGATAACAGCTGAAAGAGATCGCTGGAAATCACTGAGTCCAATCCTCCTGCCCAGGCAGGGTCACCTAGGGAAAGTCGCATAGGAACACATCTAGGTGGGTTTGGAATGTCTCCAGAGATGGAGACTCCACCACCTCTCTGGGTAGCCTGCTCCAGTGTTCCATTACTCTTAAATTAAAGATGTTCCTCTTTATATTTAGATGGAATTTCTTATGTGCAAGTTTGTGTACATTAGTCCTTGTCCTGTCACTGGGCACCACTGAAAAAAGTCTGGTCCCATCTTCCAGACACCAACTCCTGATGTATTGATGAGATCCCCCCTCAGCCTGCTCTTTTCTACACTAGAGCCCAAATTCTCTCAGACTTTCCTCATCAGAGAGATGTTCCATTCCCCTCATCTTTGTAGTCCCTTGCTGTAAACTCAGTCTGATTCCTCTCACTATGAGTATGCAGTTGGAACTGTTAACTGCCTTTGTCTTTCATGTCCATTAGTGTTACTCATTCTTCACACAGGCACTCATGTTAACAATTTGGTAGCAGTTCCTTAGGTAACTATTTACTTCTTTGATCACACTGAAACAGTTGTATATTCTGCATCATGTGATGATAGAAAAAAAGTTCAATTACTAAAAAGCTTTACATTATTACTCATAACCCTTTGGATTTGGATGTAAAAGACTGGGAAGATTTTTAGCTCCCTATTTTCTCTGTACTTTTATTATCCCTTTCAAATGAAGACACTTGCATCCATTTTTCTATCAAAAACTGCCTTGTATTTTGACTGCCAAAAAATCCATACATTTCCTCAGTACTCACAAGTAGAACTACAGCTACAAATAAATTAATCTTTTCAGAATACTTTGGCAGATAGTTCTCCATCCTTTGGAGAATTCATGTAATTGAATCCAATTGCTTGTAAAAGCAAGAACCAGCATCACTGAAATAGGTGAGAGAGTAAATGGGAGATTTTTTCCCTTAAACAGTTCTGCCAATAAATTAAGATCAGGCTCCAAAATCTTATCCTGCAAGCCAGAACTCAATTGTCCTTAAGCACAGCTA
This sequence comes from Eubucco bourcierii, assembly GCA_013396675.1. Classification (NCBI taxonomy): domain Eukaryota; kingdom Metazoa; phylum Chordata; class Aves; order Piciformes; family Ramphastidae; genus Eubucco; species Eubucco bourcierii. The sequence goes on from VWZE01016001.1 coordinate 390,442, forward strand.
CTGGTCTCGTAAGTTTCGGGTAGTTCTTAAATGGCAATGAATACCAGACAAAAAACAAACAAACAAACCCAAACCAAAACCTGAAGGTTTTAATTGAACTTATAAGACCAAGTACCCTTGTATAACTCAAAGGTGAAAATCTACTACACTGATTAATTTTATTCCAGTAACCCAAAAGGAGTATTGGTAGAGATGTACTCACTGGAAAAAAAGGCCAGCCACAGCCACACACTGTTGCAATATGTGGTTTGCTCCAGCTACAACTTCAATTACACACCTCTTAATTTTGTAACTCAGCACTGTACAAGCACAAACCTAAATAGTTCCACTCCAGTTCTTTTCCTAAAAAGGTAAGAGGATGCACATGAGCAATAATAATTATAATAAAAAAGGCAGAATAGAGTATGTTGCATAGAAAGCACAACTGCTACCTTTTTATGCACAGGAATGCACAAGTTCTACAATTACAGAGGACTGAGCCTGCAATTCCCTAACAAGAAGAGTTAAAGACATCAGTAAAGATGTTGAATGGAAGAGATTTCAAATAAACTAGGACAATTTCTAAATTAGTTCAGTTCATTAGTTGAGGACTGCCTATCATTTGGCTAAATATCAAATGAAGTTACAAACCTTTTTGTAACAATTAAGTTTCTGATGTTTTCATTCCAATTACAGCATTGTTAAATCCATACTATAAAGCTCACATTTAACTCTGTATTGCAAGCTAGTGACACCAGCAATGGTCAGTAGTACAAAAATCTTGTGCACCCATAGAAGAAAGGAAGCATTCCCCCACTTGTCTTCTCTCAGCTGACAAGAACTCACTAGGTCTAAAGGGAGCCATATTCTCCCTTCTCAAAAATAAAACAAACAAAACCAAACAACATACCAAAAACCCCTAACCCGACAGAACTGATATAAAGACTGAGAGCCAGGAAGAAAAAAATAACCAACCAACCAAAACAAAAAACCAGCCCACAAACCTAATTAAAAATCCTACATACATCAAAGAAGCCCTATGGCAAGCATGAGGAGAATCACTGGGATTAACAGAGAAGTCACAAATCCGATTTGAATGGACCAGTTCACCCTCCTTCCCCACTCCCCCAGTCATTGATCCCCGGCCATACAGCAAATAAGCTTGCGCACAAAGCACTCTTTGCTGTCCCTGTTTATCAGTCAGCTGTGAGAAAAATGGTTTAAACCACCACTTCTGGCTACTGAAACGTAAAGTGACAGAACTTGCTTAGGTTTCTTTTCATAGAAGTTATTCTACCCACGCCCACAGTGGTTGACTGACATTCTCACAGACTTTCTAAACTCACATTTCTCTCCACCTGCTCAGAACCCACAACCTCCTTGCCCTTCACCTAGTCCCCTCGCCCAGCGATGCTGCATGCCCCTGCTGTGTTCTGTACCAATCTGTACATAATCCTAGAATCTCCATAGATCCCTGATGCTGAAACACTGTGGAACACATCAGGAGTGATTACATCTGCATCCTTCCTTTTGCCCATTTAAAAGCCACCAGAGTACAATGAGAAACCACGTGAGGAACCTTAACATAAGTGATAACTACCACTGGCATAAGGAATACATTCCCAGTTTTTCAGTGATCCTCACAATCACAGGCTACACTTTACTGTACGAAACTAGAAATAAAAGTCTAGCAAAGTACATGAAATAGTGATGTTTTGGTTTCTGACTAAAGGTTGTGCAGAAGCTAGAAAAGGACAAGACAATCATTGCAGGCTAACCAGCACTATGCAGTGGACACTCATGTTCTTAGTTTTTTGTCTTAATGGTTACCAATTTTCAGGACCTTTATTTTCATTATTGTGCACCTATGAGGATGACTGGGAAGTAAACAGTCTGCCTGAAGATCTACTGATACACTGTTGAATTCCCCAGGGCTATGACCAGTCTCTGACTTCACCACAAAATTTCCAGATCAATTCGGTGGCTTAACTAGAGCTGTGCTAAACATGGAATTTTGTCTTTTTATGAGGTGGCATAAGTAAAACAAGACAGAACTCCTTACAGCAGAAGCACACATATAGCTTATCTGCTGTCAGTCTCAATGGAAGTATGTCTTAGATCTGTTCTAAAAACAAGCATTTCTAACCATTCTCCCCACACCTTAACAAAAATCTAGAACAAACCCCAGCATAAACTGGGAACACAGGCAACGATCAATGATCAACGTACTTCCTTTATGAACAAGCCACGCAGCTACACATGATAGCTGCTGCAGAGAAAAGACTGCTTTTCTTTCATTCCTTAGGTTGACAGAGATCTGCTCCATGCATTATTTTAGGTTGTACAGGAAGAAGTAGTAGTTATGAGTTCCAGCAATGATGTTTTGCCAAGACAGATGAGGCTTCCTTCCTATCCCATAGAACAATCATTATTTCAACACACGGGCTGGCCAACAATCACATATAGCACAGTAGCCTTTGTTTCATGTACAGCTATAATCTCATTAAGAAAACAAACTGCAAGTTTATTATGTTGGCAAAGCTGAACTGCCCACATTTAGACTCTGACTTGGTTGTAAACATGCAGAGTACAAAATCTACCATACATACAAGCCCCTTAATAAAAGGATATGGCCCACAGGGAAAGAGATTCCAAGATACAGAGCAAGACTCTTGGTTGTTAAAACGGACTGCATTTCCATACCAAAGATAAGCCCAGTATATGACTGCACTAAACATGCACAAACCAGAGTCTGTCTCCCTTGGGAAGGGTTTCATGATCCCAGAAAGCTCTGTTACGAAGAACTTAAAAAAAAAAAAAAAAAAACCCAAACCAAACAAAAAGACACCAAAAATAAAGAGCCATCAACAGGAAAAAAGATAATCTGCATTGCGTACTACAAAGAAAAAGTTGCAGAGGCAAGTCTGCTCATTAACTTGCATTATTTTAATTCAGAAAGCCTTTTTCTGAAGGAAGGGAAAGAGGTAGGAGGTTGCAGAATTTCCACGTTCAGTTAACTAGAAGCAGCAAACTCCCTCCCTTTGTCCCTCCCCTACACCTACTAGCTTCACACATCTGCATTGTTACCTTCACTTTTTCTCTTCTCAGGCAGCAGAAAAGACAATTTTCATCAAAAGACCAATCAGAAACACCTTCAGGCTCACAGTCTGTAAATCAGAGGAATAGCAAATTACTTCATATTCATAAACCGTGACACAACTGGAGCCAAAAGAGAAATGCCAAATTAAATACCTGTTTCACAATATTCTTGCCTGCATTCTGAGGACGCAGGCTTTGTTTTAGCCATTTTTGCAAATCCCCAGATTACCAAACTGTATACATTTTATCTATGCACAACAAATCTGTTTTTCTGAGCACTGCCAAACACACTCCCAGCTACATAAAGATGAACGCACACTCATTAGTAATTTTAGCCAATATGAAACTAACTGTGAGCACTGCCTGGGGGAGGGGGGAGAAAGGCACAAATCACCACGGTAACACACATTTTCTAGAGGCAGAGCTGGGGCTGCTTCTGTCATTAGAAATGCAGAACAAGATACAAACATAGAGATTGAATACCTTTAAACAAACTGAGATCTTTTAATAATCCAGGTCCAAACAGGCCTTCTAGAATACTTTCAAACCCTAAAAGCAAATAAAAGAATTGTTAGCTTTCTAGATCAAGTACGTCACTACAAGAATATTCACAATAGCAGTTCTATATTTATCTGTTCCAAGAACTGAGCTCAACGTGTTTTCTCTTAAGTATTACAAGATGCATGGGTCAATCATGATGACTGAATTACTAACAAATCACACAGCACAATCTTGAGTCCACTCCTGTACTTTTCTAAATAGGTAGGTCAGAAACAAAGAACATTACGACATTGAAATAAACCATTTTGAAAAGAAAATGGTAAGCTGTAGGTTTGACAATGTGACCAGGTCATTTCTATAGGAAAAGAAATTATCGTGCTTAAGCCTCCAAACTGAAACAAGATGCAAGTTCTCAATTGAAAAATTACGTTCTTCCACATGAGTAGCATTCAGTTGTTTTCTGAATCTCACCAAATGGTAGAAACAGTGTTTCCTGAAGAGTTACACATGTGAGGAGATGAAATTGAAAGGAAAGGAATTCAGCGGGGCCATGCCACTAAGGAACCAAATCGCAATCACAGATCTGCATCTAAGATACACAGTCCGATTTACTTCATTCAATGCCATGATTTTACACCTCACTTGAAAAAAAGCTAACCAAGATTAGTTTGTTCCAAAAGCAGGAAAACCTTTACCAAAATTACTGCCATTATTTGGAAACATTAAACCATTATTACACTAAACTCAAAGTGACAGAACTATTAACTACACAGTACCATGAGAAGACAGGCTAGCAGAGCAAGTATGAGAAGTACAAAGGTTACTTTAAGAGGGACAGGCTAATTCCACCTGCTTATAAAAACGTATTCCAAATATGACCATAAAATTCAAGACTGTATTTTTTCCCCACCATTAATAATAATTCTGCCTGGCAGGTTTAATAACAGTTTGCATATAGCTGGGGCGGCTTTCTCCTACTTGCTGAATCTTTGAGATAACACAAAGGAAAAAAAAAATGAAAAAGTAAAATTAAGATTTCAAATTTACAGAAACTTGCATGGGTGAAGTGGGGACAGATAAACTACCTGAAATAGTCCTTTTAAGAGCTAGTCAAAATCTAAATGATTGCATGCTATGAAGGAAATAAATTACTACATTGTAAAAGAACAATAACTTAAAATAACTATGACTAGGTACAAAACTAATATCAAAGTTATCTTTTCAACAGCAGCCTTCAAAAGGAAAGGACAAACAGCATCACATCCCTCTGGGTGTCAGCAAGAGTGACAGTGCACTAACATCTTTAGATGTTCAGAACCCTACAGAACTTGCAGCCTGTAACACTACTTAGATGGTCAAAGCATTGCCGGGGTAAAACATCGGTCTTGATCTAACACCTCTCAGAGGCTGATATTAAAAATCTAACCTCAGAGAACAGCAAGCAGAAAATGAAAACAAACAAACAAACAACAGCAACAAAAAAAAAAAAAAAACCCAAGAACACAAAGGCAAAATAGTGAGGTGAAGAAAATAAAAGAGAAACAAGGGAGAGATCAGAAAACAGGGTGGAAAAGGAGAAACTAGAAAAAACATCCCATGGAACAGCACCTTGTCAGGCAGAGAAGTAGCACTGCCTCCAAAAAAAGCCAATTCAGGCTTCAGGAAGTGGCAGGAACAGTGGGAAAGGGACGACCAACCTGACCTAGAAGAAAAATAGGAGAGTCAGAGAGTATTGACCCATAGGTTTACAACACTGACTGGTTTATGGGTAGTGACCTCTCAATTTGTATCTGAAATGAAATCTTAAGGAAATCAGATAACCAGCCTCAGCTCTTTGTTTAAAAAAGTATATTACATATACAAATAAAAATCAGAAAAGCTCAGAAATTTTACTCAAACTCACCACTCTTAAAATAGTAACTGCCAATGACTCATGCTCCACAGTTTGCCATGCATGCAATTGCACACTGAAGTCCCTGCCAAGTTTTACAGCTTGGATATTGTACAATCATAGTTTGCTAGCCCACTGTTCTCAGTGATGCTAATGCCACTCGGGTTTTATTAATATTAAATATTGGATTTAGCAGTTGCATAGCAACAGCAGAACATCCTATGTGCAATGCTTGACATTAAAAAAGGCAAATAAGGGAAGTATGAATGCATTAAAAAATTATACTGAAGACTGGCAAAACTGCCACAAAGCCCTATTCATCCCCCAAAAAAAATACAAAGTGCAACACAGTAAATACATATAAGCCCTGCAATGTAGTATTCAGTCATTTGAGACTCCAAAAGAGCAACTCTGTACAGTTAATCATGCATAATACATTGAAAACAAAATCTTGAAAAGGAAGCTGCCTACTTTTTATAGTATTTTTTCTCTCCATTGTCACTGCTCTTAGAAGCTTGAAAAGAACATTTCTTTTCCCACCGATTGTCCTTTTCCATTTGGCAGATGATATTTTCCTGCATTTCAAATGGAACAGAAATTAACATGGCTGCCTCTACCAAATTCCTGTTTCTATACTTTCATCATCTATATTTCAGTGTCTGACAGTTTGCAGCAGCTGAAGAGGAAGGCCAGTGGAAAAACTGCAGGAGTAACAGAATTAGGGGAGAGGAAAAGCGATGAAGATCCAAATATTTCAGAGTTTTCTCTAAGGTTCCTCACAATTAAAGCAGTCATGCATTTAACCCTTATGATATTACTGGTGACCTATGCAAGCAAAGACATCTTCTGAGTGTTAGTCTAATAATTTAGAAGAAGTTTTTGGTTTTTTAAAAAAATACACTGTTTACAACATGTAAAATATCTCTATCTCAGAAGGTGAGAATCAGAAAAAACAAAATCCCAGAAAGAACAAAGAAAACTCTTTGTCCTGAAGAAAGGGTGGAGCAACTTTTTTTAATGCAGAGGTTGTTACATACTGTCTCACAGCTGTTAGTTCTAAAGGTAAAGTAATATTTAAGAGACATCCTCTAAAATGTCCTCTGACAAAAATTAGAACGCAAATCTGCCATTTTTTTGCTAAGCATAAAAGGGGGGGGGGGAAGAGAAAAGACCATAAAAAAAGAAAAAAAGACCAAAAAAAAGGAGAAAAAAAGACACCCCCCCACCAAAAAAAAAAAAAAAAA
>VWZE01016001.1:397455-423791 GCA_013396675.1 Eubucco bourcierii
AGGAAAACACACCAAAAAACGTGAAAAAAAAAAAAAGGGAAAAGAAAAAAAAAAAAAAAAAAAAAAAGACCACAAACTACAATCCAGGTAGATACTCTGCCTTAAAACTGAGGGCACTTCAATGATTAAGTAGCTGCCAGGTTCCTGGAGATAATGCTACTGGAAGAAGTTGATAGTCCAAGAGAGGACTTTAATGGCTGCCGTCTAGCAGCCACACACAGAGTGACCAACTCTTCAGCCCTATCCCTGAACATCCATTTAATTGTGAAAACCAATTTGTAAAGGAGTTCTCAACAGGTTAAATAAACACTAGCCAGGACTGTGGTGAGGTGTAGTAGATATTGTAGATCAACTGCAACAGAATATAAGACAATTGAGCCTTTGGCTTTTATTTATAGTAAACAATCACCCTNTGTTTTGTTTTTTTTTGTTTTGTTTTGGTTTTTTTTTGTTTTTTTAAATTTCTTAACTACTTCAGAACTTTTTACTAGAAAGCCTCAAAACAGTATCATGGGGGGGAAGAATAGAAGAATCTGATCTATTAATTAAAAAAAATAAAAATTTAAAAGCCACCCCCCCCTCCAAAACACTCCTAAACCACAACACAACTAAGAATGAAATCACAAAGAAGAGATGAGAGGTTAGAAGAGGGGATTCAGAAGTATTACAACAGAACAAAAAGACACACGGAGCTTTAAAACAAGCAAAGATAAAAGAGGCAGCATCTACACTTATTATCTTTTTTTTTAATTCTGTAAGAATAGAGTAGTATATTAACACTAAAGAGTGTTCAACAAAACTGAGTGTTCAACATTCATTCAACAAAATCTATCAAAGTGATGTCATTTAACATTTCTAAGTTAACGGTTTTTAAATGCTATGGGGACTATTTTTGTCCCTCGAGAGTTACTCAAAACATGTCTACAGCAACGATTAATTTCAGAAAGTCTTGGAATATGGAGAAAGTTCCAATGGGTTGAAAATAAAATAAGTCCTTTGAAATGTCAAATATTAAATAGATAAGAACTTGGTAAAGGTTTTCAAAACCAAGGAACAGCTCAGAGTACTACTAAAGCATTAGTAGCAAAAATCACATCAATCAACAGGGGCTTAAAAAAATTATCATCTTATTAGGCTTGCAGGAAACTAAGAATTTCATTAACAACAGTAACAGGTTTGATACACTTTTTTTAGATTTATATAACATTTTTGGGCTGGTATAAGACATTTTGACTCAAACCAGACAGGAAAAAAGAACACTAACGAATTAAAACCAAAACAAAACCAAACCAAAGAAGTCCCAAACCATAAAAATAAACAACCAGACCCCTCCCCCAAAAAAAACTGAAAAAACACAGAGGAAAAAAACCAAACATAAACAACCCCCATACCTAACAGAAATCATCCAAACCCACGGAAAACAGATTGAAAAATCAATTAAGCGGAACGTTGGTGTCAGTGGGAAACCACTGCTAATTACGTCCATCAGGTACCAGTTCTTGGCCTTATGCCACTGACCACTCTAGTTGGTGACTTGGAAGAAAGCAGGCACTACTTCTGCAGGAGATACACAGACAGGAAGAACAGTAAATAATGAAAAGTCCCAGTCATCAAGGCTGCTTATCAAAGCAGTGTTATTAAACACTACTTTGAAATGGGGGCAGAGGAGAATGGAGATAGACACAAAACATACATCTAGGAACAGGAAAAACAGTTTCTCAAAGACATACCCAGATCCAGCAGTTGAAATTGAAATCTGCCCAAACTCAGGCAGACGTAAGACACTGAATATTAAAAGGGCCCAACTGAAAACCCAAGACCAGATCAATACTTACCCTACCCTAGGATTCTGGAGATGTTCAGGAAAGTGTGGGCTGGCTACTAAGATCTATTCCCCTTGTACTTTAACCCAGCACTAACATTCATGACGTTAAGAGTCTCATTAACTAGTAGGAATCAGGAGTCACCACCATCACATCAGGTTTTTATTGGATTTCTCATGCCTAGATTTTCTGGTCAAGATTGGATATATTTATCCACAGCCATGGGATTTGAAGTAGGAATTAATTCAGAAAAATCCTACAGTCTATCTGTAACTCGGGAATTCTGTCTCTTTCGGAACAAAAAATCTATTAAACTGGAATGTTTCAGTCAGAGGCATCTTAATAGAAAAGCAAGACCAAGCAACAGGGGAGGGGGAAAAAGTAGTCACAGGACAGTTATTAATATGCACCAAGTCTCAGGACACACATATAATTATAAGTTGTGAACACTCTTTTATTCATACAACAAGATAAAAGAAACTCCCATCCACCTGTGATATGAGATCTTGTCACCTGAATGGAGCCAAATTAAGTACCCCAACTAGAAATTCAACCAACTTTGTCTGAGCTTCCTGAGGAACAAAGGAAAAGCTGTGTGCAATTTTTTCCAAAGTTCATGCTTCCATATTCTTGTTAATGAAACTGCACTGCTCAGGGACTTACTGCAGATGTCCCCACTCTGGGGACAACAGATGTTTTAGTAAAGCCAAGGACTTTCTGAGGACCTTAAATATCAATAACCAGGTTCTCTAAGAGCAATACAAACATACTTACACAGAAGATCTAGGGACATAAAGATAGGTACTGCTTAAAAGAACAAGTAAAATCAAGTCCTATACAGCAATATGTACCTCTTCTATAGCCTTTTTCACCAACATCTAATGTTCCCAAGACAAAATACATGGTACCAGCTGCTGAGATGCCCAAACAGGTCACAGGATCACAGGATGTCAGAAGTTGGAAGGGACCCAAAGAGATCAGAGTCCAACCCCCCTGCCAGAGCAGGACCATACAACCTAGCTCAGGTCGGAGAAATGCATCCAGAGGAGCCTTGAAAGTCACCAGAGGAGACTCCACAACCTCTCTGGGGAGCCTGTTCCAGTGCTATGTGACACTTACAATAAAGAAGTTCCCTCTTGTGTTGAAGTGGAACCTCCTGTGCTCAGTTTACATCCATTGCTCCTTGTCCTATCATAAAGAGCAAGTGAGAAGAGCCTATTGTCCCCCCTTGACACCCAGCCCTCAGATATTTATGGACATTTATTAAATCCCCTCTTAAGTCTTCTCTTCTCCAGACTAAAAAGTCCCAGGTCCCTCAGCCTCTCCTCATCAGGCAGTGCTCCAGTCCCTTCATCATCTTCACAGCCCTCTGCTGGACCCTCTCCAGCAGGGCCCTGTCCCTCTTAAACTGGGGAGCCCAAAACTGAACACGGTACTCAAGATAAGGTCTCAACAGGGCAGAGTAGAGGGGGAGGAGAACCTCCCTTGATCTGCTGGACACACTCAATACACCCCAGGATCCCACTGGCCTTCTTGGCCACAAAGGCACATGGCTGTCCCATGGATAATTTGTTATCCACCAGGATTCCCAGGTCCCTCTCCACAGGGCTGCTCTCCAGCAGATCACCTCCCATCCTGAACTGGTGCAGTTTATTATTCCTCCCCAGGTGCAGGACTCTGCATTAGTCCTTGTTGAACCTCCTTTGGTTCCTCTTTGTCCGGCTCTCCAATCTGTCCAAGTGTCGCTGGATGGATGTGCAGCCTTCAGCTGTGTCAGCCAAGTCTCGCAGTTTGGTGTCATCAGCAATCTTGCTGACAGCAGATTCTATCCCCTCATCAATGTCATTGATGATGATGTTGAACTGCACCAGACCCAGGACTGATCCCTGGGGGACTTCACTAGTTACAGCTCTCCAACTGGACCTGGTACCAGTGACCACTACTCTTCGAACACTTCCTGAGTTTGCTCACTAGGATGTCATAGGAGATGGTGTCAAAGGCCTTGCTAAGGTCAAGGTAGACTACATCCACTGATCTCCCTGAATCTATCCATTCAGTTATGTCCTCATAGAATGCTATCAGATAGAATGCTATCAGATTTCCCCTTGGTAAATCCATGCTGTCTACTCCTGATAACCTTCTTCTCTCTTCCAAGTGCCTTGAGATGCCCTCCAGAAGGAGCCACTCCATTATTTTTCCAGGGATGGAGGTGAGGTTGACTTGTTGATAGTTTTCTGGAACCTCTTTCTTGCCCTTTTTGAAGGCTGGAGTGATATTGGTTCTCTTCCAGTCCTCAGCCACCTCTCCTGTCTACCACAATCTGGCAAAAATAATGGAGAGTAGCAGAGCAATAACATCAGCTAGCTCTCTCAGCACCCTTAGGTGCATCTCATCAGGGCCTATGGACTTGAGAATCAGTGTAACTGATCCCTGACCCAGTGCAATCAGTCTGCACTGACCAGTAGGGAGCATTCCCGCTTCCAGGCTTTCTCTCCTTCATCCAGGGTCTGGAGTACATAGGGGTGTTCAGCCTTAGGTGTAAAGACTGATGCAAAGAAGGCATTCAGCAGCTCTGCCTTCTCTGCATCCTCAGTTCTCAGGGCTGCCGCTTCGTTCAGCAGTGGCCCCATAGTTACACAAAACAAACACAAAAACACACACCCCCAAAAAAACACAAACAAACAAACAAAAAAAAAAAAAAGAAGAAGAACCCCCAACCCATTCACAATCAAAATAACAAACAAAAAAATTCCCATTCTTTGGCTTTAGATTGATGCTTTATTCACTGTAGAACAGCATCTCCAGTTAAGAAGTTTGAAGCAATTAAGAAGCCAACAAGGTGCATGTTCTGTCAAACAGGCATTTTCCTGTTGCAGTAGCATACCACAGCAATAAGCTGAGAAATCAAGGGGCAAAACCATCTACTATGGCAGCAAACAAGCACTGCTGATAGAAGTGCTCCTGAGCATCCATCCTGCAAGACTTCATTAAAATTCTACCACTGATTGGTAATTTTAATAAAGAAGGAGCAGCTGCAGCAGCCCATCCTCAATCTTCTCTCCAAGCATCCCTCTCAACCAAGCAATACCTTTTCCTCCAAAAGACTAAGCACATTTTCTCTGGTATCACATCAAACCTGCACAGCAAGGCATTTGAAAGTTCATGAGCTAAGAAAACCAGCTGCAAATCTTGAACTACAGCACTGTAACACACCTGCCTTCACAACGGAAAAGAGCTCTGCCAAGTCTCCTAAGAGAGGGTATACCTCTCCTGACTACAGGGGAGAACAGAGAGGCAAAGAGAATAAGTTACTAGGCTGCTTTGCAGTACGGAAAATGAAAACAGGTCTCCCCATTCTATTTTAGCACTTCAGCTGGCAGATTATCTCACTGTTTACAACTGAAACGTCACCCCCAAAACCCAGAAATGACAATGTTTATATAAAGGGTGTTGCCAAAGTACAGCGTATAGCAAGGCAAAAGGCATAATATGAACCATCTTCTGTATCCTCCTCCCATGTGGAGTATTTTTTGTGTGTGTGATACAGTATCAATAAGAAAATTCCACAAAGGTCTGCAACCATCTTCTCGCTAATCAAAAAGCTTCAGCAGCAGAATTCAAGAAAAGCCAACGAGACTGCAATGGCTGTCTCAACATCACTTCCAGAAACACAAATTGCTCTGGCAGACTGAGCCATAATCTTCATGTGGATTTGCGGGGGAGGGAAGATCCTCTGATTTGTAGATACTGCATCACTAATCTGTCGAGTTGCTCAGGTCAGGGGGTTTGGGCTTCTGTTTTTACATTTTAACTCAAGATCAGGAGGGTTTACTGCACGACTCTCTGGTTTTCCTCACAGCCAGTTGCCACCAATGCAGAATCTGGCTGCAATCTTCTCATGCAAGTACTTGCAGCATTTTATACATCAGAAAAACACAGACATCACAGAATGGCAAAGAATGACAGCAGAAGAGCTTCAGTAACTACCAACTTGCTACTAATCCTTAAAATGCAGGTTTTACTTTACGACAGAAAAATAGCTAAATGATAAAATTTTTAAAAATAAACACAAACCAAACCCACACAACAAAACCAAACCCACAAACATCGAAACCCAAGTGAGAAATCCAAGCAAGCATTTGTTTTTCAGCACCTCAGTTCAAAGACAGTGCTCTCATTCGTTAAACTTCCAGATCTGGAGGTCCATTAGGCAGCCAGGTTCAACTTTCAGGGAGTAGAAGAAACAATACCAACTAGCTAGGAAGTTTATGAACAGATTAGAATAGTCAAGTAGCCCATGAATAAGGGAGCTCAGTAGCACAAAACCTTCATGAACAATTCTTTTTTTTTATATAGAAACCCAAAAATTTCTTAAACTTGAGACAATTCTTCCCCACATCCAACAGTGCTGCATTATTTATTGCAGAAAAATTAAAACCTTGAAACTTTTCTCCTGTTGGAGACAACCTGTTAATGCTTCACTGCCAAGTAAAGTTAAGATGACATTAATTAACTACTAGTGTTTATCCCCACACCCCATCCTCCTGCAGCACAAGCGTAAGAATAGCACCTCCCACAGAAGAGATCGGATTTCCAACTGCATCAATTCACTGCTCCACTTTGTTTCATGGCCACAGTAATGCTCATACTGCAGATCAGAGTCAGGTGTGCTGTCAGTAACAACTTGTCACAATTAAGTATAGCAGAGATCCAAGGCAATTTAAACCATGGAGGAACCCTCCCTCTCCCCTCGAAGCTGTGTATGTAGAAGCACAGGACACCAGTGATTTCTACTGCAGCCTCATGCTGACATGGAGATACATATTGGCATGGAGCACAAGTGCATTAGAGGTGTGTGTTAAACTGGCTAAGATACTGGATATAGTTCACACTCCACAGTAGTCCTGTTTCAGGAGGATTACTCTCTCCATCATCTCAGTCCTGCCCCACATAATTCTGTGTGTAACACACAGCCACCTACTGAATCCAGACTAGCTGAAACAATTCAGCTAAAAAACAGCCCGAAAAGGCAGGTACAAGCTGATCAATCCATTTAAACTCAGGCTGTCAGCAGAAAAAAGCATCTGCCAAACCACAGCTCTGATCTTACAAACACTTGGAGTGGCTCCATTTCACCTCATTTCTCACAGGGTGTCAGTTATATCATCATTCATTACTGAATTAACTCAATACATTATCATCATGTTTTTGGATCTCAAGAAAAGACTGGCACTTTGTGCCATGGTCTAGTAGACTGGATAGGGCTGGATGACAGGTTGGGCTAAATGATCTTGCAGGCCCCTTTCAACACGGATGATTCTATGATTCTAAGTTATAAATACCCCTTCCACCATCTCTACAGAAATTTTTAAATCTAGACACAAGTCTGCAAAGAGGAATGAAAATGTTGCATAGTTGTATCACCCACCACTGAAAAACCCGATGATCAAACAGCATAGGCCTGTGAAAGTTTATTGAATGTTTCTTGAGAGGTGAAAATACTGAGTTTACCTCTAAGGTAAAAACTGCCAAGACCCTTTTCTCTGTAACTGTGATTGTAAAAGCTGTCTCATTTAAAATAAACTTCCATTATAAGTCACTACCTCACTGCACCAATGAAGACTTCTGACTCCAGATAGCTAACAGCATCCTGGAAAATCTTATGCTATGAAAAATACAGCACTTAATGAAGTGCTATTTGACTGAAACACCAGCAGGCATAGCTAAATCCCTATTAAAAAGTTAACAGAAGAAATAAAAAAATCTGTATCACAAGAAGAAAATTTAACTATAACTACAGATGTGCTTCGTATTCACTGTTCTTTTGAGAAGGTTTTCCAGAAACCTTGGAAAAATATCCTTAGCTTTTTCAGATGGACTATTCAGTTGTCTCTCAACAGAAAGGATGACCTAGGTGATATCAGTGGGTGGTACAAGCAGCTACAGAAAGATGAAAGGGTAACTGAAAGCAGGGCAGGGGGCAAAAAAGTGTCCACCTTAAACAAAACCCCCCAAAACAGACAGATGAGCACACAAAATATCCTAACACTGAAAGACTAGCTACACAGCACATTATAGTGACAAATAATCATCACTAAAGTCACATTTGAAAATACACCTCAAGTGAGGCATTTGTGAGTCTACAACACAAGGTCTAATTGCAAAGGGAGCACAATTAAGCTTTACAGTCCCTTCCAGCTTTATGGTTATTTGCACAAATAGAACAATGTAAGCACAATGACAACTGTGGCATACAGCAGGGAAGATATAACTGCACTACTATGGTTACTCTTGTGCCAACAGAATTAAATGCTAGCACAAATATTCTGACTTAGCCTTCATTCACACTTTGGCCTATGCACTAAAGCAGCAGCAAGCTGAAATCAGAGAAGCACAAGCACAGCTGCTGACAACTTTGTAGCAAAACATCAGAGCAGCAGACCAATTTGGTTCTGAAATAAGGCATGGAAAATGAAACTGCCAGATGTGATGGAGCACTACTCAGTGTAGACAAGAAGTAGTGAACCTTCTTCAGGAAAAAAAAAAAAAAAAAAAAAAAAAAAAAAACAAGGAAAGAAAAAGACACCCACTCCAAAGCCAAAACACATTATACATACATGCAAGAAACTTGCAGTAAAAACTGCTGTAAGATAACTGACCTATGGGTTTAATGAAAATTTTCCCAAAGTAACTCACAAATCTCTCCCTTTTGATGTCATGTAATCTATGCCATCACTTCATGTAGCAAACCTTTGAATGTACAAACCTTTTAGCTTCAGATATACAACATCAATTCCATACAATATGTCTGCAGATGTGCTTTCCAGAAGGCACACACAGTTTATTTAAGGAATTTTGTGTCAAACTAGAACTCGGGTTACACCAAGACTTACTTTATCCTCCCTGACAGCAATATGGCACAGAAGAAAGGCTGCTTAACATCAGATGTTTCTATTCACACACTTCCCTTCTCACTGGCAATATAAACAATTGCACAGGTGCATACAGAAGAGAAAAAACAAAGCCCCAAGGAAACAACAGACAACTGACCCAACAAAATTCAAATTTAATTTTTGCTTGCCTTATTTCTAGGCAGAAACAATTTCCTGGCCTACTCCAATTATGTCAACAAGAAAGTGCAGCAGGACCAAGGACAGTTTAGATGGCAACACTGCTGAAACTGACACCTGTTTGACTTTCTTGCTTGTGCTCTCAGACTATCTTTCCCATATTCAGATTTGAATCCCTTGGGATTTGGCTGATCCTGAAATAACATGAGAGAGAATACATCTCCTGTGATGGCCATTCATGATTTGAAAGTTATGTCCAGGTTTATTTTCTAGTAGCTACAGAGAATATTTACAGATATATCTAACACTATACTTAAGTGACTTACATGGCAATTTCAACTCCTAGCATAAACTTTAAGTCTTTGTCAGGCCAAGCAGCTTTGTGGCGCTTTTTGACACTGCCCGATTTTCTCCATCTCATTTATTCCAGACCTTCTAAAATTCCTGAAGCACAGCATGTTATCAGCCTTTCATAATTAAGGAAGTCAAACATTCAATCCACTGTGCTTTGGTTGATGCTTCACCCTATTCCCTCTTAACTTGTTTTCAGTCTAGTTCAATTTCTCAATGTCACTGAATGATAGCAGAACCTCAGTAAAGAACATCAAACTTAAAAAGACAAACATCTGGAGATCAGCCCTTAAGAACTGCCAGTCTCGGTTCAGTTTTACAATTGGTATCTCAATAAAAAAGTCTTAGCAGACTTGTTACCACCTTGGGTCTACTTAAAGAATGAAGCCCCTGTTTAGGATGCTTAGTAGATCCGGAACTAATTCTTTGGTGCTAACTGAAGAAACATTGGGAGAACACCCAACCTTCTAAGAAACTACCTACCACAGGTCCTTTGTTGAAAATCAGAGTTAAATTTTCCAAGTAAGCTACACACAAAGCTTCTCAAATCTAGCACTCCACTCTACACTGTATTAGTAAATTCATCTAAGACTGACATCTGTAACAATTTCCATATTTAAAAAAAAATAGATACACTTCAGAGTTTCAAATGCTGCTTTGCTTTTAAGATGAAGATTGCTGTCCACTCACATCCAAAGCACCTCTCTTTGTAACTTATGAACAGCTCTTTCAGATCAACATCTCAGAAGTGGACTAGGAATTGCCAGAAGTAGTCATATAAGCAGTGAAGGAATTTGATCCAAACTGCACTTCTGCAGGCTACATGCTAATCATCTGATCTTATGTGATTAAAAGGCTAGAGAAGCACTAACAGATATCCAAAGTTACAAAATAGGTTGATGTCTATGACACTTGCTAAGTACTTTCCCTTAAGGTCATTCTTTCCCTACAGAATTCTTCATACATAAGTTTCTCTAAGAGGAAGAGTATCATGCAAGTGCTGTGAACAAAGGATGGAATATAAAGTGAATAATAAATTGCCAAACACAGTGTGCACAAGAAGCATTAATAACAATTCACCTAAGTGCCTTGTTTCCCACTACCGTCAAGTTTTATACCTTAAATCCTCTGAAGGTTACTTCAGTTACAGCAGAATTTTTAAAAAGCACTGACACCAGAAATATTTCCAGGCTCAAGGAATATTAGACTTCTAGAACACACTGTGCTCCAGTAGATTTGACTGAATAAACAATAATACCCACTAAGTCTCAAATTCCCTCGAAAAGCTTGTAAGCTTTTCTATGGAACTACACCAGTAACACCAACAAGGGGTAACCAAAAGGAATGGTACACAAAACCAACATGCAGGGGGATACTAGAATAAAACTGCAAAAGACTGCACTTTCCTAGCACTAGTTCTGAGAACATTTGCCAAAGTAGCTAAGCCAAAGAACTGCTTTCTTACCTATCACCCATGTACAGAGCTGGACAGTGCAAATGAAAATTCAACCCAAGAAACTACAACCAATTGCTTCAAAATGTCAGACAAGATAGGCAACAGCGTTAACAAAAGAATTTCAAACCACATGAAGGGAAGGCTTCTTTCAGTTACAAGGAAGGGGAGATTGGAAGCACATTGGAAAAGGAAAATCACAGAGGAACCTGCAAAACCCGCAGCTACACAATGAAGGTTGCATTCAATAGCAAATTCACTTCAGTCATTTAAATAGTTGCTTATAGCAGTGTTTCAATAAGAAATTCAATTAAATATAGTAGTTGTTGAATACATGAGACACTAAGATAGCTGAGTCAAAAACACATTTTTAAAAATAGCACATTAGTTTAATGCTGACTTCTTTACCTTTGAACTGCTAATTACTGTCAGACAATTGCTTACATAACAGAAAACAAGCAATTTCTCACTTTGCAATAACTACACAATCACAAAACACATTTTAAAGCAAGCTGCAACACCGAATCTGCAAAAATAGTTTAGCATGCTCTTTATTCTTCTAGACAACTGGTTCCTCACCAGTGCCAGAACAATACGACCTGCAATGTAGAGATTCAAAGACTTCAGTGTGCAATTTTAATTTTTTTGTTAACATTTATGTGATGCAAATATTTTTTATAGATATTTGACTATTTCAAGTATTTAAAAGCCTCTCCCAGGGGCTGTATTCATGCATTCAGAAGTCTGAAGTGGTCTTTCATAAATATCTTGAATACAGTCTAAAGATTTTATATGTTCTTGGATTAACCTACAGTTAATCTTATTAGACAAAGAGCCAAGATTTTCAAGAATGAGCGTTAGAGCCGTAGTACTAAATAAGGCTGGCTCATTTAAAAAGCAACTCTGAAATCCTTCCTACTTCTACATCCATTTTATAGTCACCAATAAGCACTAATCAGACTGCAGAAAAACTGTTTCTACCAGCAGGCTTCTGAATATGCATAATGCCAATAAAGCTAATTACATTTCAAAAAATAATAATCTATGTGCAATTAAGATACTGGCAACATTTTAATGCAAAAAATTGTTTAAATATACTAACATCCTAGTCTTGGGATATCCAGTCAAGCTACGCAAAGAGATGTGTTTGTCCCTTGCATACTCCCAAATGTGGAAGTAGGATCAGAAACTGGATCTGGAAGAAAGGGTAAACAGCATGTTAGTTAAATTCAGAGAGGATACTATGTTTGGAGATGTTGCAAACATTAGTGAAGACAAATACACAAATGACCTAGAGAGAAAACAAAATTAGGTTGGAAAACAAACATCGCATGAAAAATAACTTCAAACACTCAATGTAGAGGAAAACACAAGGACAGGGGAAGAAAAAGAAAAATCAAATAAAAAAAAACTAGAAGCAGCAACAGTGGAGAGTCAGCTGAATATTTGCACTGAAAAATAGTGTGGAGTTGCAGAGGCATCAAACAGAGCAGGGAAATTCAAGTTCTTTCTACAGTCTGAACCAGTAACAATAGCCATCTCCTTGCACAATTGCCAGGGACTGAAAAATTCCCCTTCACTCCCAGCACGTGGAAAGCTCTTCTCAATGGCAAATCAAGTTCTGCAGGAGGTAGGGTTTAATTTTTTTTTCAGCAAAGTTAACATACGGTTAGCATAAGCCTACGCAGCAGGTTCTTCCAGCACTTCTGCTGCTCGTGGCTTTGTGCAGAACAGGAGGAAGCTAACGAAACAAATCCATTTTTACAGGTGCAACTCAACTTCGTATTGTTAGATCTATTCATACGGTCCTTAAAAAAGAAACCAAAACAGCTAGTTCAACTACTGAGGGAGGGGGAAAAAAAACAAAAAACAAAAAACAAAAACCCCACCATACCTCTTCGCCCTTTACTTTTGCCTTAAAGTTACTTTCATGAGAATGACACCCACTCATCCATCATGGTAGTTGTCTGCACTATCCAGATTCAAGGGAAAAAAGGTAGCAGAAGGAAAGAACTGACTCTGCCTTAGAAGGGCTGCAAGAGGATCTCTACCCACAACAGTCACATAGGTATAAATGCATAAGTTGAAGTATCATAGAATCATAGAATAGTAAGGTTGGAAGGGACCTCAAGGGTCATCTAGTTCCAACCCCCTGCCATAGGCAGGGACACCTCCCACTAGTACGGGTTACTCAAGGCCTCATCCAACCTGGTCTCGAACACCTCCAGGGAGGGAGCATCCACAACCTCCCTGGGTAATCTGTTCCAGTGCCTCACCATCCTCACTGGAAAGAACTTCCTCCTGACATCTAGTCTAAATCTTCCCTTTGCCAGTTTAAAACCATTGTCCCTAGTCCTGTCATTGCAAGTAACCAGCACGCATCTTCGAGGACTGTCAAGCCTTTGTCCTTCAGAAATACTTCCAGGCAGAAGCTAAGACCATTTATTCTGCTTCATCCCCAAATTAAGAGGATAGGCTGATTTTGCAGGATTTGTTACTCTCAATAACAAGGCTTCAATGAGGCAACCACGTAGATGCTTTAAACTCAGAGCAGTCCGCAAATCTAAAAGGAAATGAAAACCAAAAAACCAACCAAACAAAACCAAACAAACAAATAAACCAAACCCAACAACAAAAGCACACCAAAACAAAACCAAACACAACATAAAACAAAACCTCCCTTTTAACAAAAGGCATCCTTCTGCCCATCACATTTATGCATATCGTCATCACATGAAAACAGGAGACCAAAGGTTTTCCCTCCTCTTGACAGTCACTAAGCTATGAGATTTCTGAAATAACTCATCCTATGAGCACCTACAGCTTATGATTGTGGTGTGATGGCAAGAACAAAGAAACAGTTCCTAACACTCTGTCTTGTCTTTGACAGAGACTTATTAGCCCTGCATATTTCAATGGAGAGATTCTCAGGTATCCCTCAAGCCAAAGGCAAATGAAACACAGCTTTTAAGAGTATTCCAGTACCATTTTAAAGCAGCTCAAACTACAGGGACAGCAAAGAACCAACAATCACATTATCTCACTGAAGAACTAAGCACGTTTTAGGGAGATATCAGGTTTTGGAGATAGGAAAAAATTAATATTTGGTTTCTGCACCTGGGGACCCTGGCAAAATATCTATGGAATCTTTTGCTGCTTTTGAAGAATCAGTTTTAGCATGAGGCAAAACCCGTGGAGACAATCTCCAATCAAGGCTACAGACTCAAAGCACAGCCTCATGAGCACCTCTTTCAGCAATAACAACAGGTTTTGCAGCTCTTTCCCTGTCTGCTTTATCACTCCTATCTACCATTCCTACCACCATCACACACTGGTGTGAGTTCAGGACACTGCATAAGGGCCAAGACTTTTAAGGAATTAATTTCCACAAGTTTCTCTTGCCTAAGAACAGCTGTTAAAACAAAGGTTTAACTAACCCAGAATCCCAATTCCAGTAAGGGCAAAGTCTAAGTGGCCACGTGAGGGATTGCAACCTTTATGTCATCCTGAAGAGCACGCTTAGCAAATCCCAGAACACATCTACTTAGGAACTGGAACTACAGCTACTGCTTAAAAGACTCTTCAAGCACCAACTATGCACTTACTCCAAATTGTTAGATGTGCAATTGCCTTGGACTCCTTGCAAGTGAAAAACCTGGGAGATGTGTATTATTACAGTGAAGTTGCTGAATAATCAAGGCCTATTAGAACAGAAAGGAGATAGTCAACAAGACTATGTGCTGCACAGGTTTTCGTACAGCACGCTACTGAGGACAGGTCAGAGAGTCTAGATCCATGCTCCTGCAGGAGAGGCTACCACATGGATCACAAAGCTCCAATGCCAGGCAAATAGATATACTGCTAAAAGACCAAATGGGTGTCTCCTGAGAATGGTTCTAAATGCAGTTGTCTCTCCTGAACACCATGCTGGTATTACACATCCCTGCTGTGCTGCTTCAAGCTCCATCAAGAGTTGTTGGCTGACAAATCTCAGCACACGAGACCTCACTGCTGTCTACAGCCACCTGAAAGGATGTTGTGGAGACACCAGTGTTGGTCTCTTCTCAGAGGTAATTAGTGACAGAACATGAGGGAATGTCCTCAAACTGCAACTAGGTAGGTTTAGACTGGATATAAGGAAAACAATTTCACAGAAAGAGTGGTCAGGCATTGGAATGGGCTGCCCAGGGGAGGTGGTTGAGTCACCAATCCTGGGTGTGTTTAAGTCATTTGGATGTGGTGCTTGGGGATATGGTTTAGGGTGACCCTTGTCGAGTAGGGTTATTGGTTGGACTTGGTGATCCTAAGGGTCTCTTCCAACCTGAATGTTTCTGTGATTAATACACCACAAGTCCTGAACTGCCCTTAGCTCTACCAGGTTTTTTGCCCTGTGACTCCTTCTTGGAAATAAGTCCAATGACAACTTTCAACCTTGTCTAAACACAAAATTCATAAAATGGTAGCTGTGATGAATAAGCATCCTTACTGGCTGACCAGATACAATGTCCAGTTCAAATCTGATCAACATCTTGTGATCAAACCAGGTATCCTATGAGGTTGTTTCTCAGTGGAAAGAGAAGACACTGCACTAAACCAAGAACGCTTCACAGTGGTACGGTGTAATGAGGGGTTGACTACTCTCGGGAGGTTCCCACTGTTTCGAAGGTATTGCCTCTACCATTTGAGAAGGTTCTGCCCCTAAATAAACTGATTCAGCACTGGTCCATCTCTCCAATCAACACTCTAAACCTAAAGGTGTATGGTACTCTAGCAGGATTGCTGTTATTTCCTTAAAGCCCAAATACACAAGTCATTCAAGCAGGTGAACAGAAACCATTCCTTTATGCTAACATGAGCTGAGTCTAATGTAAAAAGGGAAGAATTTAGACAACAACTGTGCTGTAGGAATTAGAACCAAGAAATACCTATGAGAATCACTACAAGGGGATATAAAGATAAATTCACGTGTTTTGATCTCTGGAAACTACTTTTTGCTGACAGCAGCTAGTGATGATCCTAATGTCTCCATTACAGCATCACTTTTTCTGTAATTTTCTGTTAATTTTATGAAGACTGAACACCCTGAATAGAAGATTTTTATCTAGTCACTGAAGGCATACTGCAACTCGAGGCTCATTCACTAGAGCAAAGCAGCATTAAGAGCAGAACAAAGCTTGCCTGACAGAAGTGCTTTAAGACAGGGGAAAAAATACAACAGCAGTAAAACATGTACACATAAAATGTCTGATTGCAAAATAAACTGTGCAAATTGTTAGTTACAAGAAGCAGAGTAAGACAACTGAAAATTCCACCACTCACTTATCCCAGGTTACTAAAAGAAAGATTACTGCAAATTGAAGGTTACCATAGATATGAAAGTCCAATCTGCAGCATGTCTTCAACATTTTGAAGCTATATTTTCTAATTACCTATCATTTTAATTAATGATAAATACACCTTCGCCACTCATCTTCCTTTTACCCAGATACCACTCATCTCACATTTGCATGGTAGTGCACAAGACATTTCAGGGATCAGTTGCCCAATTCAATCTACCATCTACACAAAGTGAGAACACTACCTCAAAGACAGTGGTATAATTACCCCTCTCTGCAGTATTTTAAATCAACATTAGATTAAAAACTACTCTGTAATCATAAATCATGCTTTTAGAGGAAAACTTGCTTCCACTGCCATGCATCCCTTGGGTGTGTATTTGATTTTCCTATGGTGGAATCTTTCCTGAAGCATCTTCTATATTGGTCAGCATTAAACAACTGTGCTTTTCTATCCTGGTCATTTATTATCATCAGTTACTGCCCAAATCTGTTATCTACTATAAAGGTAAAGTAAATTTGCAGTTTGGCAAGGTCTGTTTCTTCAAAATCCAGGTGAAATGGTTTATTACAGTTCTCTATCATAACATCTCCTGTATTTAAAAGGAGGAAAAAAAAATACTACTGAATGCTTCCTGTAGCATCTTCCAAACACACTGGACGTCAAGTTTCCATTATTTTCCATTAAAGCAGTGATTCTGCATACAGAAAAAAAATAATGTCTTTTTAGAAATCTGGCTCTCTCCAAACTTGCTTATATTACTATGATGCAATATAGTTTAAAAAAATCCAGACAGCATAAAGTTTAACTTCATATTGGAGAAAACAGTAACTCATGGTTCATAAGCAAACAGTCTATTATTGGAGAACCATTTTCTGATGTTTATTTCCTTAAAAGCTCTCTGATTAATGTGTCTAGATAAAACTCTATGCTACCCTAGCGCTGAAATCATTAATTAGAAACAATAAGTTTACAGAATAGCTTTTTCCAGGTAACTTCCACTTGGTTTTCTAAGCTTAAAAAGCAAAAAGAAAGCCCAGACCACAGAATTTGCCTGCTTCCTCCCAGAAGTTTCTCCCCAAACACTACTCCCCAAATTTATGAGACAATGACAGGTACTCATCCAAAACTGGGTTTTTTCCAAACTTAGACTGGGAAATATTTTGCCCATTTCCCCAAAATGCTTTAAGATACTATCAAATGTTAAGACTATCAAATGTTAGTCTGTAGCTCTAAATAGTTTCTTATGACTTACAACTAGTTTCCCCTCAGACAGGTCCACCCCATCCAAAAAACAACCCAAACCAACCAATCAAATAAATAAAAAACCCAAAACAACCAACCCAAGTCCAAGCACCACACCACCAGAAACACCTACTTAAGACTATATTTTCATGCAAAATTTATGTCATTATTCTGGCTGACCTTCCATTCTTAATTCACAAAAACATTTCTCAACTAAGCTAACTATACCATTTAGTAGGCAGTCACAGCTCACTTAATCCAGAGGCAGAAGAACAAAAACTTTTTTCTCATTTGGTTTAGATGCACTTTTACATTCCTTCAGTCAACATGGTCAGGGCAAGTAATTATACAGCTATTTAAGTTTATCACCTTTTCTAAAAGCATTCTTTGTGAAGTTTGACCCTCACTACTTCTAAATCTGGATTTTCAAAAGAGACCTACTTTCAGGGAGATACTCATTTTCCTTCACTGGTTACAAGAGGAAAGACTCTTGGGATATGACGTCCCATTAACTCATATTCAGCTTCATCTTGTCTATCTCCCCTTAGACTGAACTAACAGGGAGGAGCCACCTGAGTAAAAGAATGCATTACCAAGGAGATTGAAAGCCTATAGACAAGTATGTTGTGTGCAATTTTGAAAATCAGAGTAAGTTAATGACCTTCTATGAAGCCACTTGAAGGGATCATATTCCCAAGACCACCTGACTCATTCTGTTGTAGCCCCAAGTCCTACACTGCATGAGGACTGACAGTACAGTGAGTTCATTACTGCATCAACAGCAAGAGACCATTTGCACTGGCTGTCACACTGGCAGAAAGCAGGCATTTGTCCACAGGTGAGTTTCATTTGTCACATCTAACCACTAGCTGCTCCAACAGGCAACAGTGCCCTTCCACAGCCATTGCGAACAGACTGGTTTGCAGGTCAGAGGCACAGGACTCCCCTTGCAGGGATTCTTCCATGTACCCACATTCACTGTTTTTGTTTTGTCTCACTCAGATAAGGTTCTATGCATCCTATCCTATCTAAGATCTCTCACTATAGCTAAAGTTTATCAAACCTTAATTTCAGGATCCAGCTTACTAGCACTGGCAAAACTACAGGGCAGTAACACCCCTTTTAAAAATAGTTTTGCCACTACCAACAACATCTCAAAACTATGCAATAAATTCAGCACTCTTAACCATTGCAAGTCTGCCAGTACTTTGAAATTAGCTTTGTCTGTTGCTTACAAGAAGAATCATGAAAACACTCCTAGCATTTGCTGAGAGTAAAGATCCATCTGCCTTAAAGAAGAGATCAGAGAGTTACTCATCTCTTTCCCACCAAAATGAATATGAAAGAGCTATTCCTCTTCCCTGAAAGCAATGAAATGCCCTCCAAGATCCAGATACTAGAAGAAGGACAGGCAAGAAAATACTTTGCAGGATTTAGGGTTAAGATGCTGAAATGCCCACAAGTATGATCAGCAGAAGGTGCTAGTTTCTGAGGAACTAGTGGGTTTTGCATAGACTTTTTTTTAAAGTAGGTTTAGTAGTTTTAATCCTGAAAAAAAAAAAAAAAAGTTTCCAAAAATAACTGCTTACTTTCTTAAGTTTGTGAGGTGTAATCACAAGCACATTTAGCTGCTAAAGTTCATCAACATGCCAGTAAGTATAGACCAAGGCAGCTGTGATTGGCTTCTCCCTACATGCCTTCCCCTCCACCATTTTCCATTATATACAAAGCTGCATAAGGTATTTCCTATCCTAGGGACAGGAACAGTCCTTGGACTGTGAGGGGTTGAGAAAATTTAAGCCCTATCTACTATTCTTATTTCAAGCACACAATTCAGTTCCATGTACAAGCAGGAAGAGATATAAATTCAAGTTTAGTCACAGGCAAAAATATGATGTAGGACAAAGAACCAATCTGTCACAGGCAAGGAGTGCAGCCTCCATGGCACAGCAGACTCCAGTTCTGCAGCATCTTTAGATTAAAAATTGACTTTAAGTTAATTTGAAACTGAGTAACTTGTTGAGCAGAGCAACCCCTGAACTCTGTATTCAAGTTTGACTGTTAGTGTATTCAGTCCATGACCTCAGCTATGATTCCAGTAAAACAAGAGTTGAGCTGGAAGAGTGGTCAGGATGAAGGCTTTGACACCCAGAACAGCCATGCACCTAGGGATTACCAAACAGCTTTACATCCATTTCATACTTCAAATCACTTCTAGTCATTAAAAGAAATAAATCCGTGTCCTCTTGAGACCAGAAAGGTGATTCATGTGCTCTTTCAGGGTATCTGCCAAAGCACAGCACAGGGGCTACATCAGTTCACACTGTAGCTCATGTATTCCAAGTTCCCTTTGCAGCCGCATAAGAAGGAGTGCTAACGAAATGTTTAGATCCAACACAAACTCTGTAGCAGGAGTTTGACCTCCACAGCAAGGTTCCCGGAATTGAAAATACAGAAGCTCTGAGTAAAGAGCTCAGCACTTAAATCAAACATACTTAACACCACCCTTAAACATTTTCCAGAAGCTAGGTTTCAAGTTGAAGTTTTCCAGGGTTGGTCTTCTGTGTGATAACCATTTTTGGATAAGATACACTTTGCATAAAATACTTAGGTGTGAAAGGAGGAAAAAAAAGATAAAAGTCCTAACCTAATAGATTACTAAGTATCAGCTCATACTCCTTAACACCCACAACAGCTTTGGAAATGAAAAACAGACCTTGTTTACAAATAATCTGGAGCATTAATTCTCAAACTGTAGACTCCTGAAACGCATAAAGACCCCACACAATTTAAACTACTGGCAATAGCCTTGTTTTTCCACAGATGCTTCCTACCAACTCCAGGTTGAAAACCACTAACTTGAGAGGGAGCCCTGGCACAACACAGTTCTTTTCTCAATGGTTTTGGCTTGTTGAAGAGATTAAATACGGCATTCCTGTTGAATTCAAGATTACATGCAAAATGGACCTCTGCATGGCCTGTCTCTGAGCACTGAAGCCATTCACTCCCAAACTGCTGTACGCCACTCAAGAAAGATTGCAGAGGCAAGACCAAAGGATTAGATTTTCTGAGGAGTTTACAAAAATATTCCTGTAAGACTTGAGAACTAGGTTCTTTCAGCATCTTACCCTACATTTGCAGATGATTACATTTTTATTACTTTGTAGGAGTGCATTAGCACAACAAGGAAGATGGGAAAGTACAAAAGCCAAAAGAAATGTGCAGGCAATAGTTAATCATTTAACCCAAAATACCAAAATTAGTGTTACAATTAGTTGCTATAATTTGTCCTCAAGTACAAACTAGAATAATCTAAACAGTCATGGGAAATATTTCAGGGGAAAAGTGTTTTTTTCTTTTTCTTGCTCCAAGAAACTTTGACACTTCAATTCTACAATGACTTGGTACACTCTTAGAAAACACATTTTAAGTACAAATATTCATCTTGATCTGCATATAACCAACATTTCACACTTAGTTACTCCCCTCACACTTCTCTGCCCTTCACTAAATCTTGTCATATTTTGAAAGATCATAAACTATGCAGATAAATGATAACCACTGAGGTCACAACTTTTGTAAGGGACATTTAAACCCACAAAAGGCACTCCCCTTCCTTAAGCAGGGAGGTCATTCAGATCAAGAAATGAACACGTTTTGGAAGTAGACTATTGGATGGTTCTTTTTTCCCGTAAGAAATAAATAAGACTCTTAAGAGAAACTGCAGAAGAGAGATCACAGTATCACAGAAACATAAGTTCCACTAATTATTTCAAACTGCAAGAGAGAAAAAAGGGATAGGATAAGATAGCTATGCTCTTCCTTTTCTAGAGGATGTAAATGGAATCACTGCTTTAAGAAGATTGCTTTTAAGTTCTCTTGGGTCAGAAAAGGAAATTACTTTGAGGTTTTCCTATCTGCCTGGTTTTGCAGAGTAAAATGGAAGCCATGTGAAAAGTTTTCTTCATGCAAAGGATACAACAGCATGTTTTCAGAAACACAAATAGAGAAATAATACAGCATAACTTGGAGAGAAACATTTATCATTATTTCTACAACTACAAATCTTAACCCAGGAAATGACCAAATTTGAGACAAGGTCTGCTGTAACACTAGTTTATCTTCAACTTGTTCATGAAAAGGACAAAGCAACTGCCAAAAAAGCCAGGAACCAAGCAAGCCAATTTGCTACAAGCATTTCAACAAAGACAGTCCATCCTAAGTATTCCAACATATTTATACATTTCTTAAGAAGCCCAAGACTGCAAGACACAAGGCACCAGAGGGAGAGGGTGCTTCTGTCTACAAGACTCTCAGGTTGAAGGATGAAAGCACATTACTCTGACTAATCTGTAGTTATCCCACAAGAAAGTTTCAAAACTGACCCATGTTTGTCTGTACACTAAGTACAGGTAAAGTACGAACTGCTACAGAGGGTTTAACAGCTGCAGGACTAGTCTGCCCCTGTTACGCAGGTAATGTAGCAAGATGCTGCCTGTCACATATATACAGCAAGAAAGAGAACCAAACAGCACCTCACTACTAGATCAGATGGCCAACTAACATGGTTCTGTGCTCAGAAGAACACATTGAAGGGCATTTGTGTTATGTATTGGACTGGAAATACCAGAGTGGGGAACTGCAGGCTGAAATTTTCACATCTTTCTGTTAGTGGCACTTTCTTTAAAACAAAATCAATAAATGAAAAACTTTGTAGCTTGTTTACCTGTTCCTCTTCCTACTCTGTCATTTACCAATTTGGAAGCACAGCCACTAGCCTAACCTAGTGACAGTAATGGAGGATAAAAGACTCCATCAGACAGACTCATCTGCACAGCTGTCTCTAGCTAGATATTGGACATCATACCATAACCACACACAAGATGTTCAAAGAGAAGCAGGAAATTTTTCATTAGTAAACTCAACTCAAGAGTTAAGACTGCCTGGTGGCCTCTGATGTCTTTCCACACTGCTGGATTCAGCTTCTGAAAGCTTCCTTTGTTAATGAATACTAGGCTGTTGTCCAGTCCTTTTTTTTCTCCCCCTCTTCTTGTTTCCATAAAACATGGTCCTCAGGGCATAAGGAACATCCTTTGTCTCCCTGCAAGACTTCCCTGTGCAGCCACTTTGCTGCCGCTTCTGGAAAATGCAACAGGAGTACCATCTTTTCTCTTCTCTGTAAGAGCAGTGGAAAAAACAGATGGAGACATCATCTAATAGCAATTCTACTACATAGGAAGCAGTGTCCTGCAGAAATGTTGAAACACCGTAACCTCCACTTCATTTTTCACGTGCTGGCAGCCTTGATGTGCAACTTAAATCTCTTACTCAGCTCTGAGAGCTGGTTTTTTCATCAATTCACCATAAAGAAACATATGACAGTACACAACATACAAGGTAAACTAAACCTGAGATAAAAGGTAAATGACTTGAACATACCCAGAGAAACAATAGGACAGCATTCTTCAACAAAAAAACCTGAAGCTATGATTTTGTGAAGAGTAGAGGCCACAGGGATTTATTGCAGAGAACCAAGGAACCCCAAAGGCCCACAGATACTGGGAAGAGGTGGTACAAAGCTGCACCTTACTAAGGGAGGTACTGGATGAGAGCATCCAAACAGATTGTAAAAGCAAAGTTCACAGTTCATTATCAGGGAGACAGCACCGTATAATCCACAGTACATTGAAGAGGGGGAATGAAGCAAACCTCCTGCTACTGTAAGTGAACACTATGCATGCAAGAATCAGCATTTATTCAGCAAAACACAACTTGGATTTGTGCACATGTGACAATACCAGTTGAATAGCCTCCACTCTTCATTCTCTGTCTCTCCAGATGTTGTAGGGGAAAAAAATTAAAAAGATCGTTTTTCAGTCAGGGAACCAATTCACTAAGCTGCCATACATAGCTGTGCCAGCACAGAGGGGACTATTTAAGCCATCTTAGATAGCACTGCTGTCAAACATAACTACGGTCTATACTGCAGTTACAAGACAGAAAGATGCAAACTAGAAAACTCCCTGCTTTTGCATGAGGCTTATTCTGTTCTTCTCTCCCTTTCACTCCACAGATGTGATCATATCCAATGCTGAATTCAGATGAGCTCTCCTGTACATCTCTCTTCTAGGTTAGATGATTCAGGTTATTAAGCATCACCAGAAAATTTGCTGGTTTTGCAGTCTTCTGTCAGATTTGTAAAAATAAGCACTACTACCCCTTACTGGCCAGAGGCACAATCCAAACTGGCTCAACCCAGCCCATCCAACCACACTCTCAGCAAGTCCCACAGATTTTGTATTTCTCAGAGAATCAGAAATATTCATTCCAGTAACCTTTGAGAACAAAAGCTTCATCCTCTTAAGAGTGAAAACATATACAAAGAAGGGCAAGGAAGGAAGACTGGAAAGTCCCCTGTAAAACGCTGCAGTAGTGTCCCCTCTCTTCCAATCATCATGACAAAGCTACTTTTCTTTAACCCTATTAAACGCCTGCTTTTCCTCCAACCTTACCTAAACTGACTTTTAGGAAGTATTGTCATTGTTCTCTTACATTAGTCATGAAAGAACATGAGTTCTCAGACACACAAAATAAAAAAATCCCAACAAAATGAAGCACATGACAGTACTTGTTTGGATGCAGGACAACCTAAGATGGCAGAACATTAAATCCATTTAAGTGCTATGCAATACAGATTTAGACAACTGAGCACAAGAACTGGGGTTCTGTATCATTCATTCTTAATTAAAGTGCAGCTACTGTATTTCTCTACATAACAATATTTGGATTATCACCAATATACAGCACTAACTGTCAAAAAATGCCTTTAAAATTTCCAACAGTCCTTCGGGTACTGCTTTAAAATGGTGTCATACCACAAAGCTGTACATCTGTAGTTCATATATATATATCTCAGTACAAAGATTTTATCTGGCTGGATTTGGACTATTCCCTGCATGCACAGAACGGATTACTGCAATTTACTTTGAGAAGTTCTATTAAACGTGGATGAACTCTGAATGTCATTGGCTCTTAGTTAAACATTAAGTCAAAAACTCGTATACTTCCTGCAAGACAAAAAACACCCCAAGAAGGAAACATCCCATTTTGCAGCAACGGTTCACACAAATTAAGCCAGATCCTTGTTGAAACACAAAACACACCACATGATTTGACCTACTGCAAAATTTCACATCACAGCCACCAGAAGGACTCAAGACGATATAATACAAAATGATCATCAAGGGAGTTTCCAAGTGTGCTTTTGCTTGGTTGGTACCGTCCCTGTTGAGGAAGAAGCTATTCTTCATTTGCAGATAGGGGAAAAAGGCCAAATATGAAGTAACTAATGAAGAATCCAAAGAGATATTTGAAACAGATCTAAACCGCAGCTCAACTTCTACTCTTCTTTAAATGCACACTATCCATCCATGCATAAAGTTAAAGCTAAATATTAAGTGTAAATTTCACTCCTTACAATTAAAAGTAGCTTTTTGTTGGTTTGGAGGGTTTTGGTTTTGTTTTTAATTACATCTGCCTCCTTTTTTTTTTTTTTTTTTAAAACTGGCATAGCTTTGTCATAAAAGGGAAAACCCCTCCTGCCAACAAGCAGAAACGTAGACCAGATCTTCTTGAGCAAGCCTTCTGCTACAACACTGTAAAGCCTCCACAGTGGATTTATATTAACAACAGAGGCTGAAATAAGACAAGCAGTCCCACTTGCACATTTGCTGGGGACATGGCTAGGGGTGCATTTAAAAGACACTAGTTTAGAATAAACCTACATTTAAATGTTTTCTTTACAACTTACTTTAACTTGTTTTTTACTATAATTTTTCACCCACATCAGGGCTGTAATAAGCTTTCTAATCTCGGAACAAAGAAATACAGTCTGCCCTTTGAACTAGAACTACATTAAACACTTGGAGACTCAAGCCTACATCCACAACAACAAGATAGCACGGTTAACTTTTTGGAAGCAGCAGATAGTTCCAGCCTGTGTGTGATAGGAAGTATAACCAAGCAATAATCAAGATAAAAAAATGTAATACAGATTTTAGAATTATTCAACTGTTATGCACCATCTCTTGATTAACATTAGCTTCTAATACTTTCTCATATATCATATCTTCTCCACAGAATCCATATTTCAGCCCTAAGTATCTATGGTCAAGAAGACCACAACTATTCAACAAATTAGTACAGAAACAGATCTTAGGCCACAGTACTTCACCAGTAACAGGAAATTACTTCAGTGTTCAACAGCTAAGCAGCATCACAATGAAATACTGACAAAGCCTATGATTGGAAATCCTATGTTCGTGTTACAGGCTTTCCCTCTAAACCATCGTTTTGCTCCCAAAATCATGATCACTCCTTGACCCCACACTCCCCAACAGGCTGTTATTCAATCAGGGAGTCTCCAAGAGTACAGCTAATATTTAACAAAGGGCCAAGCATCACCAGATAGTAAAATCTATGGAACCATCTCAAACTATCATTCCAATAATCATACAGCACCACAACACTCTTACTGCCTGCAATAAATGGTGTCAGGAAGACTTCTGCGGATTCTCCCCTCCCTCAAATTCACCATTCCTTAGCTGATCTGATCTCATTAACCATTTCCAATTCACTAAGTATCTGAACAGCAGGTGACTAGAGGCTGAGAGGGGAAAAAAAAAAAAAGATATTAAAACAATAAAATTATCATGCACACTTGTCTCTAGGTATCTGGTTTGGGAGATGCTAACACTCAAGACTGATACTGAGACCACATATGTCAGCATTAAACAGTTATCACCTGGCATGTCCTGTCTCAAGAATCACAGTCCTGCTAAGACATCAAGACAATGTACACCACTCCCAGCTATTCTCTTATGCTGTCGTGCAACTTGCAATGTATCTCACTGCTAAGAGAGTTTAGAAACCCCTTCTCCAAACTTCCCTCCACCTCTGGGTCACACCAAGCTGCTCACTCAATTGCATCACCACATCAACAGAACTGCTTACAGACCCGAACCCCATCAGCCACACCACCTCCTTCTCCTGGAAAAA
>VWZE01016001.1:439048-455500 GCA_013396675.1 Eubucco bourcierii
TTGAATTTCATGAGGTTGGCCTGGGCCCACCTCTCCAGCCTGTCCAGGTCCCTCAGGATGGCATCCCTGCCCTCTAGCAAGTCGACTGTGCCACACAGCTTGGTGTCATCTGCAAACTTGCTGAAGGTGCATTGATTCCTCTGTCCATGTCACTGACAAAGATGTTAAACAGCACTGGTGCCAGCACTGACCCCTGAGGGACGCCACTTGTCACTGGTCTCCAGGTGGACATTGTGCCGTTGATCACCACTCTCTGTGTGCAACCATTCAGCCAATTTCTTATCCAGTGAGTAGTCCACCCATCAAGTCCATGTTTTTCCAGTTTGGTGACCAGGATGTCATGTGGGACAGAGTCAAAAGGTTTCAGGCAGGAAACCCCCTCATGGGTACCACCAATGACAGTGAGGCAAATGCTGTGCATGAGCTGCATGCCAGCCCTTCCAAAGGTCAACTGGGATGCGACGGGACAGTTCCAGGCCAGCAATGCTGCCACTGGCAGGACGCAGCTATCGGCACGTGCAGAGGAGAGTCAAGGAATGGCTTTGCCTTGGGACCTCCAGGTCCAAACTCTCAAACTGGGCTGTCTTCAGGGCAGCACGATGGTCTGGCTGGCATGTGGGAAGCACATAGAACAGCCAGCCACCAAGTCTGCAGCCATCCAAGCATGCAACAACTCCAACAAGAACTAAAAGCAGGTGTGTCCCAACCTTGCTGGAGCTCAGGGGATGCATCCATGGTGGCCTGCTACCATGACAGCCACAGACACCTCTGCAGCTACAGCCATACCTGCTAGCGGTAGGGCTGAGCAAGAGGAGTGGGCTTCAAGTGCTGCTCCTCTCCACTGTGCCAATATTCTCCAGATAGCTCCTGCCAGAACCCCCACTTCCAGAGAGCTGGCTGTGCACCACTTCCTGCTCTCCTGCCTCCTCTTTGCAATGGTACCATGGCTGCCAGCTGGGCAGCAGGAAAACACCTCTCTGCAACTCTCACACCTTCCACAACAGGCCTTAAATCAATAACCCCGGAACACAGGGCTGGGTTATTGCAAACGGAAACCATTAAACTGTAACATGGCCGGGACAAAGCCAGCTTCTAACGCTTGCAAGATTTACAGGGCACAGCAGCAGGGTGTTAATTCTTTTGGAAACACAAATGCTTTCACACCCTTTGCCTTTCCTCACCCACTGGAATGAGGAAAGGGGACCGTGCACATCCCAGCCCCAGAAACACAGGGACACAGCTTTGTTTGCACGCTCAGAGAGCTGCCCAAATGCTGTACCTCAAGTCCACGTGGTAGCACGTCCCCAAGGATCCTTCTGTCTACAGATTGTCCCACATGCCCAGCTCCAGCTTCCCCATGACACTCCCAGGTGCCACCTGCCTCCACAGCTACAGCAGAGGTTCAAAGAAAGGCTATGAAGAAACTTTCAGAACACCTAAAGCAGTTGGAGGAACCAACCCGACTCTTGGGCACACAAACCCTTCTAGGGACCTGCACTTACTTGGATCCACAGGCCCCCAGTGCTGCTATGGCAGCTCAGAGACCATGGAGATGATTGTCAGCACAACTGGCCCAGCTGTCCTGGGCAGGAGAGGGACTGCCTGTGTGGTGCAGCAAAATGGGTTTTGCACAGACTCCCAAAAAGGGACACTTGCATCCTCCCCTCCGAGTCCCTGTCAGGCCCTGGTTTTCACCCCCTCCACCTGTATCCTCCTGCCCCTGTCCCTGTCAAGAGCTGCATTACTGATTAACAGCTCCTCGACCACCTTACCCCAAAGTCCTGTTCACACCTTCGCCTGTATCCGCCTCCTTAAACCCTTCTTTGTGCAAAGTCCAGGGCCAATCAGGAGAGGGCAGGATGGGAGTTTGCCTCAGTGTTCACACCAATGGCAGCCTCACTAAACCCCACATACCTAGGGTACTGCAGAGGCCTCCCAGGCTTCACCTTCAGAGCAGCACGCGTCACAAGCATGCAAGCAGAATCAGGAGCATTCCTCTCCATCCAGGAAAGCAGAGAGGGCACAAATGAGTTCCAGACATTATATGAATCCTGGAGCTTGTGATCGCTGCAGCACACCCTGGGCACACTCGCAAAGGGCCTTGGGGGCCTGAACACGATCCAAGTGGCAGCATGAACATTGGCTTGGCTGAACTCTGTGTTCTTCATCACACCCACTGGACATCCCATCCTGCATTTATTGCTGCTATTCCCCTTCCTGGTCTCCTGCTAGAGGAGTGGGCATTGCCTCCATCAAGCTAGAGGCCTGGGGGGACTTTGACCAGCCCCCTGCCACCTCGGGCAGCATAGCAAATGCTGGTGAGGGGTAGTGGTGTCCATCCTCTGCCTGTCCCTTCCCTCCACAATTCCCCAGCTCTGCAGAGGCTAGATAGGCAGCCGCAGGCTGCCCCCACCTCAGGGTGAGCTGAGAGGTGGCCTAGCTTGGCACCACTGTACTCTGCCCAAGCCTGGTCCAGTCCTAAAGTCAGGACACTTGATGTCATCTTGGAGTTTCTAGCCACCGTTGTCAGCTCAGGCCCACTGTTGTGCTAGGGATCTCCAGGTTTGTTCCAGATGAGGATTAGTCCAAAGCAGCACTTTTCTCTGACTGCCAGCACAAAAGTAGGGTGCAGGGCCCCAGCACTGCTGGTCAGGGTGAGGTGCAGGGAGGATGTTTGTCAGTAGGCCCAAGCATGCACCCTTGAAGGCTGTCTGAGATCACCCTTCTACTCGATATGCTGCAGCACAGCGGGGCCTGAACAGACATCCTGCAGCACAGGGGGGCCTGAACAGACATCCTGCATCCCCTCCCTGTCACTGTCCATCCCTCCCCTGCCAAGCACCACCCTGCTGTGCTCTGCCTGCTGCAGATGCCTGTAATATCTCTGCAGTTACATCAACACCTTTCCCTTGGGGAACACCCAGAGACGAGATGTCTGACATCCCTCTCCTGGTGAGCTGGAGCAAAACCATCCGGCTGGCTTGAAGGGGATGGGCAGACATCGTAGTTATGCCTGCTGCCCTCAGGGAAGGCAAAGCCTTGCCAAAAGCCTAAGCCCCTTCTACCCCAGCCCACAGCAGCAAAGAGCGGTGGAGAAGGATCTTGCACTGCCCCTCCGTGGCCACCACGGGAGATGCAGGTGGTCCCAAAGCCTAGTCGGGTACCGAGGGGTCAGGGTGCTGAATCATTGTTCCAGTGGAGCCTAGAGACATTCAGAGCAGTCTGCACTGCCTGTCCTCGTAGGAGGAGTTCACCCTATGCCAGTCCATTTGAGAACTGACATAGGGCCCCCTCAGAGCAGCCTGGTGACCCAGTCCTGCTCCACTTTCCGCAGACACCCCACTTCTGCACCCAGTGCCTAACCTGTGCCTCTTCTCATGGGGTCAGACCTTAGCACAGAGCCCTGGGGGTCACAACAGGGCAAAGCCAGAGCCCACATCTGGAACGGCCCACGTGAAGGAGACGACAAGGCAGGGCTGCTGTTCGGGCATCTGCATTTATTACACGGCTGGGGCAAGCCTCGGGTGCTGCCACTTGCCTGGGCCCCTCTGGTCAAAGGCAAATGACCCATCTTCCTTAAATACCAGTTATAAAATGGATTTTTTTCCTTTATCTTTTTCTTAAAAACCTTATCTCTCTCTCTCCATATTTTTTTTGTCTTTTGTATTTGAGTATCAAAGTGGGGGCGGGCACTCCGCCTTGCCTGCCGCTACCTCCGCAGGCTGCGCTGTGCCTGCCGCAGCAGCGTGTCGAAGTCCAGGGAGTCAAACTTGCTCTTGACAGGGGCTGGGTCGAAATCCTCCCGGTTTGAGTCTGTAAGACATGAGAAGAGGCTGCCTTGAGTCATGGGGACACTGGCACAGTTCTGGCAATCACAGCAACTCCTTCTCATGTCTCTTCAAGATCCCAACCTCTAGACCCAAAGTCAGGCTAATGGAGGACTGGACCCAGCCTCCATCACAGTGCTGGAGGGATGAGAAGCCCCTGTGCAACCCCACCTCAGGTCAAGGTTATGCCTGGACATGCCTTACCCAACCAAGCCTGACCGAGTCAAAGGATGGCAACCTCTACACCTTTGGGAAGAAGAGAATCCAGGCTGCCAGTCCCTACTTGGGGGAATGTGTGACTCACCCAGGTCAGCATAGTTCCTCCTGCAGAACTGCCGGCGGCCACCGAAGCACAGATCAAAGGGCTGCTCGTCTGGGCGCCGCAGCTTGTGCCCGCTCTCGATAGCAGCAAAGGCTTCCTCAGCATAGCGGTAGGTGACAAAGCCATAGTTGTCCCTGGAGCCAAAAGTGAAGCAAGATGATCAGCAGCAGAGTATGGCTCACCCCTTTTCAGTCTACATGGTCCTCTTGAGGAACGGAAAAACAGCCAAGAGGGGCCATGCCTGGGCACACTCCATGTCCCCACAGTTCTTACCCTTCAGAGCGAAAGTGCAAGGTGCACTCCTCGATGTCTCCGAACACAGAGAAGCGGTGCCGGAGCTCTGACCGGGTCATCCTGCTTGGGATCTTGCCAATAAACACCACTCTCCGCTCTTCCTGTAGGCAAGGACACGCCATCCCATTAGATGGGAACAGGGCTACTTGGCATCTCCAAGCTCTCCTGGTAAGCAGAGCCTCCCAACAGACCACCTTCCCTGCACCGCCACCCATCACACCGTGCCCTGGCTAGAATCCCCCAGTAATGCTGCCTGCAAGGCTGAGATCCTCACAGTTCTCCAAGGGGGTGGAAGGGCTGCGGACCCCCAAATCCCCATCTCTGTTGATCTGCAGCACTCCAACACTCACTATTGCACGTTCCTTCTGGAGGATCTTCTGCCTTTGGTAGTGGTCCTGTGCATCGTAACTGTATCTGGCAGGGCAGAAACGAGACACGTGAGTTATAAGGTCACAGCAGGGGCCAGACAAAAGTGATCCCAGATGCAAGGGAGATACTAAAAGAGTAGGTCCACCTCTACCCAGAAGATAGGAGGCCAGGAGACTGGACAGGGGAAGCTCACACAGTCCTGCAGGGTGGTCACACTCACCTTCTCCGCCTGTTACTCCTCCTGTGTGGTGAGGGGGAGCTAGAGTGGGACTGGCTACGAGATGTGGACCTGGACGAGTAGGAGGATGCTGATGATGAGGATGAGGACCTGTGCCGGGACCTGCCACATGACCCACAGCTGGAGTGGGAAGAGTTGCTACGGGAACATCTTAAGCGGTACCTGGAAGGAGAGACCCAGCTCAGTGCCAAGCCCTCCCCATGCTGAGCACCACAAGGCTCAGGACAACAAAAAACCCTTTATACTCCCCAAGGAACCCAGCAAGACTCATCCCCATGGTGAGCTGTGCTATGGAAAACTCTGCCTAAGTTTGCCAGGGCAGTAATGATGCTACAGAGATGCTACTTCACTTGGCTCCAAACATCACTGTGGCAAGGGAGTAGCAAGCTCACAACTGGCACAGCCTTTGAAGAGCAAGAAACAATCACAAGGGAACCACACAGGCCATAGCTGTGGCTACAAAAGGGCCCAGAAGGGGCTGGGGCTGCTGTGCTGAGTCCAACACAGAGCACAAGATGGTACTGGAGCCCTCACACCCACATGGCACTTAACAGCCATGCAAGTGGAGACTGTAAGTTCCTCCAACCACACTGTGGCCATGACATGCATCAGGAATGGACTGAACTTCTGTCCCCAGTCTCCTGCCCACCAAGAGCTTTTCTGGCAAGGCCAACCAAAACTTAAGGGACTGAAACACCCCTGGGATAAAGTTGGGCTGTCTCCAGCCAGCAGCAGGGTCTCTCTCTAAATATGCTGCCCATGGGTAGGACTTCCCCCACCATCCCCCTGCCTTTGCCCCAAGCAGGATGTGCTGACACGTATTCTCCTGGGGGACAGCAGGTCAGGATGGCACAGTCTGTGGGGATATTTCCCACCATACAGCCAGTTGCATTCCCTGGAAAGCCATGCCAGAAAGGCCAAGCCTCTCAGCTGCACTTCCCTGGGGCACAGCATTGTGTATGTGTCCTTTCCAGCTCCACTCTTCTCACCTGTTGATCACCAATGGAGGGCCCTTGGTTTGACAAGCACTTCAGGCCCAGCGAGCTAAAACATCTCCGGAACTGGCTGAACACCCAGGGAAGGGCTCCAGCACCCTCCACCCTAGCTGGGACAGGCTGTGCACTACTTGGATGTGTGAAGGCTCAAAAAGAAACAGCTTGCAGAGGCAAAGAAACAGCTTGCAGAAACAAACATCAGCATCCTCCTTCCTGTGCAGCCACCTCTAAGGAGCACAAGGAGCCCCTGAGACAGCCAAGCCAGATAGGTTTTTCTCTGCTTGCTTCAGTGGTTCACTAGAGAATTTCATTGTGGCTCCTCTCATTTCTAGACCTAGGGCTGCACCAGTCTCACAGCACAAACATCAACACCTGCAATATCCCAGAAGAAGCATCAGACCCATTCTGATAGACACCTAGTGGTAGGCATGGCAGCAGCTCACCTAGTCCGACCCAGGAACCAGAAGGGCCACGAGGACAAAATGATCAAATACGGTCTTTAAGCAGACCATAAAGAGGTGTGTGGACATACTTGCAAAAGACCTGCCCAGAAATGATTGCCCAGAGAGCAAGCAGACAGGCTCCACTGCTTACCTTCGCCACCGCTTGGGTGGTGGGGAGAAAGATCGGGACCGGGAGCGGGAGGACGAGGATGAAGATGAAGATGAGGACTCGCTAGCTCCATCTGAACTGGAGCTGAAAGAGCGGCTGGCACGGCTCTGACCAGCCCTCCAGCTGCTGGCAGATGGGCTGGGTGAGTCCTGGGGTCTCCGATAGCAACGCAGGGACCTCTTGGCAGCAGCTTGGCTGGGCTGGGCACTGGGAGTCTGCATCTCCTGGTCCCGGCAGGGGGAAGCAGCTGGAGACAGGAGCACCGAGGTGGGAGGACTGCTGCACTCAGTGGTGGCCTTGTTAGGGACGCTAGTCCGATAATCCAGGGGAGCTAAGTGAGCTGTCCCCAGGGATTCCTGGCTGGGCCCCACTGCGGTGAGGACTGACAGGGTGGGCTTGGGCTGGTCCAGCGTCCGTTTGGGTAAGGAGAAGATGGGTTTGATAGTGATGTCCCGGTGGTGTTTGACATTCCAGCGGGAGCCACTCTCGACAGGGGGCTGTATGCCAGGGCCACCATTTCTCTCCGGCTGTGCTGTACCTAGGATGCAGTAGTCATGGTCTCCCGAGCAGACGTGGCTGGGGGCTGAGCTGGCAGGGGCTGGCACCAGGCTCTTCCCCTGGAGTTTGCCTGAGAGTAGTGGTTTGGCTTTCACCACCTTGGCCATCTTCTGGGGCCCTTCCTGGAGTGCAGACCCGGGCAGCTTAGCTTTGGCCAGCAGTGAGACAGCAGGCAATGGCTTCCAGAGCTGGTGGGGGGGCGTTGCTGGAGGAGTGAGGCCTGCAATTGGACCAGAGGATTTTCAAGAGCAGCCCCTTGCTGCAAGCTGCCTGGCTGGGACTCCCTCTTGGCCCAGCTTCCCTTAAGTCCTGGGGAACTCCCCCCAGTCCCATGACAGACCCTGCCAGAAGATGGTGGAATCCCCCACCTCACCCTAGACATTACCTGCCACATTGGTTAGCTCAGAGGCCTGCAGGCTGTCCATGGGCTTCCTGTCCTGCTGGGTGTCAGGCCTGAGAGAGGGAAGGAGTTTTGCCAAATGTAGCAGCCAAAGCCCAGCCCCAGTCCCCATACCTGCAGTGGGACAGAGGATCCGAGAAAGCTGCAAGGATGGAACTTGCACAGCCCAGTCATGTCCAGCACTGCTTCCCCCAGATTTTTCCCCCTCAGCCCCAACCTTGACCCCCAGCCCAGTGAGGAGCTCAACCCCTCTCGAGCCAGTGGACACAGCCCCCAGGCAGAGTTCAGACCCTGCCATGACTGATAACTGCCTCGTGCCCCACCACCAAAGGCAGAGGTCAGACCTCTGCCAGGCTTCATGCTTGGACACCAGCTTAGTACTCACACAGAGCTCCCCGTTGGCTGCCTGTCCTCAGGGGGGCGCATGGGAGTCTCCACTTTCTTGGCTGAAAAGAGAATGAGTAGGTAAAGGGTGAGGAAGGCTGGGGCTGGAGGGCAGGGGACAAACTCTGCATATGGAAGGTGGGGGATATGGACAGAGAGCACCTTGGGCACAGACTGGGAGAGGTTTCATAGAACCCCAAACACAGCTCCCTGCTCCCTTTCCTTCCCAGGCTCTTCTCACCACCTCATCAGCCCCCCTGGGAACCTATGGCTGCTTTCACAGGCAAAGAAGGAGACAGGGGAAAAGACACCTCTGAGACAAGGCACCTGGACAGGTAATAACAGCCTGCAAAAGCAGCAGTGCCCCAGACCCCTACCCCAGGTCCACCACAGGGAGCACAGGTAGGCCAGGTACACATGTGTGACACAGAGGGAGCCCCGTGGGGGGCACTAAGCCACATACGCACCCTCGGACTTCTCAAACTGCTCCAGCAGGCTGGACAGGTCAGTAGCTTCGATGCCTGGGCCAGGGAGAGAGCACGGCAAGTCAGATCACCCAAAACCCTCCTGGCAGCAAAGGGATTCACCCCAGCCCCATCCTCCCCCTGCATCAGTTTCCCTGGGTGATGGGACAAGTGCTAGGGAGCAGCGGCAGAGCCTGCAGCAGCCTCACGGCTCCCACCACAAGGACAGGGGCATCCAGCTCTATGATCCCAGGAGGGATCAGTTTGGGCATAGCCATCCCAGAGCTCCACTGGAAGCAATGTCTCTTGACAGAGCACTGAGAAAAGTCTCCAAGCCTGCAGGCACAGCTTTGACACTCTCACTCTCAGAAGTGCCAGGAACTGCCTGCTGGCAGCACTGCAACCTCACTAGCTGGCAATGCCCAGCACCCCACAGTCTTCCCACTCACCAATCTCACTGATGAAGGCTTGCACAATGTCCTTGTTGCTGTCACAAGCCTGTGCTGCACTGAGCAGCGGCTGGTGCCTCCATGACCGTGCAGCAGGTGTCTTGGTGGGCAGGCTGCTCTCTCGACCCCCTTTTGGTGGTGCTGCTGCAGCTGGGGTGGTGGATTTTTTGCTGGGAGGCTCCAGCACAGCAGCTGCCTTGGGTTCCAGCAGGGCTTTCTCCACTGCTCTCTTGTCTGGCTCTGCAACCTCCTCTGTAGGGTGAGTGCCAAGGGACTCCTCAACAAGGCCCGTGGCAGGAGACACCTCTGCAGGGCCATGGATGGCAGCTGAAGGGGCCTTCAGGAACTGGGTGGAGGTTGCAGCCTGGGAGTCCTCTGGAGGCTGGGTGAGGGCAACCTGATGGGCTGCCATGGGCTGGGTTGGCACCACAGAAGGGACCCTGCTGAGCTGGGCAGCAGGAACTGATGGGGCTGCTGGGGGCTGGGTAGGGGCCGAGGTCTTCAGGCCCTTTGGAAGGGAGCTCTCCCCTGCCAGCCGTGCCTGCCTCCTGGGATCTGACACCCTGCTGGTCATCACCCTGGATGGGCCACCTGCAGCCCCCATCTCGCTGCTCACAGTGGTGGGTGCCTGAGACTGGAAGGTCAGTGGCTCTGGGCAGCTGAGCGCAGGGGCAGTGGGAGGCTGCAAGGGAAGGAGAGCCGCACCAGGGTGGCCACCAGCTGCGAAGGGAGCAGAGCTCTGCAGTGCTGCTCCAGGGTCCCCATATGGCAGAGGTGGAGGTGGCATGGGGATTACTGGCCAGTAGGATGGTGGCACCCACCCTACTGCGGCATAGGG
This sequence comes from Eubucco bourcierii, assembly GCA_013396675.1. Taxonomy (NCBI): domain Eukaryota; kingdom Metazoa; phylum Chordata; class Aves; order Piciformes; family Ramphastidae; genus Eubucco; species Eubucco bourcierii. The sequence goes on from VWZE01016001.1 coordinate 448,799, forward strand.
TCCACTGGGGCCAAACAGAGGTGGGGGCAGCATGGCTGGTGGGGGCCAGGCCATGGCTGGAGGTGGCAGGCCAGACACCATGTGAAAAGCACTGGAGGAGCCAGTACCAGGTGGTGGGGGCAAACTGCGGCAGCCCACAGGCTGTGGACTGAAGCAGGGCCAAGAAGGCACTGGTGGGTAAAGGGCATAAGCACCAGCAGAAGCTGGTGGCACCCCAGTGGGGGCTGCCCCAGCAGCTGGGGGCACATTTGGTGGGACAAAAGGCATTGGTGTTGATGGGGGTGGTGGAGCTGTAGCAGGTGCTAGAGCAGTGGCAGGTACAGGAGCTGAAGCCAGAGCAGTGGGAGCTTTGCTAGTAGGAGGAGAAGGGATATCAGCAGAGCTGGTTGGCTTCTCTGGGTTCTTCTGAGTGTTGGTTGCCTCAGTGGTGGAATGCACAGGTGACACCAGGCATGGAATCTCTGCCAGCTCTGTTGGAGGCTCAGGGATGCTGGGCCACTTGCTGGCCACTTGCTTCTCGCAGTCCTTCCTGCTATCCGGGCTGGGTTGGCGGTGCAGCATACGGATGCGGTATTCCTGCAGGCTCAAGGCCTTGGGTTTGGCTTCTTTGGGCAGGCCCTCGCTTGGCTCTGCCACCAGTAGGCTCTGGGAGGGCTCCACACCCACACTTTGCTCCGGAAGCAGAGAAGCAGCCTCAGAGACCTCACTGCTCTGTCCAGCAGCTGGCTGTGCATCTCCCCTACCCTCAGCCTGATCTGCAGGGTCTGGACACCCAGCTGATGGTGGCTCCACTACACCTGCTACAGTCTTCTCCAGAGGTACCATAGTCTCACCCTTCTCTAGAGCCAACCCCGCTGTTTTTGTTGTTTGTTCCTTCTGCAGCTCTTGCCGTGTTTTCTCAAGCGGGGAGCTCTCTGCCATGCTCCGGGGCCTGCCTCGAGGCCGTGGTGGCCGCTCCCCACGCAGTTCCATCTGCCCCTCCTTCCGGGCTCGCTCCAGCTGCTGCGCCAGGAAGTCTGAGACCTGGACAGAGGGACATGCTGCCCGCCGCCGGTTAGCAGGTGGCTGGCCTGGGGGTTGTCCAGAGGCAGCCAAGCGGAGCTGGGGAGCCGCACAGTCCGTGCCTGGCTTGGCCCACTTGCTTTGGTCCTCCTTCACTTTCTTTTTCCGACTCTTCCTTGCTCTCTCACGCCCACGTCCCTTCTCTGAGCCTTCACGTTTACCACTCACTGGGGCCTCCTTGCTATGCCAGGAGCTGCTGTCAGGAATCTGGGCTCCAGATGCTGTTGTATCCAGTGGGGATGTGCTCTCTGGTGTAGTGCAGGAGGGCTCCTTCTCAGGCAATTTCTCCTTCTTCTCCACTTCATTTTTCTGGGCTGAAACTCCTGGCAGCTCTTCTTGGTCCTCTGGGATTGACTCCCCAGTACTCTTCTCTGCTCCTAGGAGCTGGGCCTCTGGGATAGGGAAGCTGGGAGACAAGGGCTGCAGGACCACAGGGATCTCCATACTCTCCCCCTCACCAGGCACAATTTCCAGCATGACAGAGCCACTCAGAAGCTCTTTAGCCACAGGCTCAGCATCAGGATCCAGGCACACAGTGAAGGTGGGCAGGCAGTATGGGTGCATGGACTTCACCAACTCACTCAAGGACACATCGCCAGTGTTGATGATGCAGGGGTCTTCATGCTCCTCCAGTGCTGCCCCAGCCTCACTCACACAAAACTTCCCAGCCTCCATGTTGCCGTCCACCTCTCTGCTGAAGGCAGTCTCCTCCTCCTCTTCCTCCCCATCACTGCGCTGTGGCAGGGATTGCTCTCGGGCCCGGTGCCGGCCCACCTTCCTCTCTACCCTCGGGGTGCTGCAGACTTGCTTCTTCAGCAGTACTGGGTCCTCAAGGCTGTGAGCAGCACGGTCCCAAGCCAGGTCTGTGTCAGGCTGGAAAGGAAAACCAGACTGAGTATCAGCTCCTGGGTTTTAACCTGAGCACCCACAGGCATAGCCATCTGTGGGTCTGCTGCAACTCTGCAGCAAAGCTACATGGCAGACAAAAAGCTGGAACACATCTGACTCTCCCAGTAAGACACAGTAGAGCTGGAAACCCAGCACCACTCAGAGGCCATCCATAGAATATCCAGTACCACTAGCTGGGGCAGGCACTGCTCTCACTGCCACCAATGTGCTACAAAAGCATTGTTTCTAGGAGAGGACACCTGTGCCAGTCAGTAAGGTAGTGGCTGGGACACAGAAGCAGGGACACAGATAGCCCAGCACCACCCCAATATTGCTCCTCCAGCTTCCCTTGCTCAGCTGCTCAGCTCCTCACCTTCCCAAGCACAGAGATGCTGCTGCTGAGAGGCCTGAGAGCCTTGGGCTGCTCCAGGGCAGGGCTCTCACATTCCAGTGATGGACGTGATAGGCTGAGAAACTTCTGAAACTGTAGAGGAGACAAGCAGAAGATGAGGCAGCAGTAGGGTTATGCTGCTGGAGGGGACAGGCTGCCCCCAGCCCCAAAGTGGCCACACACTTCACCTCACAGAGTCCAGGAACAAACTCGGCCCTATTTCACCCATGGCACACACAGCCACAGTTGGTCAAGCAGAGGGGTATGTGCTGGTCCTCAGAGCAAGGTGAAAGCATGGCCCTCTGAGCCCACAATGGAGCCCTGGGGGTGTCTAGGGCTGGCTCAGCCCTTCTCATTTTGGTCACATGGACGTCAGGGTGCTGGGGACCAAGGTCCTATCACCTCAGGACACCCCTCTGCCAGGACCTAGCAGAGCCCTGCCAGAGCATCTTCCCACTTATTGTGGGGTCAGGTTGGCTCTACCTTGCAACTCACCGAGGAATTGTCCCTCTCCCGAGGTGAAGTCAGCAGTTCTGCGTCCATGATGGTGTCAAAGGGAGACAGAGTCTCATCGTCCGTGCTGTCCAGGATCTCAGTGATGGCAGTCAGCAGGGATAGTTCATTCTGCGCATCCAGACAGGCCTTGTTCTGCTGCAAAGACAGAGGCAGTCTCAGAGGGTGGTGGGGCATAGCCAAGGGACCTGGCAAATGGCCCTGGCCACCCCTCTCCCCTACCACAGCAGGCTCTGGTGTGGGCTCTCACCTCACTCAGAGAAAGGTCCTCGATGATGGAGATCACAGACGAGTCCAGATAGTTCTGCATTGTTCCCAGGATCTCTCCAGCCTCCAAGATAGTTTCTGCATCCAGCGATGTTAAGTTCAGGTCATCCTCCTGGAAGGAAAAGCACTGTGAAGGAAGGAGCATGGGGAGACAGGTAAAACACTTCGCAAAGCACCACTACCAGCACTGATGTCCACAGCACATGTGAGCTCCTGATAGACGTGTTGCAGGTCGGAGGATGGCACAGCAGATCTTTTTGCCTTTACTTTTTTGGAAGATGTCTGGGACAGCCCACTCCACACACCACAAAGCCCAGTGCCACATTTAGCCTGACACCCTTCCAGTTACCAGGGATGCCTCCACGCTGAAACCTCCCACTCGATCTCCCCTCTACAGCTACATGACTGGGAAAAGTGAATCAATAAAACCCCAGCAATTACCAGGCTCTGCCCAGCACTACGCATCACTCATGCTGGACTGGGAGGGAAGAGGCAGGCTGTCCCCACCCCACAGACTGTCACTCTCTCCTTGGACTCTGGCTGTCAGCGCTTCAGATAAGCCCCAAAACACTATGAAATTCATAACAGAACTGAAGGAGTCAGCAACAGAGATGCAGCTGGGCTGCTGCTAGACACAGCCCCAGCCCAGCACCTCTGCTACAAGATACAAGAGGGCACAGGACCAAGAAAGCTTTGTTGCTCTTTTTCCTTCAAATTCCTAGCCCTGTTCTCTTCAGTTCTCCAGCCAGCTCCAGGACGTTTGGGTAACACCAGAAAGGTCTTTTAACTTCACAGAGCCCATACAGCCCAGCACTGCAAGGCAGAAGAGCCATGAGAAGCGAGATGCTGGGCAAAGGTACAGGCTGCAGCAGCTGGACATGCAGCCTCTGTGAGGAGCCAGGAATAGAGCAGGTATGCCACCAGCACAAGACCAGTCCCTGTACCAGACCTACCTTTACTCTGAAATCCTCTCGTGGCAAGAGGGAAGTTGCACTGGAGGGAGACCAGGCCTTTCACTAAATACATGTTCCCTAAAATATGGCAGCAAAGTCACATGCCTAAACCCCTGGTCCCTCAGGGTCTTCAGAGACTTGTCCCCATCAGACAGAGCAGGCACCTCTAGCTGCTCCGTGCGACCCTGAATCAGGCAGGGAATCAAAGCCAAAAGCCCCACATATCCACTCGTCCCAAATTACTCCAGCCTGTTACTGCATGCCAACACAGTCAGCCCTGATGAGCAGAAGCCTGCAATGGTTTGGGGCCTGGCAGGCAGCTGGACAGCCCAGGCACCTTCTCCCAGGGCTCTCTGCTTGTAAGGGGAGCTCGCAGGTGACAAGGGCACACTACTGCACCACATCATGCAGATCAGACTCCAGTGCAGCTTTACTGCTCAGCACCACCAGCCCCTCCCTGGGCCGGCGCTGGCTGCCGGTCAGAACCCGGCGCAGAGCCCCGCTGGTAGACGTACGGCGCAGCCTGGCTGCGATTCCCAGCCAGTCCTCCTGGAGGTACCGAGAGGAGCGGAGAAGGGCATCCAGGCTCACACGCCCAACGCAGCCAAGCGCCGGCGTGCAGCCTGAGTCAGCGATGACCGGCAGGCAGAAGCAGGGATCTAGCAGAGCCTCAGCAGCCGAAGGACGCGGGGGCCGGCTCACTCTTGCCTGCTGACAGCAAGGGGAGCCAGAGGATGCTCCCGGCTTTCATAGCCCTGCCCATTTTGCCACAGGACCGATTCCCCGCAAAAGCAGCATCTAATACGAGGTTTCCAGCCGTGACTGGTGCTGGACATTTGACGAGGGTGAAAGTAAAATTCTCCCACTCAAACTGCCTCTTCCCACAGCTCCTACCCACAGCCCAGGAGCAAGGCCTCCTGAACTCCTTTGACTCAGCACCTTGCAACAAGGAGTCCCACAGCTGTGAGTCACCAGTGAACTAAGCTGTGTTCCTCCAGGACTCCCTTTGATCCATCTGGGGCCCGGCACCTCCTTCAACCCTGCCACTTGTGCATCAAAGGCAGAGGCATGAAACAGCTCAGCCTGCTCCTGCAGCCTTGTCTGCTCTCTTCCCTGTCAGAAACGTCTGTTCCCTCCAGTCCAGGGGGGACACCCTCTGTGCCCTCCTAGCAAACTATGCTTGTTTAATACTCAGCAGTGCAGTAGGGAAGAGGTAGAAGTCACAGGAATTTTCAAAGATAGGCTTGGGCCACGCTGTGCCCAAGCAGCTAGGGCAAAAGGGAGGATGCCCACAGCTCCAGAGAAAGCTTTGAGCATGTAGGAAGCCAGAACCTGAGCCAACAGTTCTGAGACGGAGACAGTCTGAATATGGCCACCAGATCCTGCATGTTGAGCCAGAGCAGAGGACACTGCTGTGGTACCCAGGAGGCACACCCAAGACCTCCACAGGCATCTGCCCATCCAAGTTGTGTTGGTGACACATGACATATGCACCCAGTGTGCTGTGCCAGGGCTACACCTCAGAGAACAGCTGGTCTTCCCGCTCTGGCCACAGGCAAGCTGCCAAGGCAGCTCTCACCTGGCTCTACTTGCTGGTAAGGGCATGGGACTCCTGCCTCCTAGGACATGGAGCAAGTCCAGAAACTTGTGGGGGCTCAAGACAGCCAGCATGGCACTGGCAGAGGATGCTCCAGAGTCCTCTGCTGCTTCCAGGAAGCATCAGGCAGGAACATACCTCTCTTTCCCAAACGCAGACAGCTCCCTCTGTGTTAGGAAGAGATGAGAAAGGCTAAAGCGCTTCCCTGCCCGAGGCAGGGGTGCAGGGTTCCCCCCGCAGCCCCTGAGGCTGTAGCCCTGTCAGGCAGACGCACCTTAAAAACGGGCTGAAACATGGGGCTTTCCTAAATCCCAACCAATCTCAGCACTGGTATCCCCAGTTCTATCCAGGGGTGCTTGTAGCATCGCAATTCCCAGCCAGACAGCAGCGCATTCACAGACAGCTCCCCAGCTCAGTACGGGAAGGGTCCCACCGGGGCTGCTGACACCGGCGGTGGCAGGGACGCAGAGCAAGGGCGGCAGTACCGCGCCCTACAGCGGGAAAGGCTTCACCCGGAATGAATCCCCACTGCAGCTCGGGGAAGCTCCCACCATCCCGAAGTGGGCAGGAGAACCCCAGGTCCTCCACTGGAAGCTTCTACCACCGAAAGTGGTGGGTGTCGGTATCCCAAACCGACCGACCCCTCCCCCGGCATGATCGCATGTGGCGGAGAGCCACGCGGGAATGGAAGGACCACGGGCACATCTGGCCGGTGTCTCCCCTAGACCACACTCCTAGGGTCTGGGTGTCATCTCCCGCAGGGGGCACCGAGACCACCGCCCCGGTGGATCTTGGGGGCCGTGCCGGGATTCTCTCGCCCCAACGCCACCTTCACCATCCCAACATCGCCACCACTACCACCCCACGTCGTCAGGAAAGCACTGGCTGCCCCACTCGATCTGCGTGAGATGCACCCCCAGTGCACGCCAGAGCCCGCCGCCGGCACGGCAGGCCCGCTCGCGGCACACGTGGTGGTGCCGCCGCGGGAGCCGCCCCGGCCTCCACGTGTCACGGCAGAGTCCGCCGTACCC
>VWZE01016001.1:469991-486165 GCA_013396675.1 Eubucco bourcierii
CATCGCTGGCTCCCCAGCTGGTTCCCTCCCCACCGGCTCCGCTGCCCGCTGCCCCCCTCCTTGCTTATCCCCCCGGATCCCCTCTCCAGCTCCCAGGTTTTGGCTTTCGGAGAGTCACCCCCATCCCCGCGAGGTGCTGCCGGCAGTCCCCATGCCCAGCTGTGCCCTGCTTCATCCCAGCCCGCAACTCCCTTTGTTCTTCCCCCCCTCCCCGGCTTCTTCCCCTGCCCGAGCCCCCTGACAGCTGCCCCGCGCCCTCTCAGTCCCCCTGCCCATGCTGTCACAGGGGCTGCCGGGCTGGTGACCGGCTCAAGGGGCTACACACCCACCTCCTCACTACTGCAACTTGAGCCTCACCTGCAGGTCATCGGAGGGTCCCACCAGCCTCCCACGGGTCCAGGGGGTGCAGAGCCTGGGGGAATCGTGCGCATTTTTGCAGGAGCTACCCTGTTGCAGCGTCCAGACTCAGGGGGCCATGAACACAGGGGGCTTATCTTCCCCAGCAGACAAAGCACTGGCTTGGCCCCGGGGCAGCTGGAGCAGTGGCTGGGTCTGGTTGCAGCATCCTTGTGATCAGGGAAGACTCAGTACTGCAGCTCCAGCTCATGCAAGGGATGTCTTATCTGGGGGATGTTCCCCTGAAAAGCACACTGTGGTGAGCTGCCCTGATCTGGGGTGGAAGTTCTGGCTTCCATCGGTTCTGCCAGCCTGGCTGCCCGCCCTGCGGTGGGTGGTAAGATAAGCACCCAACTTGGGCAGCTCCTGGTTCCCTCACTACAGCCCTGGCTGGTAGGGGCCAGGTGCCACAGCAAGAGCCTGGGGAGCAATCACCAGCTTCTGCTAAGGCTAGTACCACAGCAAGAGCCAAAATGAGAGGTGGTAGCTGGTCCCTGGGTGAGGTGCAAACCAAGGGCTCAGAGACTGTGGTATTCCATGGAATCTCCTTCTGGGGCATGGAGCAGTGCACCCACCCTATATTGCAAACCCATGGCTGCTGCCTGCTTACCAGGAAGGTCTAAAGTGGCTCATGGGTGCTCAGTGGACCAGGCAGGTGTGGGAACAAACACTTTGTTAGGATCTTCCTAGTTTGTTTTCCCTCTGCTCTCTGCTTTTGGTGGCACCTGTCTTGGCAGATTCACAGTAAGCATCTCCTCCGATGCTGGTATTGGCTTTTACCATTTCTCTTGTAAGTATGGACAAATTTGGATGTCCTTACTGCTTTTTTAAAGCCTCAGGTTTTGGAGCATTCTTTTTGTGGAAAATAATGTTTTTTCACTGAAGAACTGAATGTGGTCTCTGGCCTCCTGATTCTGTAGAAATCCCAGGTCTATGGTCCAAGCACACCTTAAAGACTGGGGAAGATAAGTGCCGAGCAGAATGATACATGGGTTGTGTTGCTTCAAAAAGGGAAGGAAAAGTTTTGATCCAAGGTGAGACAGGCTGGTGGGGAAGGGTTTGGTGATAGAGGGTTTTTGCTGTCATTCGCTGGAGACTTTTCTCCTTGCCCACAGCAGGTCACAGTCTGTGTATAACAGGAAAAGGCCAGCGGAATGCCACAGAAGTTCATTTGTGAGCAAAAGTGCTCAGGGATGGAGACCTGAAGTTTCTTTCAGCTTCTCACAGAACAGTGAGAGCTGGCAGCCCTGAGCTCCCCCAGTCCCTTGAGATGCTGCAGCAGAGGGCAATGTGGACCAGCCTAGCCCCAGGGGCCCGTCCGTGTGCTGTGGCTGGCAGGACATCAGCAGGGCCTGTTCCTGAGTGGTCACGTTCAGCGTGCCACCCTTCTGCATGCTTGCAGCTCTGCATTTGTCTGAGTTTGAGGTCTGCGTGAAAAGTAAGACCCCCCAGGTCCTGCACAGTGGCAGGATGGCCTCAGCGCTTCAGCCTTGGAAACCTCCCATGCTGGGCTCAGGGTGCTCTCGCTGCTCTTTGCACTGTGTGTGTGTGTCTTTGTGTTTGTGGGTTGCAACGCTTGCCATGATGAGGTTTGCTGCCCCACCGGCTGCTGTTGTTTCATGTGGACTTGGTGTTATGGCCAGGGATGCCCAGCTGGGAGGGTTTCCCTGGGGCTGTGCAGCAGTGTTTGTGGTGGTTTCTACAGCACTGGGCTGCTGAGACTGGGAGCTCAGACTAGATTGCTCCCGTATCTGGAGCACCTAGCAGGTGCATTCAGCCATATTCTGTCCCTTTGCTTTCTGGAGTTTTGGCCTCATCCTGTGCTAGTTGTCCAAAGCTGTGACGTCCACAACAGCACATGCTGCCAGTGCTGCGGTGCAGCCTGCATCCAGCAACCACAAGCCTTTGCTCTGTCCCCAGCACTGCCAGCAGCCTGCCCTGTCCTTCGCTCAGTTGCTCTCTCATCACCTCTTTAACCAAGTCCTAAGGAGAGAGAAGTTCAGACTGAGTAGTAGGGGAAGAAGCTTGCCCTGACTGCTCAAAGAACTGATTAAGGTATTTTTGCAAGCTACAGTGAGCAAGTTCCCATAGTGCTCACACTGTCCCTTCTCTCCATGGGCATCCATGAGTGGTGTGGACCTTGGGGTGAGCACTGCACCCCGGAGTGGAGGTTTGCCCCCGTGCACACGCTGCTGCAGCACAGCCAGCTGGAAGGCGCCAGCTCCCACCACATCCTCGCAGCGGGAATTATCCAGCTCTTTTTCCCCCCGGAGCGGGCGGCTGGCTGGCTGCCAGGGCTGCGGGGCTCCACCTAGGACGCAACATGGAGTGAGGCGGCTGTCGGCGGGGCCGGTGTCCCCAGAGACTACGCGTCCCAGCGTGCCGCACTCGGCGCCATTGGCAGCTGCAGGGAGCAAGGTGGAGTGTTGCATCCCGGGATCGAGGATCTCCATGTGCCATGTGGGGGCTGACAGCCTCCTCTGCTCCGAGGCAGCAGTGCTTCGGGGGCCTGCAGGTCCCAGCTATCAGCCCAGGGATCCTCCTTTGCAGCCAGAGGGACAGACCTCAGCCCTCCACCACCACTTCTCTGCCCTGTGTCTCCTGGCATCAATCCTCACAGATGGATTCTGTCCCTTTGGAGGGCTGCCCTGACCAGCATCCCCACAACACGGAGCAAAGCTGTGGTTTTGCTCTACCACGTGCGTGGTGGGCAAGGAGCCGGAGCAGGAGCAGAGATGCTGGCTGCAGGCTTTGCCGGGCCATGGCTGGCTATGAAATTTTCCTTGCTGCTTCAGAGCCTAAAATACTTTTGAATATAACAGTTCTAGTTTATTGGGGAGCTTTTCTCATGGGATGCTGACATGGGTTTATTTTCTAGTCCCGTAGTTCTCACATCATGTAGCTGGTGTGATTGTTGATGGTGCTTTGGTGTGTGCTGTGGGAGGGACGGGACCCCAGTCACCACAGGAGCCCTGCAGGGTGGCAGGGCCCCAGGGTGTAGGTTTTGGCAACTAGGAAACTGGCCGAAATGTGAAAGGTTCATTCCTGAGGCTGAAACCGGCAGCAGTTGATTATGGATTGTCTTTGAGACAGTGAGCCGAAAGGAGTAATTAGGGACAGTGGGATATTTCCCTGAGAGTCACAGGAAATGACTGCCTCGTGGTAAGTTGATAGTAGTGGAGCTGAAACTGGGTTATCTGTGGGATTGCATCTGGGGCTTGCAGCTTTGGATGTGATTCAATTTTCAGGCTGTTTTGCAGTTGTCAGGGTGTGCTCTTCTCCGATTTTCCCTCCTGGAGAAATCCCCATGTCTGAATCATCTCTGGGCCTGAGTGGGAAAGGAAGGACTCCTTCCATCCGTAGAGTTACTGCAGGGTGGTGAGGTCCTCCAAGTCTCCACTGGGTGCCTAGCTTCACAAGATGCCTTCTCAGTAAACGCTGGCCTGAGGCATCCTTGCCCAGTGGTTTTTGGATACCACTGTTTTGCAGCCTGCATCAAATTTTCACTAACTGCAACTAATTTTTACTCCTCTGTCTGTCTCTCTGAATTTGGAAGCCAGTTGACAGAGAGGAGCACCTGCTCATGCAGGGTGCTTTGTGTGCTGCAGCATGAGGGTTTTGTGCTAATGTTGCAAGATGTGACCTGTAGCTGTGGCACATGTCCTTCCCTGTTGCCTTGCACACAGGCCACAGCGTTCATAGCCACGTGGTGTGAGCAGGGAGGTAGTTAATAGTCAAGATCAGCCAAGTGGCTGGCTTGGATATATGGCTTGAGAAAAGTGAGAGGGTAATCCCTGCATGAAGCAGGGCAGGCAGTGCTGCAAGTTTTGCCTCTGCGTGGGACAGGGCTGAACGGTGTGTTGTCCATGTTCTGACTCTGGGTGCCACTAGATCCATGGCATCATCCCATCTTTTCCAGGAGCAGTATTCCCTTTTCTCTGGACAGGTCAGCTTCCTGGGAGCTTCTTCAGGTCTGGGTCAGTTCTGCATTTTCAAAGCAAATGGGGTTGCTGGAAGTTGAGATTGTTGCTGTGTATGTTCTGTGCTGTGCCTCGGTGTGTGCTACCTGTGTCCTACCAGTTTAGTAACATAAGGGTTTGCAACTGGCCGTGCTCCATCCCCTCCACTCCAAAGGAGAAAGAAGTCAAGGCAGGTTTGTGGGAGAAGACCCTGGACTGCTCCGTGTGCTACTGCTTGACCCAGTCCCTCTGGATACTTCTCTGTGTTTGCCACCCAGCCGTGCCAGCTTCCCTGACACCAGGCACTGCCACCGGGCAGAGCCACGTGAATTATTTGAGATGCTGCCCTGCGCCCAGCTCCAGATAGCAGCTTCCTGGATAGCACCCTCCCGGCAGCCCCTTCTGCTGTTGTCAGGCTCCCACACCCCACGGAGGCAGCCCTGCAAAACAATACCGCTATTTACACTTTAAAGCCTCGTTAGGCAGCCAGGAAGCAGTGGGCAAGGTGCATGCCGGGAAGCAGGACAGCCTTGAGCAAAGGCTAGCCCTCTTCTCCTCCTCTGCTGCTGCCAGGCTGCGGGGAGGAGCAGGATGCTCCCTGGCTGAGCTGTAACCCTGTTGTCTCTTCCAATCCCTGTTTCCTCATCAGTATTTTGGCCTCTGAAGGCTCTGTGTCCTTGCTACTTGCGGAGAAAGCACACTGGCTGCCTGTCTGGGTGCAGCTTCTCTCTGGGACAAGGAGCACTGATTCATGCCGATGGCCACAGGTATAGGAGCAAGATGCTGCTGCTACTCAGCCTTTGTCCACAGCAGCTCTTTGCTGGCAAGACTTGAGTGAGGGGAGTGCAAGCAGGGGCTTCTCTCCCTGCCAGACACCAGGGAAGACTCTGCATGTGCCCTGACTAGCACTGGTCTCAGCACATGGTGCCACGCCATCTCCTGGCTTTGCTGGCTCCACAAGCTGCCCACCGTGCTCTTGGGAAACTTGGTGTTCCCCAGCCCCGAGGGCTCGGTTTCAGTTTTTACCGTTCCTACTCCAGCAGAGCCACTGGGCAGTACACCAGAACAGCTTGCCTTATGGGGCTAGCAGCTCACAGGGAAGGAGGAAGAGAAGGCAGATGGAAGGTTGGGCAACCCCCACCTTCCCTTACCTGGGGTACCTGCATGCCTGGAGCTGCTTCCTTACCCAAGATCTTGTGGCAGCTCCATGCAGCACTGTCCAGACCCTGGTCAGGGACCTGATCTCAGCAGAGGGTACTGAGCTGGGTCATGCCTCTGTGGGGTTCCCTTCTCCCATACTTCCCTGCCAAGGAGGATCCATGGGGCTGCCCACCTGGCCGAGGGCACCATGCGGGTTGCCCAGACCTGCCTGGGCTGATAGCGCACCAGCTGCAGCATCAGCTTGCTTTCTTTCCGGTTGCCAACCATACATGTATTTGCAGTGCTGGAAAGGCACCCAGAGATGGCCATGGGAAGCCTCTTTTGTCAGCTTGGAGCCAACAGGGACATCTCGTGCTCAACTAACAAGTGACATTCCTGTTTGCGCCAAGCCAGCCCAGATCCTGCCCAGACCCTCTGTGCTCAAAGCAGCAGGCAGAGCAAAGCCATGGAGCTAGGGCCTAGTGCTGTGCTTGGCTCAGGAAAGGCCTGCAGGTCTGGGTCGCTGCACCTGGCAGGACAAGGCTTGAGGGAGCTGGGACAGTGTGAAGGGAAGAGGCAGTGATAGAGGAATCTCCTGAAGCCCGGGCAGTATGAGCTTTGTGTGGGTAAAAGTCGATGTCAGTGCTACTGCTGTAAAGTAATTGTTATTTTGTGCAACGTGTGTGCTGTGAGTGTCTGCAGTGAATGTAGAATTTGGGTAGCTTCTATTACATCCTAGGGCTTTTGTTGGCTTTATTTAAAACCACTGAATCAGTAACATAGTTTACACTGCCTTAAAAATAATACTTGGTCAGAATGCAGGTATTGCTGAGGTCACATAACAGGTTCCTCTCCACTGCTCTAGATCCTTAGATAGGCTCAGGGAATCCCCAAAACCAGGTCGTGTCCATATGAACCTGCTTGGGAAGGCCTGGGATGGAAGCGGATGGTTGGGTTGGAGCAGCAAACTGACTTACTTGCTGTTCCACCTCTGGGAGCAGTGACCTAGAGAATAGCACAAGAACAGAGGATAGAGTCATGTGTCTCCCTGGTCTCACCATCCCAGGAGATCTTACATCACAAGAAACAAGATGGGGATCCACGACAGCAAGAAACCTGGGGGCTTTTCCTGCCCATCTCTCATCAGTGAATAAAAACAAAACAGGAGGATGAGACCTGATGTGTCTCTTTTTTTTTTTTTCCCCTGTTTTTGTTTGGTTGGTTAGTTGGGGGTTTTTTTGATTTTTTTTTTTATTAAGTCCTCCCTGAGGACATGGTGAGACTGGAAACCAGCAGTTCAGTTCCCCATCTCCAGCCCCTGCTGTCTCTGCCTAATGAATCAGTTTGTTTTCAACAGAAGACACGTGTTTTTTGGGAAGCTTCCTATACATCAATCTTCACTTCAACGTCATGTCATTTAACGGCAGCGTGGAGGAAATGGAAATGCTGCATTTCCAGTGTAATTCCAGCTGAATTATGATTCCCATTAGTCACAAGTTGACAGCGATTAAAGCGGAAAGCAAAAATTCCCTCACACCAGCACCAACCTCCCTATTAAAAAAATTTTTATCTGTGAAAATGTTAAGTAAGAGCAAGGGCCTGACATTGTTAGCAGCTGTATGAGAAATTGTGCCATGCCCCACTTATCCTTGCTGCAGGCAGGCAGGAGCAAGGAGCAGAGAGCAGCCAGGCTGTCTTCAGCCCCATGGGACTGTTGCATCCTGGTGGGTGCTGGGGAGAAGGTGGGTTTGTTTGCCACGGGGAAACAGTGAAAGGCACTGGGGGCCCAAGAAGATAAGAATCAAGGAGTGAGACAGATTTCCCCTGTTGCAAGCTGGATTTAATGCCGGGGGGTTGACTTCCACTATTTTTGACCAGCCCGTGCTTGCTCAACTGTGTATGTTATCCCTGTGACTATGGGCTCAGGGTCCGAATAGCCTGGCGCTGATGGTGATGATCATTCGGCTTCCTGTGTTGGCCAACATATCACCATGAGTTGGTGTGAAGGTTTGGGAGTTACCCCCTCCCCCCCACACTTGTAAAATGACCCAGACTAGCACTCAGTCGTCTGGAAGTTAAATGATGAAGCTCTATTTACAGCTTTGCACAATGTACAGCAGATATTTACACTATATACACAATATTTACAGAAATATACAAGTAAAAGGTAATACAGCAACACAACTCCCCTCCCAGAAATCAGAGACCCCAGGAGGGGCTCCCAACCACCCTTCCACCTTCTCCCCACCCCTGTACCTTACCCCAAGGTTTGTCCTACGTGCAAGGTAAATTAGGAGAATCAGCCAGGGGGGTTAGAAGAAGAGTGGTTAGTGAGGATTAATCAGCAAAGGAGCCAGAGCCCAGAAGCTGCTAGATCCCACCAGCAGCTCCTGTCCCAGCAAGCGACAGAGAGCAACTGACTTATCTATTGTTTTGGTTAGTGTTCCCAAACATTTCTCCAGCAAGTGTATGAGTGAAGTGGACATCTCTATGTTTTCCTTTCACAGCCTATAGTGTAATTTTCTCTATTAAAATATTCCAATTAGCCTCAAACCAGCACAGTTGGGCATCTTGGGTCCCAGTACTGGTGGCACCGCTTTCCTCAATGCTGATGCTTATTTGATCCCCTCCCGCATCCATCATAGTAAAGTGGCTGCTGCAGTCCTGTCCTTCCTGCACCCTTCCCAGCAACCTGGCTCTATGGGGGTGTCCAGATGGGCAGTAGTATGCCAGTCACCTCCCAGATGATTCTCTCCACTGCTGGACTTGCTTTTTGCGGCACTGGGCAGCAATCCTGGCAGCTTGTGGGTATCAAGAACCACCCAGCCTCGGGCTGCATGCAGGCGGGCAGCTGATGAGGATCCCACCTTGGCCCTGGATGCAGGCAGCAATCTGGTGCGGGCAGCTCCTGGCCTGCAGGGAGGCATGGCCTGCAGGGAGGCATGCCCGTGCACGGCGGGGCCGGCTGAGCCGGTGGAGCCAGAGCTGCCTGGCAGCCTGCCTGCTGCTGCACCCCATCCAGGTCAGCCCGTCTGCCCAGCTACCTGCTGGGGGAGAGCCGCGTGCCTCGGCAGCGCCTGGGCGCAGCGTGCCAGGTCCTGCCGGCGGCGGGGCGTGGCAGGGCTCCCGTGGGGCTCACAGAGGGATGCTGGCAGCCACCACTCCCAGGAACCTGCCCTGGTGGTGGAAGGGGGCCGGGAAGTGTGGAAGTCGCTGGCCACCCCTTGGGAGCTCAGATGGGTTTGGCCATAGTGGCATGTCTGGATCTGGGAGGCATCCCTGTCACCTATTGCTGGGCCTGAGCAGGGTCCCCAGATTGCTTTTGGGGATGAGTGCTGGCTTGAACACTTGGCACACTCAGTTGCACCCCATAGCCTTCTGGGCTCCTGGTTCTTTAGCCTGGGCAGTGAGGGGTTGGGGTGGTTTGATCAAGGCTGGGGGCTAGTGTGTGGGATCTTTCTGTCTGCCTGGAGCCGGCTGGCCACTGGCCTGCCTAAGCAGCAGATGGTGGCTGCCTGGGGACCTGCCATCCGTCCCTTCGGGTGATTATTCACCCGTCACCATGACGATAGAAAGGTCAGCGAAAAGATCCCGTGTGATTCCCAGGTCAGGTCTGTGGGATTAGAAGTGGTGCAGGAGGGAGGGTGAGAGGGAGGATAGGGCCTGCCCAGCCCCCATGCCCCTCACCAGCTGAACTGTCCCACTCGGGCGCTGTCCCCAGAGCTTAGCCGTTTGTTTGAGAGATGACAACCTTGAAGCACCAGTGAGAAATCCCTGAGATGAATCTGCTCTGGCTGCAGATCCTGAGAGCTCAGCCCTGACCCTGTGGGTCCCATCCTGCACAGTGGAGGCCTGGAACTGTGTGTGGGGTGAAGGAGCTGAGCTGGCATCAAAGGGGTAGCATAGGAAGGATGAGGCTGTGCTGATGAGGTCTTGGCTGGGCCTGCATCTTCCCTCTTTCTTCTTTGTGCACCAGTGTGTCTCTCCTTGAAGGGCACCCCTGGCTGACCCTGTCTCCTCTCTCTCTCTCCAGGCTGTTCCTCTAAGTCATTCAAGCTGTACTCGCCGAAAGAGCCCCCGAACGGCAACGCCTTCCCCCCTTTCCACCCGGGCACCATGCTGGATCGAGATGTGGGGTGAGCTGGGGCCCAGGGAGGGGTCTGCAAGGTTGGGGATTGTCTGCATCCTACACTCCAGTGTCTTTCTCTCATGCTCCCCAGCAGTGTAGAGAAACCGCAGCATGTGCAGTTGAGTTAGTACAAGGGGAGAGGGGGAATTGGAGCAGGCATAGGTAGGACTGGATGGAGAAAGGGTGATATATGGGAACAAACAGAGCCCTTAGGTCCCCAAGCTTTGTGGGCCCCAGCCAGGCTCCTCGGATGACCCAGGACAGGGAGACCTCCCAGCTCCTGCTGCCACAGCCCTTTCTTCAACCTCCATCCTGACTGGCTCCGGCCTCAGCTGCAGAGAAGCTGGACATATTTCCAGAGAGGCACACGTCAGGTCCTAGGTGTGGTGAAGCAACCTCTGGTGTGAAACAGAGCCCAGTTTAAGTGGTACAGGTCTCCTCACGGCTTTAGCAGCCACTGTCAGCCAGGATGCACACACTGTAGCTGGGATCTTGTCTCCATCGAGCCCAACTGGCTGCTTCTGGAGGCAGGGAAGGGGAAGCTGTGGTGAGCAGAGAGAAAAAAACCCAGCAGTGCTGACCACCCTGTATTTCTTTCCCCTTCCAGGCCTACTCCCATGTACCCACCAACATACCTGGAGCCTGGAATCGGGTAAGCACAGGGGGCTGGCAGGGGCTGGGCTCTGCTGTGAGGGGAGCTCATGCCCATGGTGGGGGTGCCTCAGCAGCACATTGCTGTCTGGCATTTAGGAGGGACTGCTTAGACTCTCCTTAGCCTTGGAGGGGGCTGTGTCCCCCCTTGCCACAGGCTTGAGACTCCTCCCCACCCTTTGGATGCCTCTCCCTCTGACTGCTTGCTCTGCTCCCTGGGCAGGAGGCACACGCCGTACGGGAACCAGACTGACTACAGGATATTTGAACTCAACAAGCGACTGCAGAACTGGACAGAGGTGGGGAGCTGGAGGAGAGCAGAGAGGCCAGGGGTGGGAAGATGCTCCAGGGTGTGTGTTTTGGGGATGGAGTCCTCTGTACTGCTTGCTTTCATTAGTTGCCTTGGCTCTAGGAAGAATCCTTTTGGGGCAGCAGGATCCTGCCCTGCTGTGCAGGTCCCAAAGTGCCTGGTGTGTAGGACAGGGCTCATCCCTGTCTCCATACACTCAGCTGGGAGAGTACACCTCTGTGGGCCGAGCGTGTGGCTGCTGTGCCTGGCTGCCAGTGGCTGGCTGGCTCCCCTCCCCATAATCTGTATCCAAAGGGGGCCTAGAGGAAGGCTGGGGAGGGACTATTTACAAGGTCTTGTAATGACAGGATGAGGGGTAATGGGTTTAAACTGACAGAGGGGAGATTTCAACTAGATGTTAGGAAGAAGTTCTTTACAGTGAGGATGGTGAGACACTGGCACAGGTTGCCCACGGAGGTTGTGGCTGCTTCCTCCCTGGATGTGTTCAAGGCCAGGTTGGATGAGGTCTTGAATGACCTGTTCTAGTGGGAGATACCCCTGCCTATGTCAGGAGGTTGGATCTAGATGATTTTTGAGGTCACTTCCAACCTGAACCATTCTATGATCTCTCTGCTGTCCCCAGGAATGTGACAATCTGTGGTGGGATGCTTTCACCACAGAGTTCTTCGAGGATGACGCCATGTTAACAATCACTTTCTGCTTGGAGGATGGACCAAAGAGATACAGTGAGTAGCAGGTTGAGCCCTTCTTCCCTAGGGCCCCTCTGGCAGGAGATGTGGTGCTTGCGCTGCAGGGGTGGGATATGGGCAGGATGTGGCTCCCCTCCCTGTGCAGCGCCAAGGCATGCCTGGGTGCGGCAGGTTTACAGACATTGTCTTCTTCTCCCACTGCAGCTATCGGCCGGACTCTGATTCCCCGTTACTTCCGCAGCATCTTTGAAGGGGGTGCTACAGAGCTCTACTATGTGCTCAAGCACCCCAAAGAATCCTTCCACAACAACTTTGTCTCACTGGACTGTGACCAGTGCACCATGGTCACCCAGCACGGCAAGCCCATGTTCACCCAGGTACAGATACCGCCTGCAACCTCTTCTGCCCCTCACGCTTTGGTGTGGTGTGCCTTTGAGGCAGCTGCGTAGAGAGAGGGACACTGATTTCTGTGTCTTGTTGAGTGCCACTCTATAATTCCATGTGTCTCAGTCAGCCCTGCAGCATCCCCTTTTTGTGGAGATCCCATGGCAGTTGTGGGTTTGGATTGTGCCAAGTCTCATGGCAAGCAGAGGCAAGCCACAGGGAGGGTGTCCTGGTGTTCACCAGTGGGTTCCCAGGGGATCTGGGCTGAGGGAGGTGGCAGCAGCAAATACCTGACCTCAGTTGCTGCTCCCTGCTGAGCCTTGCTCTGTGCCCAGGTGTGCGTGGAGGGGCGGCTCTATCTGGAGTTCATGTTTGATGACATGATGAGAATAAAGACGTGGCATTTCAGCATCCGTCAGCATCGAGAGCTCATCCCCCGCAGCATCCTTGCCATGCATGTGAGTACCACTCTGGGAGCTACCCTTGTGGCACAAGTGACACAGGGCTGCTGAGCCTCTCTCCCTGCTGTGCACATTATGGGGGGACCTTGGCCCTGTTGCCCCATCACAGATTGGGACATAGGAGGACCATCAGCCCAAATGTGGCTGAGTTGTCTGTACCTCTTGGTTCTAGGCACAGGACCCCCAGATGCTGGACCAGTTATCCAAGAACATCACCCGCTGTGGGCTCTCAAACTCCACACTCAACTACCTCCGAGTAAGCATGAGGGGAGAGAGAGAGAGGGGGACACAGCTCTGATTGCAGAGTGGGACCTTGGGTGGCCACACTTTGTGCTCTTAACTTCCTAGGATCTGCCTGTCGTGGGGTGTGGGCAGACAGTTAGGGCAGGCTGTGCAGGAAGAACCTTGCAGACAGGCTGTAGAGAGCCATGGAACAGTTTGTATTCTGGAGCCTACAGGCTCTCGGTGGCAGCTTGCTTTGGTGCAACACAGATGGCTGCCCAACAGAGGGACTCGGAGCATCACAATATAACTTCATGTCCATCTCTTCCCTGCAGCTCTGTGTAATCCTAGAACCAATGCAGGAGCTCATGTCACGGCACAAGACCTACAGCCTCAGTCCCCGGGACTGCCTCAAGACCTGCCTCTTCCAGAAGTGGCAACGGATGGTTGCTCCACCTGGTGAGTCTCACACTGACCACTTGTACTCCCTGTGAGTCTCCAGGGCTGCCGCTCATACTCTGTTCTAAGTGTGGGCTTCTTCCACCCCAGAGCCTGTCCCTGGCCTTGTCTTGTAAGGCTGGTGGCAACAAGTCAGGCAGCTGTCTTTGTTCTCTGCTGGCCTCCTTTCCTGCTGTGGCAGAGTGGGGCTGCAGGCAGCCAGCACTCCCTGCCCGGGGACTGGCATCTGCTTTTAGAAACCAAAACAGGGACAGAAATCTTCCCTGCACCCTTTCCTGGCAAGGCACCCTTTCCTCCCCTGCACTGAGGAGGGGAGGAGGCTAATGATGCAGTCCCAAAGTGGATGTGGTCCTTACAGAGAAGAGGCTGAGTGGCACCAGCTTCTTCTCCTTGGGACTGACCACATCTCCCTCCTCTGCCAGCGGAGCCAGCGCGGCAGCAACCCAGCAAGCGTCGGAAAAGGAAGATGTCAGGGGGCAGCACCATGAGCTCGGGTGGGGGAAACACCAACAATAGCAACAGCAAGAAGAAGAGTCCAGCCAGCACCTTTGCCCTGTCCAGTCAGGTACCTGTAAGCATCCCGTTTCCATTCTCTCTTCCTCCCCAGGGGTGGAGGGGAGGGCTCTCCGCCCTGGCCCCTGGGACTGGCTAGGGATCCCCCAGGGACTGGGCTCCCCCAGCTCTT
Source organism: Eubucco bourcierii (assembly GCA_013396675.1). Taxonomy (NCBI): domain Eukaryota; kingdom Metazoa; phylum Chordata; class Aves; order Piciformes; family Ramphastidae; genus Eubucco; species Eubucco bourcierii. Next base: position 483,477 of record VWZE01016001.1, read on the forward strand.
TCTGGGTGCTAGGGAGGGGAGGGGGTGTCCCAGCTGCCTTCTCTGAGCCTCTTTGCTCCCCTGCAAGGGGGTGAGGATATGCTGTCTTACATGGTACCTGAGCCTTTGGTCCCATGATGGAGATGAGGAGGTGTCCCTGCAGCCACGGAAAGGGCCTGTGGTGTTGGGGGTGGGTCTGGCGGCCCGGGCTCCCCCCACCTCGATTATGTTTCGGGACCGTCTCCCCTTTCAGGATGTGATGGTGGTAGGCGAGCCCACACTGATGGGGGGGGAGTTTGGGGACGAGGATGAGCGGCTGATCACCCGGCTGGAGAACACGCAGTTTGACGCCGCCAACGGCATCGACGACGAGGACAGCTTCAACAACTCGCCAGCGCTGGGGGCCAACAGCCCCTGGAACAGCAAACCGCCCTCCAGCCAGGAGAGCAAGTCAGAGAATCCCACGTCGCAGGCGTCGCAGTAACGGCCCCCCTGCTGCCCCGTGGACTCAGTCCCAACCGATCTACCTGTACATTTGCAACAGAGAGTGACTGGGAAGCGGCAAGGTTCCGGGAGCGGATCCACCATGGGGTGCATGGGTTGGGGTGAGCGCCAGGCTGGCAGCCTCCAGCCCTCTCCCCCCGACGCCTCCTCGCTCCCCCCCATGCCTGCCTCCCTGCTGGACCCCAGGACAGGGTTGGGTTTCTGGGGCTGTAGCTTCATTATTTCCCATTCTCCCTCTTCCTCTCTGCTTCTTTCTTGTACAGCTTCTCATCCCCACCCTGATGTGCCCAGCCCCTGCCTGCTGAGTGGGGAAAATTAGGAGGGAGGTGGTGGCAGTGGCAGTGGCATGCATATGCCATGGGTTGTGGTCTGGCACAGCCTAAAGACCCTTCTCCTGCTTGGGTCCTACACTTGGGGTTTGCTGCAGAAGCCACTTGTAATGGGGTTGCACATTCTCAGCCCACCCTGGGGCTGGGTGGGTGGGGTGGTGATGGAAAGCCTTGCCTGTGCCACTGGCTCTGTCATGGAGCCTCCTCCAGCTGTGGTCGGATTCTGCTGCACTGAGGTGGTGTTGAGGATAAGGCCCTGTTGCATTTCCCTGCTCTCCTGCACCCTCCGCTTCCCCTCGCTCCCAGGGGCAAGAGCACAGCAGGGCAAGGGAGGGACTCTGTATATAGAAAGTGCATGGGGGAGGTCTGGAGGAGGCCATGGAGGGTCTCTGGCTGTGCTGGAGCAGCCAGTGCCCTTGGCTTCCTGCCCNTCCCCAAGCCCCCTTGCCAGTCCCCCCCTCTCTGCCCTGAGCCCTCTCACCCCGTCCTGACTTTTGTACAGGCCTCTTCTCTTGGGAGTCGCGTTTTATATCCAGTTCGGAGAGCTTCAAACCAAGGAGAGACTTTGCAGACTTCCTTTCTAATCCCTCCAGGGGCTGGGGGCAGCAGCCCTTTGCCTCCCTCCTCAATGTAAATCTTGTGTGCTGTTGTCCCTGCTCCCCCCCCACCCGGCCCCCAGGTTCGTGTACCTCGTGCTTGTACATTTCCGCGCTGTAGACAGTGTGTATGATACTGTTCTTTCAATGTGTTATCACTAGAGCAGGTGCCTCCATTGATGTTAGGGGAAACAATGAGAAAAATAATAATTTTGGGTTGTTTTTTTTTTTTTTTTTGGTTTGTTTGGGTTTTTTTCTTTGGTTTTTTTTTTTTTTTTTTTGTTTTGGTTTGTTTGGGTTTTTTTCTTTGGTTTTTTTTTTTTCTGTTCTGTTTTGGTTTGTTTTGTTTTGTTATGTTTTGTTTTAAAAAAAGAAAAAATGATCCCTTCCTAGGAGAAGATGATGGGAGGTGCTGTGGGAGGGCGTTTGTCCTCACCAGCTTCTTGCCCCAGCAGCCTTGGGTGGGGCGTTTTGGAGAGCGCTGGGGTCAGGACTGTCCATGCTCACCCCCTGTCACAACCCTGAGGTGGATTTGCAGCAAGTGCTGCTGTGGGAGGTGGCTGTAGTTGGTGGGGGGACTGCCTTGGCTTGGAAGAGTGAGTGTGTGCAAGAATGGGTGCGTGAGAGGTTTGTGTGTCTGTCTGTGCATGTGTAAGGGAGCCCTGGGGCAGGTGGAGCAGCTCTGTGGTTTTGGGTGACAGGGGCTATGCACCCTGTTCCCTGCCAGACCTCTCCAGCTCCCCACCAGGAATCTTGCAGCACACGTCCAACTGCCCCATGGGGCTGGAGACTCTGCAGGTGCCACTGAGGGGTTGCCCCCAGCATCGGGTCTCTGGCTGTAGTGGGGGTGTTGCCTGCACCCTCTGTCTTGCCTACTCATGGCTGAGGCTGCGGGGGGTTGCTGAGCCAGGTGGGGGGACACCTTATGTCCCCCTTCCTTCTGTTGTCTCTGGGGTCAGTCAGGGACATGGGAACCCCTTAGCTCAGCCCAGGCCTGATCCCAAGCCCAAAATCCCCAGAGAGATGGCTGCATTGGTTCCTGGGCCCCTCAGGCAGCCCAGAGGTGGGGAGCTCAGCCCTATGGACTCTTAGCCACAAACGCTGGAGGTCTGCCACGGCCCCTTTGCAAGTGGGGGTAGGCTTCCAGAACGGGAGCCCAGTGTGGTGGTGGAGTCTGTTTGCAATTAAGGTACGATTCTTGCTGCCACACTGCTGGGCTCCCGTGGAGGGTGTGGAGCCCCCTGGGCACACTGTAATGCCGCCTTATTTCTTCTTTTTTTT